>CM053792.1:727738642-728088642 GCA_028749045.1 Cupressus sempervirens
AAAAAAACATATCATACCATATAGCCCACAAGCAAAATAAATAATATTCAAACCAGAAAATCTGTAGTACGAGAATGATTACTCCCCTGAACTTGTCTGCAACATTCAAGCAATTTATATTTCTTTACCTCAGGCCTTCCTTCATCCTCCTCATATCTACTGTGATTTCGTATAGTTGAGGCGTGATCCAAGACTCTTTCTACCATTTCACACATTATGAGATTTTCCGGTAGGTAAAGAAAACAAAATAGTATCCGCCCGGCCCACTGCAATGCAACAAATGCACAGAAGATAGTATTGTGCATCCCGATTTTCCTCCGTATGATCTACAAGATTCGCAATCGGGCAGAGTATAACAAATCTTTACAATCCCATTGCAGTATCAACAAATTAAACAAGGAATTAATCACGCCAGATATGCTTCACTGATTTTGATGGATCTTCAAGCAATAAAATTAGGGTTATAGCTACAAGTAATCGGTTTAACGATATGGTCGGTTCCAAACACTTTCTTCCGAATTGCAAACTTGTCTCGATCATCCAGAAGAAAATTGGGAGCGAAAACATGATCCTCCAAACATTTTTTCCATTGCACCAAGTATATCAGATCTATTCGCTACAGATTGGAAAATCACAGAGTCTTTACCTTCATCACTTGTCCTTCCACTAATGAGCTAGTTAATGTGGCCGCCCTTATCCTGCCCGATACTATTATTGTACTGCAGCACGTTTCGACCTTCTACAATTTAACGTGTCAGCACCCCGTTGATCTAACGCCTATCCCCTTGAACAACCACCCATTAATGGATCTAAGGACTCACTGATACAATATCCTCCGGCGTTAAAACACTACGCTTGACCCTTCGGGGCTTTCTGCACCATGTTAGCTGCATAAAACAGAGGCTCCTCAAAAGTTGCACTTTCTTGTCGTCATGATAAATATTTCAACTCTGCATTCCTGCTGCTGGTCCCACTTAGTGGAGAGGGATCCTAAATAGGTAAATTCTATTGATTTTAAGAGGAAGGGGTTGACATAGTTTTCTTGTTTTAAAACTGTGGTATTAGTTTTTATTCATTAGTCATTTGAGTAATTCGAGAGAAAATTCTCAATTGAATGGACTGATCATTACTACTCATACAAATAGTGCATGACTACTCAGGGAAGAGCACCTCCTTTACCTTGTCTCTATAATTGTGGAATCTTTCTTTATCCAACATTTTAATTATTGAATTTGAATAATTTACAGAATCATAAAAAAACTCTAAAAACATAAGTTGCATATGGATGCTCTTTCAGATCCACACTCTAATTGAGAAGGAACAAATTTCTATAGAAAGTATTTGTTAAGTAAGTTCAAAATAATTTTCTTTTAATGGTTATTGTCGGCGGCTACCTCATTAAGTTGGGATATGAATTCAAGTTGGATTTCAAATGTTGAAATGAATTAAATTTATTATTTTATTACTAATAGTGGCCATCAGAAAGAGTATAGTGGGGTAATTATGAAATGGAGGAGATGTAAGCTAATAGAGATTTTTGGAGAACATGTTAGATTAAATCAAAAGAAAATATTTATTACATAATTATGAAACATTCAAATGGCTTGTCAGAATACGATTCCCAGAAGTTTAGGTGGTTGTTTTGGAAACATAAGAAATAAAGTATGCACATGACTATCTACAACCCAAGGGATAGGTTTTCTAAAGGCATGCCCTGTAATTATTATTGTAATTGGGCTTCAAAATTTCATATGAAGCAATTTGAGCCCATTTTTTGCTTAATGCTTTTGAGAATTTCTTAAGTTATTCCTAGGGTTAGCAATCTAGAGGTTTCAAAGAACTCTAAGCAAGACTCAAATATGGGGGTATATGGTCCCAATTGAGCCCTCTAGAAGTGAGGGCTATGCTAGGAAACCTTGCACCTAGATGGCCATAATTTAAGGTGATCTGGATCCTTTCATGGAAGCAATGGTTGGGTACGAAAACAACATTTTTGCTTGGTTTATCAATTCTGGTGGATAGTATAGTTACCATTAACAATATTTATTTCCATGTTAATGAAGGGATCATTACAATTATGGCTGGTCTTGCTATGGACTGATGAAAATGAAAGAAAGTCATTAAGGTCACAAATGAGACAAACATGAATACAGTTTTTAAGAAAAATGAAAAACCAATGAGGTTTCATGGTAGGTTCAATAGATAAAGGCTTCCATCCCCATGGAATGAGGTATATTTCATTCTCATGAAATATGTAACCTTAGAGGGTAGATTTGGAGTCTTCTATTTTGATCATTTCCCTTTGATTAATCACTTTAAACATCACAATGAAATTTCTATTCCCCTTTCTTTTTTCTCTTACATGATCTTGAGGCCACTATTACTAATGTTAGGGATAGAAAAATAGAAGGGAAAAAGTTACAATAAATAACCAGGACACTTCTTACCCACTTGAAAATTGGTGGGGGGTCCCTAAGAAGAACTGGGCCCAAAGAAAGATGGAAATTTGAGAAGAGCAAGGAAATTAACTTTATTGATTTGGAGGAAGAAAATGATGTGGGTAGGAGAAGACCTTAGATCATTGCAAAAAGTAGGGGTAGCAAATGAATAAAAAAGCATGTAGGGCTTGGGAAATGAATGAGGAAACAAAGTCTAAAACCAGTTATAGTGAAGAGAAAAAATATAAGAGGAGAGGAGGGAAAGATTTGGAGTAAGAATAAATGAGGATCAAAGAGACTATCTTAGCCTTGAGGAAATTAGGACCAGCAAAAAGAAGAAGAAAAGTAGCCAAGACACAACCCATGCGCCAGCTAGCTTCGTTATGAACATGGTGGGTTTAACCTTTGGAATGGTCCCTTCCATATGAAAGAAGAAAGATGAGTCACCAATCATAGTTACCTCCCCTACTCGATTGGACAAGAACATTGAGAAGATGGTTTCTACTAACCCTATTTTTTGCAAGTTAAGGCTATGGAGCCTAAGAAGGGCAACTGTGTTGGTTTCTAGGAGTTTTTTGGCAGTATCAAAGACCCTAATCATGAAATCATGGTCCTTAAGGAGCAACTTGATGCATTGTATGAGAGCTTCACCACTCTATCCAAATTTTTGCTAATGCCACACACTGTCACTCTTCACCTTTTGTAGCAAGAGAATGAGGATAACAACCCTGGGGCATAGGAATCTACCAAGCTAACAAGGCCAAGGTCCTATTCAAAAAGAAAGGGAAAGAGAAGGCCAATGTTTAGGCTTTTTTTTTTCTTGTTATGCCCATCTTGTACTTATCTTTATATAGGGAGGCCTTAGAGACTATTTAATTTTAAAGTTGAATTACTATAGTACATATGCTGATAGTTGCATAGTTAATTTTTTAGATGTGGAAAATCTATGTATAGTTCAATAGAAACTTTGTTAATTATGGGTGGTTTAGTCCTTCTAGTGATGGTTTTAGTAGTGCCACTAGTTGCTATGTGTATATGTATTCTTGTAACTGGGATGGGATCAATGTTTTGGATACTATTTTTTTTTAATGGTTTTTGGTAGAGTAGGTTGCTTGCAATATTTTGTTGTAATTATGCTGTTAATGGTCTTAACATGGTAGTGTACCCATGGCCAACCCCCTTATTTTTTGTTGCAATTAATATAAAAAATAAAACAAAGTAGTTATAGTCCAATGTAATATTTAGAATCTTTAGGTACATAAAGTTAACTATAATGGTTGTTGGTGGTATGCTTCTGCTAAGGTATCTGTGTATAGCATATGAATTGAATCTAAATGTATTACATTTTCCTATCATCTTGACAAATTCCATCCATACCTTAATATAGGCGCATAACTTCATCTTCAACCTCCTTGCCTCATGAAGCTTTGTGTATAGCATATGCATTGAATCCAAATGTATTACTTATACAACATGCAACATCAAGAACTGACAATTTGGATTTCAAGATGTCATTACGTTTTTCCAAAATATGTACCTTCTTAACCAAATGTCCATTCTCCTTCTTCACTTTATCAAACAATTTCAAATTGTCTTTCAATTCAGCATTTTCCAATTCTTTTTTAACATTCTCAAACTCTCACAAATATTCATCTCTCTCATTTTCAAATTCTTTGAAATTCTCCAACAATTTTCTCAATTCATTAGTCAACATATATTTTTCACAAATCAACTTAAGGTTTCCTATATAACCTTGTTTAAATAAAAAAATAAATGTCAACAATTTTTTTCAAGATCCCATTTTCAAAAATGCTCAAGAAACTTTTTTGTCGTGCTTTTTTTTTTATTTGTTCACAAAAAAATGCAACCTTTTTCCTTCAATTTGGTTTACCAATAAATACCTGTTGATTTCAATTTTTTAACTAGAATCTTTGTTGACAATAAAATCTCAACTATAGACCTTTCCAGTCTTTCTCATAAAACACCTTTAATTCACACATTGCTCTCTTATTTATAATCTCTGCTTTTTATTTGTGATAATTTTTCTTGAATTTCTCAAGCTCTTTAAACCTCACTTACATATGCTCTTCATCATCATATTTGATTCTCAAAATCTTTTCACTACTTTGATACAACATGTACAATCCCAAAGAAATGTAGATATAAGCATCATTAAACAACAAAAATTTTACACACTAAAACCTTAATCTTTTATTATACTCCTGGATTTTTACATTCTTGCAGGCTGTTCTAAACTGATTACAATAGACGGTTTTCATAGAGGTTGTAGCCTCTCAAATATATTGATTTTTTGTTTTTTATATTTAATGCATTATCATGCATTGATTCAACAAAGGTTAAACTGGTAGTTCACAGATCACAAGAATAAGTGAAGCAGCTTTCAAAATCCTTTATTATCTTTAATTAAAATATTCTTTGCATAAGATATGATAGGAGCATTACTTATGTCAACATATTATTCAATGAATTGGCATAACCATCAATACTATAAGAGCTAAAATCTAATTCTTTTGAAATAGAGCAAAGGAGAGTAGATTTTTTCTGATGCGTTCATCATTTTAGATTTGCCAAGAAACAAATGTCTCCCCATTGTTAATTATTGTTAGTTGGACAGCTGTTATTTCTGACCCGGAAATAGCAGCACTATTTATGGGTAGCTTGGACAGCTGTTCGTCCTTATCTATGAATAGCGGTTGTATTTATGGGTGGTTTGGACAGCTATTTGTCCACTTGCCAAAAATTAGTAAATGGTTATTATTTACTAATTTTAGAGATTCCCTTTTGGACACTTTGCAACCAGTTCTATTATTGGTTGTTGAGTTGTCTTAATCTCAGCTGTTGGTTTGATTTAATCTCGGTCGTTGGTTTACCAACGAGAGTAGTATAAAAAAGGGTCTAGGGGGCATTTGGAGAAAAAGAAGGCAGGAAGCTTTTGGAGAAGCAGTTTGCAGTGTTAGCAAACAGTCTTGCAGTGTTAGCAAGGGAGAAGCTTTCGTGAAGCAGTTTGCAGTGTTAGCAAACAGTCTTGCAGTGTTAGCAAGGGCACAAGGAAGAAGCTTTTGTGAAGCAGTTTGCAGTGTTAGCAAACAGTCTTACAGTGTTAGCAAGGGCACAAGAAGAAGCTTTGGTGAAGCAGTTTGCAGTGTTAGCAAACAGTTTTGCAGTGTTAGCAAGGGCACAAGGCGGTGATGCTTTGGTGAAGCTGTTTGCAGTGTTAGCAAACAGTCTTGCAGTGTTAGCAAGGGCACAGGAAGAAGCTTTCGTGAAGCAGTTTGCAGTGTTAGCAAACAGTCTTGCAGTGTTAGCAAGGGCACAGGAAGGAAGCTTTGGTGAAGCAGTTTGCAGTGTTAGCAAACAGTCTTGCAGTGTTAGCAAGGGCACAGAAGAAGAAGCTTTCGTGAAGCAGTTTGCAGTGTTAGCAAACAGTCTTGCAGTGTTAGCAAGGGCATGGCAAAGAAGCTTTGGTGAAGCAGTTTGCAGTGTTAGCAAACAGTCTTGCAGTGTTAGCAAGGGCGCAGTGTTAGCGAAGGGATAGCAGTGAGAAATATCAGCGGGAGAAATTAGGAGGTTGTCGAAGTTCTGCCAGTGTGAGGCAAGGAATTTTGTATCTCTTGATTTGCTGAAGTTTAATATAATTTCTCATCTGTAGAACTGGTTTTCCCTTAGGGGTTTTTCCAAGGACAATTTGTCCGAAAATATTGTGTTGATTCTGTTGCGCATTTCTTTTCGTATTTTAAGTGAAGTTGCAGTTGTGTTATTTTTCGATATTAGCTGGGAATTTATTTTCAGCAGTTTAATAATCATTTGTGATAGGAGATTAATAATCAGTGACTGCAATAATTTGATTTTTCACACCCATTAAATACCAGATCTTTATCCTTACCTTTTCACATGATTAATTTAAAAATCTGGCACAAATGCAAAATTTGCACTACATATTTATCAATACATAAAATACAGCAACGTCCACAATGGCCCATTGCAGGATAATTCAGTGATTCTACAATTTACAAACTTAAACATTGAGGGTTATTGTCGAAACAATGATTTACAGAACTAAACAAGAAAATTCATCTTGTTTCTTGAGAGACATTTATTTCTTGGCAAACCTAACAAATCTACACTCAGGAAAAATCTACACTCCTTTGCCCTATTTCAAAAAAGTTAAATTTTAGTTCTTATAGTATTATTGATGGTTCTGTCAATTCATCTTTTTCTCCTTTCACTTTCTCTCTTTCATTCTGACAATGATCTACAGAATGTGATTGGAATTGGAAAAATACTTACACAATCGATTCTACAAACACTAGAATTTGAATTCTCACACAATCGATTCCAGAAACACCAGAAACAGAAACTGAAAATATGCACTCGCTGCGTTGAAATCTACTCAAAGAACATAACATACGACATACCCCACAAACAAAATAAATAATATTCAAACCAGAAAATCTGTAGTACAAGAATGCTCTCTCACCTGAACTTGTCTGCAACTTCGAAGCAATTTATATTTCTTTGCCTCTGTCCTTCCTTTATCCTCCTCATATCGACTGTGATTTCGTATAGTTGAGGCTTGATCCAAGATTCCTTCTACCATTTCACACGTTATGAGGTTTTTCGGTAGGAAAAGAAAACAAAATAGTATCCGCCCGGCCCACTGCAATGCGACAAATGCACAGAAGAAAGTATTGTGCATCCCAATTTTCCTCCAGATATCTACAAGATTGGCAATCGGGAAGAGAGTGTTTGGAACCAACAAACTTAGTATAACAAATCTTTACATTCCCATGGCAGTACGAACAAATTAAACAAGGAATTAATCATGCCAAATATCCTTCACGAATTTTGATGGATCTACATGTAATCGGTTTAACGATATGGTCGGTTCTAAACACTCTCTTCCCAATTGCAAACTTGTCTCGATCATGCAGAAGAAAATTGGGACCCAAAACACGATCCTCCCAACATTTCTTTCATTACACTAAGTAGAGCAGATCTATTCGCTACAGATTGGAAAATCACAGATCCTATACCCTCATCACTTGTCCTTCCACCAATGACCTAGTTAATATGGCCGCCCTTGTCCTGCCCAATCCTATTATTGCACTTAACGTGTCAACATACCGTTGATCTAACTCCTATCCCCTTGTACAAATACCCATTAATGGATCCAAGTTCTTGTCCTTCCACCAATGACCTAGTTAATATGGGCGCCCTTGTCCTGCCCAATACTATTATTGCACTGCAGCACGTTTCGACCTTCTAGAACTTAACGTGTCAACACACCGTTGATCTAACTCCTATCCCCTTGTACAACTACCCATTAATGGATCCAAGATCTCCCCACTCCTACAATATCCAGCGGCATTAAAACAGTACGCTTGACCCTTCGGGACTTTCTGCCCCATGTTAGCTGCATAAAACAGGAGGCTCCTCAAAAGTTGCACTTTCTCGTCGTCATGATAAATATTTCCACTACGCTTTCCTGCTGCTGGTCCCACTTAGCGGACAGGGACTCCAAGTAGGTAAATTCTATTCATTTTAAGAGGAAGGGGTTGACATTGTGTTCTTGTTTTAAAAATGGGGTACTTTGTAGTTAAGCTCGTTCATGAATGAGTAGTACTGGGATGGGTGACTTATCAGGAAGTCCCAATGCTTCACCCTGTGAGCATCACCTAAATTCAATGAGTGCTAAGTGTTCCATTTATTCTGATTAAAAATGGATTTATGTTGAATCACAACTCATGAAATGTGAGTCAACGAGTTTGACTCAAAATCACACAGTTAAATTCTGATATTAATATCCCAATGTGGTACTAGTTTTTATTAGGTAGTCATTTGAGTAATTCGTCAAAAAATGAAATTATATAGACTGATCAAATCTACTTATACAAATAGTGCATGACTACTCATGGAAGAAGTGCATGACTTCTTAAGAAAGAGCACTAATGAGGCAAATTAATATCTTAGTTTTGATATAGTTTTCAAGAAGGATTTTAATGAAAGAGTGATTTTGGAATACTTGGTGCATTTGTAGTTATTTCAAACCAACCAAGGGGGTCCACTTGGGAGGTGGAATAGATTTAGGTAGAGTAGATTCATTTTTTGTGATTTCCTATTTTTAAAATATATTTACTGTATTAGTCCTGCAGCATTGTTACTGTGAAAGTTCCTGCAACACTTGTAGAAAATGATTATGGTGGATGTTTTGAGTTGTTAACTAGTTTAGATTCATTTTTCAGTTATATGTTGTTAGTCCAAGTGTGTTTACTATTTTGTAATCGTAGTATAGATTCTTTTCATGAATTTTACTTTCTTGTAGCATAGGTGTTAAGACTTTTAAAGAAACTTAGTGCATATATTGTGCTAACCCATTTCAAGTCCTATGTCTCTAGGTTGGGTTGACAATTCAAGTTTATTTCATGATGGAATAGGTAGTCTTCATAATAGACATAGTATCTTTGAGAAAGACAATGGTGTGATTATCTTCATCTATTAAGATAATCACTATATCTATATATACTTGGCCACCCTATTAATAGTTGCCTCATAATTTATAGGGCTATGTGGTTCTGCCTTTTTGAAAGCTTATGGCAGTCGATTCCATCAGTTCCTAATCCTTGCAATAGCTCTTTGTTGTGTAAAGTTTGGAAGTGTCAAGTAATCTCTATAAAGCTTTTCTCTTTCTGCAAACACTTTCTCCCTGATCTCTAGTTTTGGTTTCCCATAGGTTAGTCTGAACTAGTCTCTTAGAAGCTCATCAAGCTTGCATGATTCAACCCATAGTGGTAATGGTTCAGATTTCTCAAGATCTCTATAGGCATTTAATTGCCTATCATAGTTTGTCTCGCTATGCACCTAGGACATTAAAGCTCTGAGGTGAACATCCCCTAGGTAAAGCAAAGGTTTCCACTCTATCTCATGTGGAATTATGAAATTATGTAAATAAAGTTCACACAATAAGTTCTACCATGAAGGCAAACTCTGATAGACATTGTAGAAATCTTGAGCATTTTTAAATTCACAATCAACATCCCTTAATGTTATCATCTTTTGAAATAGTAGAAACTACTCCTTTAGACAAATGGAATACACCCTTGGCAATGGCCTATAGGCCATTACTTGGTCAGCTAACTTTAAAGTCTTATTCATTCATTGTTTCTAGTTCTCAAGTTGCTCTTTCAGTGACTCAATTTCCTCATCTTTGTTAAATATTACTTTTTGCATTTGATCTCTTTCTTGCCTCCACAAGGCCTTTTGAAAAATGAAGTGATTGTAGAGACCAAATAATATAGATTGAATTGTAGATGAAGGGAATTCTTGAGCCAAATATTTCTTCTTTTGTTCCTTAGTAACTTGCTGGAAGTAATGGGCATACCAGGAGGATCTATAAGGCATAATAGGAACATTAGAATATACAAGGACTGGTGGTGAAATAGGTTGATCATTTTTAGGGGCTTTTCCTGAGACAACAATAGGGTTCGACTCACATATTTCTTGATTTACATGTGGCATTTTATTATTAGGTTTATTTGCATTTGTTTCCACATTTTAGGGTTCTAATCATACAAGAGACTCATCTGGATTATTCTCAACCACTGATCCTGTATGATATTTTGAGATCGAAGCATTTAGGTTTTCATTGGAAATTGGGGTTACTTGACCTCACATACGAGAGGTTTGATGCATAGGAACTTCTTTAACTTCTACTATTTTCCTGGTCTACTTTGGTTTAGGTGGTACTGGGGTAGATGCTGCAAGAGTGGTTGTTGCAGGAATAGATCTTTTTTTTCTTTTTCACTTTAATAGAAGGGTTTTGGACTTTCTTTTCAAGATTAGAGATCTCTTTACCAACCTTATGCTTACCTTTGTCTTTGGAAGTACTAACTATGTCAACCTTTGAAATAGGCACAACAGGTTTATCAGGAGAGGGTAATGTTGAATCTTTTTCTATTTCAACCAGATTCTGACTAGGCTCTACAATTTCTTCTTCATTCCTTAAATTTTGTAGAATAGGGTTGGCTTAAGGCTACAAGGTTTTAAATTAAACATATTTTTCCTATGATATAGCAGAAGAATCCCTAAGAAACCTTTCAACTAAAAGTTTGATAAGGGCATGATGAGAAATAGAATTTGCATTTCCTTTCTGAGTTTCTCTTAGCACTACAACTAAGCAACTTAAAATGGTGAGTATGAAAGTTTGAAAACTTGCCTTCACAGGTCAAATACCTAATGATATGGGTTGCCAATTCTAAGTATGGAGCTAGGAGAGAGAGAATCTTTTACACCCTTGCTTTGTAATTTCTAGTAGACGGTCACTCGACTGAGAGAACTGCTCCCACGTTGACCTGGCATCATGTTTATTCAAATAATGCTCTCCATATGCTGGTAGTCGTGTGACTTCTACTATTTGCTCCTCAGTAACAATTATTGTTAATCCCCATACTATGGCTTCCCCCTCATCAAATGTCCTCATAAACTCTATTGCTACTTCTTCATTGAGCTCAATTAATTGTAGAAAGTAGCCAAGCCATCCAGAGGCATTAAATTGTTAGACTGCTTCCATGTGCACAAGTAGAATACTATGAAAAACCAGCTCATGTCTCAGCAAGGGTCATCCCATCTTCAAAATGCCTATCCTCAAATTTCTCTATTGTCACCACCCTAAAAAGTTTTACCTTGAATACTTCTACAAATACCCTCTACTCAAAATTTCAAATTGATCTTTTTGAGAAATGTCGATATCGCATTCTCTTAACAACACTCCAAATAACTAAACTCTCTAGAGTACTATACAGATTTCAAGATTTTGTCCCCTTGTAATACTCTTTGTATTTCTGTAGAAATAGAGTTTGCATTTCATCCTAGGTACCTACTAAATTGGCTCCTAAGCCCATGAACCATTGTAAGGCTGACTTTTTTAGTGTTGTTGGAAACAACTTGAGCTTATGGGCATTAGTATCATAGTCAAATCAATGACAGATGATGTCAAACTCAAACTAGAAATTATCAAGATCCTTAGTTACAAGGGCATAAAACTTTGGAAGAGTAGCTGCAAGTATATTTTTGAGATTAGCATTGGTTATGAGGCTCGGGAGAGGAAATAGAAAAGTAGGTTGTGCCATTACTAGAGGTATTTGATTATGGGGTTGCTACTAAAAAGGAGCATTGGCTATAGGATTGTTAAAAATAGGTGGATTTGGACTAGAACTATGAAGAAAGCAAGCCAAAATTTCAGCAAAAGGTTGAGGACCACATGTGTCCAAGGTTTCTACTCTAGAGGAAGATCCTGAAGGAAAATTAGGGCTTGCATCCTCAAAAGGAAACTCAACTTCTTCAATTTCTTCGTTCAAATTAATAGACTCCCTTGGAAGAAAAATACTATATTCATCTCATTGTCTTCCTCTTCGATGCATGCAATTGAATTGGTGACTTGTTAATCAAGCCCACAACATTGCGGTTTTTAACTAACAAACTAATCTAAAAATAAAGGACTCATGAAGGTTCCTAATTTAACACCATCCCTAGAAATGGCACCAAAAATGTATGTTTCATAATAAATGAAGATAATCACACCATTGTCTTTCTCAAGGATACTATATCTATTCTAAAGACTACTTATTCCATCATGAAATACACTTGAATTATCAACCTGGGGACATAGGACTTGAAATGGGTCAGCACAGTATGTGCACTAAGTTTCTTTAAGAGTCTTAACACCTATGCTGGAAGAAAGTAAAATGCATGAAAAGAATCTATACTATTATTACAAAAAATAAAACACAATTGCACTAATAACAGATAATAGTAGAAAGCTTTGAAAAATGAATCTAAACTGGTTAACAACTCAAAACATCCACCATGATCATTTTTTGCAAGTGTTGCAGGACCTTTCACAGCAACAATGCTACAAGACTAATACAATAAATCTATCTTTAAAATAGGAAATTGCAAAGAATAAATCTACTCTACCTAGATCTATTCCACCTCCCAAGTGGGCCCCCTTGGTTGGTTTCAAATAACTACGAACACAACATGTATTTTGAAATCACTCTTTCACTAAAATCCTTCTTGGATTACATCAACTAAATAATTCATGAAGAACAAATAAAGTGTAACTTCTGAATTTTAAACCAACATTTTCTATATTCTCATTAGCTCACTAAGATGATCCAAATCCATTATATAGAGGATTGAATACTTATTAAAAAGCATGACATAAAAGTCTTGAAAAGACATTGCAAGAAAGGAAGGCAAAAGATCAACCATGACATAGTACATTTATTACTAAGCAACAAAATAACAACTTGTAGGAAATATAGCAAGTTGTGTCTCTTAGATTTTTTTGAATAGTAACTCCTCTGCAGGTGTGGCTTATCCATAGGAACTAAACTGCACTTTCCTTCTGACAATCGCTCTCCATCATCCTCTTTCTTTAATACAGTAATCACCACCCTTTGCATCGCTCTTCATTTTCTTGAAAGCTAGAAACATACGAAACATATATGTAAGATAACATTCGTACTCCTATTCATATATTAGAACATAGCTTAAGATATTTATGTGAAATACTACATTGTATGTATAATATTAAACAAAGTATGACATACACACTACCCATAGTTTAAGTTCTAGCTATCTCTGGCATAAGTTCACAAGATATTTACACAAATTTTTTGAAAATATTTTTGAAAAGAACAAAGAGTAAGTCCAAACTATGAAAACTATATCAAAATTGAGACATTAATATACCTTATGGGTAAGTGCACCAAGTTGTGGTGCCAAAAGGGGGGTATAAGTGGACACCTTTTTTTTCAAATCAACAAATTTTGAACTTCAACAAGAGTTTGAAGATAGTTACATTCAAAGTTTTAAGATATGACCAAAACAAAAGTAGTAGTCTTTTGAATCTAGTTTCCAAACTACTAGTTTGTTTTCAAAATGGTTTAGTTTTAGGCCCTCAAAAAAGGGGGCCACAGAAAGTGGTACTATTTTTCCAGAACATAGTGCAAAGTGTGGCCCCTTTAAAATTTGAATTTTTATTTTGCAATTCTTTAATCACTCTAGTCAAAAGTTACCTAACACCATTTAGTTTATCAAAATATTTTTGGGTAATTTTATAATGTGTATTTTTTTGATGAATTGTGTAAGTGGACACATCCCAAAAACTTGAAATATCTTTGTGCTCCCCCAAGAAATCATTGAAAACTAATCCAAAATAAAAAATTCTTTTCTTCAAAGTCTATAGAATGCAATCTAGTTTCTAAAAAAATGACTTTTTGCAAAATTCAATGAACGAGCTAAAATCTACACCCGAATTAGTACATGTTGGTTTTTAAGAGAAATTGGACATACATTCAAAAGAAATTATAGTTGAAAGGCATGAAATAATATGAATTTGAAATAAATTATATGTTATATAGCTAACATAGAGATCTATAATACTATGTAACCTCATTTTATCGATTCTCAACCATAGGAAAACTTGAAGGAGAGCGCAAAAGAAAAAAAAGCACTTTTTGTATGCTTGTTGCAAATAATGTCTCAAACCAGTTTAGAGCCTCCAAACCTTTGGGTTGAATCCGTAAGGAAAATCCAAGCCTTAGACTTAGTGGTATCCAATGCTTTAGATAGTGCATGCATGTAATAGCATGCACACGCTATAGTGCATGCATTCTATTTAAAGAATTTTTAAATTCAAGGCTTAAATAGCGCACATGCACTATAGTGTGTGTGCACTATTTAAACCTTTTTTAAATTGAAGAATTAAGTAGAGAATACACACTATAGTGTGCATGAACTATAGTGCATACACAATATTTAAGCCTTCAAATTTAATAGAGATGATGGATAAGGAGAGAGGTAGAGAGGGAGAGAGGGTAAAGAGTGAGAGAGAGAGAGAGAGAGAAGAGAGAGAGAGAGAGAGAGAGAGAGAGAGAGAGAGAGAGAGAGAGAGGGGAATGGAGAGGGAATGAAGAAGGGAGCAAGGGAGGGAGAGAGGGAAGGAGGGAGGGAGGGAGGGATGGAGGGAGGGAGTGAGTGAGAGAGAGAGAGAGAGAGAGAGAGAGAGAGAGGGGAATGGAGAGGGAATGAAGAAGGGAGCAAGGGAGGGAGAGAGGGAAGGAGGGAGGGAGGGAGGGATGGAGGGAGGGAGTGAGTGTGTGTGAGAGAGAGAGAGAGCAGGGGGGAGAGAAGGAGGAAGAGGGAGAGAGCAAGTAGCAGATGAGAGAGAGAGAGAGAGAGAGAGAGAGAGAGAGAGAGAGAGAGGGAGGGAGTAGAGGATTGTGGTTCAAAGAATACTTGGGATAGGATTGATAGAAAGTGGGAAAGGGACTCAGATTAGAGAGAGAGAGAGAGAGAGAGAGAGAGAGAGAGGGGGGGGGGGTGGGATGAGGGATAGAGTATGAGATAGGATGCAAAAAGAGAGAGAGGATGGGATAGGGAGGGATGGAGAGAGAGAGAGAGAGAGAGAGAGAGAGAGAGAGAGAGAGAGAGAGAGAGAGAGAGAGAGAGAGGATGAAGTAGGGAGAGAGGGAGGGAGAAATGGAGAGAGGGGGAGAGAGAAATAGATAGAGGGGAATGGAGAGGGAAGGAGAGAGAGATAGAGGGAGGGAGGGAGACATGAATATAGAGAGAGATGGATGGGGTTTCAAAGAGTGTGGGATAAGATGTATATAAAGAGAGAGAAAAGGGGTAAAATAGAGTAGTGGATGATAGTGGGAGGGAGAGACGGAGGGAGAGAGAGAGAGAGAGAGAGAGAGAGAGAGAGAGAGAGAGAGAGAGAGAGAGAGAGAGAGAGGATGGGGTAGGGAGGGAGGGAGGGAGAAATAGAGAGAGAGGGTGGAGGGAGAGAGGATGGGGGAAGAGAGAGTAGGGGTTGCTATTTTTGTATGTGATTTCCAATAGTGCATATGCACTATAGCATGCACACACTATTGAGAATTTAATTTGCACTATTGATAAATCCATTTTTTCATCGTACATACACACTATAGTAGGCATGCACTATGCCTTGGTCTCAACAAGCCTCTACCCAAGCCATAGCATGTGAACACTATTGGAAATGTTGAAGGAAAAAAGTCTCATCTTTTTGGCACCACAACTTGGTGCGTTTTCCCTCATCACATAGAAAATGGAATACATAGTTCCTTTCTGATTTGTCTTGGCCACCCTATTAATAGCTACCTCATAATTCATAGAACTATGTGGTTTTTCCTTTTCAAATGCTTTTGGCAGTCGGTTCCATCGGTTCTTAGGCTTGAAATAGTTCTTTGCTGAGTAAAGTTTGGAAGTGTCTAGTAATCTCTATAGACCTTTTCTCTTTCTGCAAAAACTTTTGCCATCATCTTTTGTTTTCCTTTCCCATAGGTTAGTCTAAACCAGTCTCTTAGAAGGTCATAAGGCTTGATTGATTCAACTTGTAGTTGTAATGGTTCAGATTTGTCAAGATCTCTATCGACATTTAACCGCCTATCATAGTTTGTCTCGTTATGCAAGTAGGACATTAAAGCTCTAAGGTGAACATCCCCTATGTAAAGTAGAGGGTTCCACTCTGTCTCATGCAGACTTATGAAATTATGTAAATAAAGTTCACATAACAAATTCTTCTTCCATGAAAGTAAAGTCTGATATGCATTATAGAAATCTTGAGCATTTTTAAATTCACAATCAACATCCATTATTGTCATCATCAGTTGAAATAGAAAAACCTACTCCTTTAGACAAATGTAGTACACCCTTTGTGGTGACATATAGGCCATCACCTGGTCAGTTAACTTTAAAGCCTTATTCATTCATTGTTTCTATTTCTCAAGTTGCTCTTTCAATGTCTCAATTTCCTCATCTTTGTCAAATATTACTTTCTGCAATTGGTCTCTTTCTTTCCTCCACAAGGCCTTTTGAAAAATGAAGTAATTATATAGACCAAATAACATAGATTGAATTGTAGATGAAGGGAATTATTGAGCCATACATTTCTTCTTTTGTTCCTTAGTATCTTGTTGGAAGTAATGGGTATGCTAGGAGGATCTATAAGACATGATAGAAACATTAGAATATATAGGGACTGGTGGCAAAGTAGGTTGATCATTTTCAAGGGCTTTTTCTGAGACAACAATAGGGTTTGACTCAGACATTTCCTGATTTCCCTGTGGAATTTCATTAACAGGCTCATATTCATTTGTTTCCACATTTTGGGGTTCCAGCCATATAGGAGAGTCATTTGGAATATTCTCAACCACTAATTCTATATGTGATTTTGAGATTGAAGCATTTAGGTTTTCATTCGAAACTAGGGTTACTTGATATTGCATATGAGGGCTTCAACACACATGATCCTCTTTAACCTCTACTATTTTGTGAGTATGCTTTGGTTTAGTTGCTACTAGGGTAGACGTTGTAGGGTGTTTGCTATGGGAATATACCTTTTTCTCTTTGTCACTTTAATAGAAGGCTTCCTTTTCCAAATTAGGGTTCTCTTTAGCAACCTTATGCTTGCCTTTGTTTATGGAAGAGCTTGGTATGTCACCCTTAGAAATAGGCTCAATAGGTTTATTAGGAGAGGGTAATGCTGGTACTTTTTCTATTTTGACCAGATTTTGACTAGGCTCTACAATTTCTTCTTCATTCCCTAAAATTTGCAGAACTGAGTTGACATGAGGCTGCAAGGTTTTCAATTCAACAAATTCTACCCATGATATAGGCAAAAAATCCTTAAGAGACCTTTCAACTAAAAGTTTGATGAGGACATGATGAGAAATAGGATTTGCATTTCCTTTCTAAGTTTGTTTAGTGCTAATACATAGCATATTATAAAGGAAATTTGGAACATTAACTTGAATGTTATGTCTTACACAACTAAGTAGCTTAAAATGGTGAGCATGCAAGTTTGAAGACTTTCCTTCGTAGGTCAAATACCTAATGATATGGGTTGTTAATTCTGAATAAAAAGTTGGGAGAGAGATTCTTTTATACTCTTAGTTTGTAATTTCGAGTAGAGGGTCACCCAGCCAAGTGAAGTGTGCCCTTGATGACCTGGCATCAAGTTTATTCAGATAATGCTCCCCATTAGCTGCTAGTATCATGACTTCTGCTATGCACTCCTCAAGAGCAATAATTGTTAATCCCCATATTGTAGTTTCCCCTTCATCAAATGTCCTCATAAACCCCATTGTTGATTCTCCATTGAACTTAGTTAATTGCAGGAAGTAGTCAAGCCATCCACAAGCATTAAATTGTCAAACTACTTTCACGTCTGCAAGTAGAATACTATGAACAACCGACTCATGTCTCAGTAACTATCCTCCCATCTTCAAGATTCTTAGCATCAAATTTCTCTATTCTCACTACCCTAATAAGTTTTACCCCTTTACCACTTCTACAAATACCCTCTTCTCAGAATTTTAATTTGATTTTTTTGAGAAATGTTGATATCACATTCTTCTAACAAGAATCCATTATGTTTAGAGCAAAAGAGGCATGACCATTGACATAATCAAAGATCCTCTTCTAGAATTTGTTATGAGCGTCATATCCCACAAATTCTACCAATCAAGCCAACTAAATAGTGTGCCATGCATTGTAGTCAATGTAGGCTACAAAATTATTAAGAAGGATCATACATATGATCTAGAAAAATTACAACTACAACAAATTACAGAGAATTTGGAAGCAATAAGGAGATCCAAGAGTGCTTAGTGTAAGTTTAGATAAATTTTAATATGCATCTTTTTCTATGTTTAGAATGAATTTCCCTCTTTTAGTAAGATAGAATGGAAGACCAGAAGCTCTATAACTATACAAGTTAATGAGTACATAGAGCAAATGGGAGCTAATTTTGAAACCCTAATGACAAGCTATTTTGAGCATTTTAAGAATTCCATGAAACAAAGACTAAGGATTCAAATCTCTCTGGTAGATCAACATATCACTGATATTTTTTTCTTAGTTGACATTGATTATACTTATATCCAAGAAGCAATACTAAGAGTGAGATGGCTAAGGCCATTAGGATATGAGCTAAACATTGATGAGGCATCACCAACAATCACAACATTGCTTGCAGAAGAAATTGATAAGAGTACAAAATCTTTTGTACCTATGATGTTGTGAAGTCTAAAGTGGAAATGGAGTTGAAAACTAACTCAACTTTGAAGGAAAAGGATAAATTGGTGAAGAAACTTAAGGAAAAATTTGAAGAAGGGACTGCAGAAGGAGAAGAAGAAGATGATGAAGATGAAGAAGAAGAAGAATAGGGCCAGAAGCCACTTGCCTTGACACAAGGCATAGGAGATGATGAAGAGAAAGAAGGTGTCAAGGAAGAGAAAGCCAAGGAAACACCAACTAAAGTAGTGCCTAAGAAGAGAAAAGCTTAAAAATAGCTTTCTGCTTAGCCTAAGGGCAAAAAGACTCCAAAGCCAAGTGCAACCAAGCCTACTACAAGAGCAAGCACAAGAGCCATAACTAAATTGGCTAAGGAGCAAGAAAAGAAGAAGGCCATTGAGTAGCAAGGTCTAGCCAAGAAGAAATTGAGAATAAAATATCTTACGCAACCTCACTCTAATGAAGAAAGGACCGAGTTAGAAGATACAAGCCAATCTATAGTGGTAAGTCATGCCACCACGTCTGATTTAGAAAATACTTGTGATAATATTAAAGATAATGCATACTTAATAGGATTGAAGAATATTGATTTCAATAAGTTGAGTAGGGAAGAATAGAACATGGTTGAGGAATCGGTTTATATCATGATGGCTAAGTTCAATAACACTCCACATGAACTTGACAATTCAATGGCCAAAGATTTATATTCTGTTATTGAAAATAAATGGCATTATTGCCTTAACATGGAAAAGGAAATAAGAGAGTCCACATTGGATTGAGAAATGCTAGAACTTACTAAAGGAAAAATAAGAAAGGCTAACAAGAAGCATGGGAGAAAATTTGCACCCAAATATAGAGCCTTCAATGTTCTTCAAAATAAGATTGAAGATGTTGTCAAAAAGTCCACTCAAATGTAGAAGCTAATAAATGACCTAACCACTATCAAAGAAGGAGAAGAAGACCCCTTTGAGGGAAGAAATAATGGAGAAGAGGATGACAATGATAAGGAAGGAGAAGGTGAGAAGGAAAACGTAGACAATATAGTGAAGGAGGAAACACAAAAGGGAGATGATATGGCAACTGTTGAGGAGCAGCAAATAGATCAGAGTGTGCAAGACACACAATTGCCAACTCTAAGCCCTCCACATGATAGCAACACACCTACAGAAACAATCAAAGTGAAGGATGTTCTTGAAAACTCTGGTCAAAATATCATCAATACATTGACTATAGAGGATCTTAAGAAGATCCTTGACCAATCAACATCACAAGCTCAATTATGCAATACCCCAATTTTGGTTAGTGTAGATGAACTGCAAAAAGTAGTAGCTAACCTGACCAGGGACAAGGTAACCACAAAAAAAACATATTCTACCATCCCTATAGCTACAAGTGAACAACCTAAAGAGAAAGCCTCACAAGATACATTAGCTAAGGTTGATTTCATAATTAAAGTTACTACAACTACTGAGGAGCCAACAAAGGAACACACATGACAAATGGATACTTCTATTTGTACTACACAAGTACAAGGTGCACCACCTAAATAATAATTATTGATAAAGATAAATCAAAGGAGGAGAAGGAGATTCCTAAGGAAAATGAGCAAGAAGCAATTCAATCCTCAGTAAATCTACCAACCACTAGGACTCCTACAAGAATGCCTTAGAAGCTAAGCAACGAAGCAAATCCACTCCAAATTTCAACACTAGGCTCAAGCTCCACAAAGGCTGCAAGGGTACTTCAATATGGAGACCCTACATTAGATGAAGAAATGGTCATTCCAAGGTATGACTATGCAACCATGAACATAGAACCAGATTAATGAGATGTAAGAGGCATTAGAGAGGAAGAAGAAGCAAGAGATACTAAAAAATGAGTATAAATAAAAGCAACCACTAATTGAGATAAAATAAATCTTTTTAGATGCATTCATCTTGCAGGCACCTAATGAAACCAAGCCAATATTGGAACAACTATTAGAAATTGTTGAACAGGTGACCAATGAAGACTAGGAGACAAATGTAAAACTCATGGAATGGTCAAAAAATAAATTTCAAGAAAAGGTAAATGAAAGGATATCTAGTGAAATAGCACTATCACAGGTAGAGTTGGCAAAGAAAATTGATAAGGTGAAGATAGTACTTGAGAATATATTCTCATTGTATGCAAAGTTGTGTGATCCTTCAATCTTCACACAAGAAACTAGCCAGAGAATAATGAGCTTGGAAAGAAATTTGAAAGTATCAAGCATACAATTTCCAAAGATCCAACTCAAAGTGAGAAGCATTTTCATACAATGCTTCACACATAGAAGGAACTAGTTTTATTGACAACAAAAGAGGTTAATACTAGAGCCAAATTAGTTCAAATACAAGCCATGCTAACCTTTCACATGGAAATTCACCAAAAGGAACTAGCCTATGCAGAAAATGTATTCAAGAAAGATCCTAATCTTTCAACATTAGATGGCTTAGTTCACCTCGTAGCAAAGACAACAATACAAATCAAATCCCTAGAAGTTTTAACACAAAAATGGGATATTGCTCTAAGAATTGTGATGGACATGAACAATACCTTCTTGGAAAAATATGCAATCAATGTATAGACCTTTTCACATAAGTGTAAAAAACGGGGAGAAATTGTAAAAGAATGAGACTTAATCTGCAAAGGGAGACATGTAAAATGGGGACCCAAAATGAAAGGGTGAGCCAAAACAAACAGAGAACAAAAAGGGGGAGAGAAAAAAGTAGGAAATAGGGCATAACAAGACATATTAGATATAGAGTATAAGAACTTAGAATAAAGACAAGGAGTATCAGTAGAGGCAAATCATTCTACTTAGAGAGATTTTTATACAAAAAAGGCAAATTAACTCAGGGGGAGTCATAAAGTTTTGAGGTATATGGTTCCCTACAAAATTTAGAATAAATTTTGAAGTTTTGTGTATATGTTGAACAAAATATATATTACACTCGAGGAGATTAGATTCATCATGTATAGTTAAGTGTTTTTGCCACTCATGTCAAAGGGGGAGATTGTTGATCTCATATTGGTTTTGACAATTGTTGTCAACACACTTAAGAAATTTTCTAAGTTCATGCCAAGTATAATATAGATGTCGAGTTGCAATGACTACTGAGTCACTCATGTTCTAAGTAAATAGTAAGTGCCAAGTAGATGGATAGAGCCGAGAAAGTTTCAAGTGCTAAGCATCAATAATCAGCAAGTGTCAAGCAACACAGATTTGACAAAAGAGTTTGTGAAGGAAAAAACTATTATGTAAACTATTTTTGAGCGAACATATGGATAAATATTGAAGGATTAAAGATAAGATCCAATCTATTTGGATTCCCTATGCAATCAACATGCAACCAATGAGAAAAATGGAAGGATATGAGTAGGAAAGTTGGATGAATCTCAATAATAGATTCATACCTAACCCTAAGTTACAAAATATTTTTGAAGGAGATAAAGTCCCATACTTTACTAAGTGTGAGACAGAATGAATGTGAGCTGATAATGCTAAAAAGATTTGAAAAGAGTGAAAGGGGTGAATTGATCAAGTTAAGGGTGACTTAGAAGAAGGACAAAATTGTAGAATCAATTAGCAAAACAAAGGATCAGGATTAAAACATTTTCATATTATATCATAATGATCAAGATGAACTATATTAGGATCTAAAATCAGAAATATCAAATTTAAAGTGTATCAGATCAAACATTCTATTATAATCTCTAACAATTGTTATAGTAGAATAAAATCCTATGGACTTAGGTTAGTTTAACAACCATTATTTAAATCTTTTAACAAGGCATGCCTTTTATAGGATAGATCATAAGAATGGTCATAATATGTAACCTCAACAGGTGAATTTTATTGCTGCAGTAGTGAAGAGTTGTGGGTGTCATCCCCATAGTAGTTTTACCTTCTCATTGGAGGGTTTTTGGGTAATCATATCTAGTGTCAAGTGTGTATGATGATACATTTACTTTGCATATTATTTCCATATGTTTATACATGCAATGTTTTAAAGTTGAAAGTTTTATTGGTTAGAGTTTAATACTTTTGATTCACCTCCCCCCCTCTCAGAAGTATACTTCCTACTTGTTTATTCCAACACTAACGTTGATATGACTAGGGTGACATGAAGATGACATTTAGAAATTAATCCACTTTCTTGGCCACCCACTAAATTTTGACAAGTTTTCACACTTAGAAATTTTTGCATAGGAATGAGAAACTCATTTCAGGCTTATACGATACATTTAATGCAATATTATATATAAATATCAAAACCTATGCACTGAAAATGAATAAATAGTAAAAATGTTGTACCTAATTTTTTTTAACTATACTTCCATTTGCAAACTGATGAGGTGGAAAAGTTTGGTGACTGTAGAAAAGGTGCTAACAGTATGTTTTATTGAAAGCAGTAAAAACAAAATTTGTGGGTGATGTGTAGCGTGAGTGGATAATAGATAAAGAAATAAGATGAGTTGATATGAAGAAAAAGAAAAATGAATGAATGAATGGACCTCAGATTAAATGAAGTTTTATTATGAGTGCTCATCAAAGTTTTGTCATGGTATGGCTATAAGAAGAAGGTTTGCACCCTCTACTACAGGAACTATGCCCATAGGAGTTTGTAAACTATTTGGTTGGAACTACTATAGGAACTCATATTTGATCTATGGTTTATGATAGAGGTGCAATCTATGGCCATTTACAAGAAATTTGAACTAGATTGGATCAATGGTTGTCAAGTGCAATGCTCCATTATTGAATACATACTAAATTTCATAAGGCCCTAGCCACTGAGTGTGCAACATTGTTGGATTTTCTTTGAAACAAAAATCATATAGGAGAGTGCAATCTCCTACTTGGAATTGTTTATTACTAATATGTGTGTCATGCCACTTCTTTTACTACTGCTGAATGATTTATAATTTTCCCAAAGTTATCTTTCTCATTACATCCAGTGAGTTCAAGTGGAGAAGTTTCTCTTCTTGTGTTGTAGAAAGACTAATTTTCAATTCTAAAGTAGTGCGCAGTGTTTTATGTTCAAATTCAATGGGAAACATTGCTTCTTTTCCCTACATAAGTTCAAATGGAGTGAATCCAATTATTTTCTTCCATTAGTTTGGTATGCCTAAACAACTTCAGTTAACATTCTGCTCGAATCTTTCCTGTGTATTTCCACTGTCTTGGTTAGAATGGCCTCAATTTCTTTGTTGGTGAGCTCTAGTTGCCCATTTGGCTGAGGGTGATAAGTACTTGATTTCTAGTGCCTTACATTGTATTCTATCATAATTTTAGTGATCAAGTTTGGTGTGAATTGGGTGCCTTGATCTGTGACAAGTTCCCTGGGAACTCCATAGCATGTGAATATTTCCTCATATAAGAATTTAGGTACTTTCTCATCTCTTCCATTTTTTATTTCCCTAACTTCCACCCATTTAGTTAAATAATCTGTGCAAACTAAGATGTAGGATTTTCCATTTGATGGAGGGTCTATTGGACCTATGAAGTCTATACCCCACTTGTCAAAGGGTGTTACAACAATCTATGGATTGAGTGACATCTCATTTGACTTGGATGACCAACCCATCCTCTGGAATTTGTCACACTTGGTTGCATAATTTGTTGCATCCTTATGTAATGTTGGCCAATAATATCTAGTTGTCATTACCTTCAATGTTTTTCTTCTTTCTACAAAGTTTCCTCCACATGGTTCATCATGATAGACATTTAGTATGTCATATATCTCATCCTCCTTGACACATCTCATCATGATCTTATTTGGTCTAGTATAGAAGAGATTGTTATCTATCTATGAATAATGAAAAATTTTCTTTGCTAGCTTCTTCTTGTCTTTGTGAAAGAAGTGTGCCGGAATTCTATTTGTAGCAAGATAGTTTTCTATGTTTGCATACAATGGTGTAGGAGTTGCTATGTGGAACAAATGCTCATCTAGAAAGGTATCTTCAAATTGAGTTAGATCATCATCAACAATGTGTAGTCTGGACAAATAATCAACAACTATGTTGGACTTGCCTTGCTTATTAACAATGGTAATATCAAACTCCTAAAACAACAAGAGCCATCTTGTTAATCTAAAATTTATAGTAGGTTTGTTCATTAAGTACTTTATAGCTAAGTGGTTAGTATGAACAAAAATAGGATATCTAGTTACATAATGTCTAAATTTGTTCAATGCATAACCTACAGCCAAAAGTTCTTTCTTAGTTATGATGCAATTTATTTCACAACCATGGAGGATTTTACTAATATAGTGTATTCCATTTTCAAAGTTAGTAGGCTTTTATCCTAATACAACACCTACAACTTAGTCTGATGCATTAGTATGGATATGAAATAGAATTGACCAATCTAGTTCATTCAAAATTGGGATGTGGTGAGGACTTTCTTAACCTACAAGAAGGCTTCATTACATGTAGCTATCCAAATGGATTCAACTTCCTTAGTCAATAGTGTATACAAAGTACTAGCTATTTTACTAAAATCTTTTATGAAATGCCTATTATAGCTAGCATGAGATAAAAAAGATCTTACATCCCTTTCTTTTGTAGGTATGGGAAATTTTAGAATTACCTCTATCTTAGTTGGGTCCACTTGTATTTCTATAGCTGGTATAAAATTTCCAAGCACCACTCTATCCTACACGAGCATGAAAGATTTCTCACTATTGAATTATAGATTATGTTATTTGCATCGGATAAGAACCTTTACAAGATTCATCAAGGTATCTATTTTCACTTAGGTTTCCACCCTTGTCCAAAGCCTATGTATGAGGAAAACCTAGTGAAACATGGAAACAACCTCTAAGCTATGGGACTTGAACTATGAGGTTGAGTCTCCAGAAAAGGCCGGCTTCCTCTTACTATCAGGATGCACCTAACTACTCTTGGAGAGGAAAAGGGAGAAGGAGAACATGAAAGAAAATCTATCTAACCTAATCTAAAGAGGTGATGCACCAAAATAGAGTGTTCAGACTAATCGCTACACATATATGCATTATTGAACCAGAATGAAACTAAGGATATACATATTCAAACTTGCTTTAATCAAATAATCACATACAGATCAGAACATTGGGATGAATGAGACAAGGAAGAGAGATTCACTTATATTATCATTCATGGGCTAGGGAGATACAATCATGCAGATTACTGATTTCCACAAAACACTAGTGGAGGCAAAGAGTTCTTGCACTTCACACCAATGGCTGAAAGAGATAAGGCAGAAATCATACAGTTCAAAGGCAAAGGGAATTTTACAGTAGAATTACAGAGCAACAACAAAGAACAACAGAGAATGATCAACTTTACAAAATTTACAAAATCTGCCTTTATAGCTTAGGCATAATTGAGATCTTTTCCAGCTGAACTTACTTCACAACTACCTTGCATCAAGGCTTTGTCAAGAACAATCATGGGGATCCAGAGAAAATATGATCTAAGTATAGCTTTTGGTACCATGAAATATGATTGTTAACTAGAACAGGGCCTTGAGAACATATAGGTGGTGCCCTAATTGTGCTATGACCAAGTAGATGGATTGGATCAGAGATGGAGTGTTCTTCCTTGTCTCACATTCACTTCTAGTGGTTGGAATCAATCATGAAGATTAGATTCACATAAATTTTTTTGACTTTCTTCATTGCTATGCACCTGAATCAGTAGAGTTAGCAAGTTAACTAAACTCTGTAAGTAGGACGAGCCACATGGACCAATGAGCTTATTTCTTAATGCCACTTTGTAGGTCTTCACAAGTTGATCACCCCCTTTCATTAGGTTGTCCTCATGCATAGGCTTTGGACAAGGGTGCAAACCTAAGTGACAATAGTTTTTGGCATGCCTGGTGGGACAAATAGTCATATTCAAATCAGTTTCTAGAACCTCCACCGGTCATACCAATAGTTTTTGGCATGCCCGGTGAGACAAATGGTCAGATTCAAATTAGTTTCCAAAACCTCCACCAGTCATACCAACATTTTTTGGCACGCTTAGTGGGACACTAGTCAGAAGATTTAAAGTCTGTTGGTTAGCCAGTTGATCCTGATACACTAAGAATTTGGATGTTATTCTTAGTGTTACCAGCCTTCGGATGAATTCAATCATACACCATGGAGACTCTAGTGAAAATCTACTAGTTTCAAGTAGAAACAATCTTGGTATATAAAGATCACCTTTGATCTTTTTGTGATTTTCAAGTTTTCTATGAAATTGCAGCTTTTATGAAAACTTTCTTATGGATTCATTTCATAGAAATAGTCATTATTACCCCCCATATCATGAAGATTTTACACCTCATCCCTCATATTTCCAATTTCAATCTCCACCCCAAGCTATTTATAGACAAGCTACTCAAAACTTTGACCCTCTACCTGCTTCTACTCCATTAGTCCCAACGTCCTTAATTGAAGAACTTAAAGATATGTCGTTGGGATTCCAAAGAAGGATGGATTCATGGGATAGGAAGATAGATGAATGAGATGAGCAACTATTGGTCTGGGTTAGACAACTTGAGCAAGGTGAGCTATTGCTAGACCTCGATGGGCAGCTTGAGGAGTTTGATGGGTGGCTCCATGAGGTTTCAAGGCAACAAGAACTTGAGAGATAGCAGGAGGAGATGGCCTACCAGGCCTATTTCAAGCATGAGAAAGAAGAGAGCGAGAAATAGAGATATTTTGAGGAGAACCTTGCAAGTCAAGTTGTTGAAGCAAGAGGACAGGAAATGAGGCTCCAGTCAGCTCATTTTCAAGCCAAGGAGGTAGATACCCCCCCCTCCCCCCCTCCAAAATATGTCATCCCAAGCTTTAGGAAGCCCCCTCCCTCGAAAGATCCTGCTATTGTAGCCCCTCCATCCCCTATAAGAGAGAGTTGGACTAGTCATGAACCCCCTGAGCCTATTACTATTAGATTATTTCCAGTTGGGCCAGTTGTATGGACTTCTGATGGTTCAAATATAGAGTTTTGGGAGAGTGAATCCAAACCCACAAGGATTCCATGTGAGGAGTTGTACTCTATTGAGGAGAACAAAGAGGAGGTTGCTGAGCCAATGGAAGAGGACCCAACCCTCTTATCTGAAGAGCTTCCCTCTTTTGTTGAGGAAGAAGAAGAAGACAATAAGTCTATTCCTCCTCTTGAGGAGATAATCATGGCTTTTGAGCCCTTTCCAGTGAATGAGGATTTGATGCGAGGGAAGGAAGAGGATCATTTTCTACAGCAGACAACCCTCTATGATGTGGAGGATGGGCAAGAAGGCCTCAAGGATAGTTTTATCCTTGAGGAGGAATGTGCTAACCCGCATGAGGTTTTCACCCAACCTATGCATGTCTTTGCAACTATAATGGAGGAGATTAGTGATGAGGATGATCTTTTGGATGAGTTGGATGCTCTTTGCTCTTCCATGGATATCAAATTAGTATCTCCTATATATGAGGAGCATGTTCCACAATAGCAAAAAGTGGAAGGTCACACCATACTAGTAGATCCAAAGGAAGTGGTTCATGGGCAGCATGAACAAGTTGTGGAAAAAAATCAAAAGGAGGAGCCACTTCCAAACTAGTTGAAGACTATCATTGCAGAGCATAGTCAAGTGGTCAAGCATGATTCCTATGGCCCTACACCATCATGAGGATGCCCTATAAGGTATCTAGCTCTGCAACAAATCAGCAAGTTGCCCCCAGTCATGTTCACTCCAAAGCATGACAAAGATTATCACAAGGAGGAGTAGGTATATTTTTATCTAGAAGGAAAACCCCTAGTGTTTGAAAGCTTCACTGTTTTCAGCATTGGGAGGGGGGTGTTTCATGCAGCAATGTGCTTGTCATACATGCTGATCCATTTGGCTACCCCTTTGTATGAAGGAAGAAATCAGTTGATAAGGAAGGGCAGCTATTTCAGCAAACTAGTCAATGGGTTTGTTTGACCCCTTTCTTTGTAAATATTTGTACATATTAGAGTAGTTTTCTTCTTGTTGGTTTCCTATTTTCCAAGAAGTGCATGGGCATAGCTGTCTCGCTGTGAGATAGCAAGTTTTCAAAATTTTAAAGATTGCAAAGATGTTTGATTTCTAGTTCCAGTTGCAAAGACAGGGGTTCCAGTGTTTTCCTCTTAGAGGTAGGGTTAGGGTTTCACAGTATACACAAGATCTACATCTTTTGACTCTATAGCCCAATGGATGTTTTAGGCCACTGGTCTTGTGCATAGCAGGCTAGCATCCCCTGTGAGTCAGCAGAAATGTTGCCATTTTTTCTCTCCTGCCAAAAATTCAAATTTGTATGCCCAGCTGTCCAACAGCCACTTCTAGCTTTATATTATTTTAATGCCTAAGAAATATCAAAAATATTGAATGATAAAACCTTATGTTTTATTTTCGCCAGTGTACAACTTTTTGCACCATTAGATCTTCCATGATCTATGGTTCCCTGCTTCCTCACATTATCAAGATGTGCAACCCTTAAATAATGTGAGAAAGCCTTTTTGTGATGCGTGGCAGGTGGGTCCATGTTCCTTCTATGGGCCATAGGTTGGACAGGGTGGTTGGCTAAGCTGGCAATTCTATTGGTGCCCGCTTCCCTGCATTCTGATCTTTGTCAGACCTTCTGACAATGCAGGAAAGTGGGTTGTTGACAAGCATCCAGGTGGTGTCATGGAGTGTATTTGTGTAGGTTCAAGTGCACAAGTTACGAGCACCATTAGATCTCCTCAGATCAAGGGCTGGCACTTTCCTGCATTATGGAGATGCAAGGAGATTAAATAATGCGAGGAAATAGTTTGGCGACGCCTATCTTAGATGATGTCATAGGCCCACCCTTCCCAAAAGTAATATTATAGCTCATCCTCTGTGGCAGATTGTCAGGTGAGTCAGAGTACGATAGGGAGCATCTCATTGGTCAGTCCAACTGACTTGGCTTAGAGTTCTGCAGAGTTTTGAGCAACGTAGATGTGAATCTTATCCACGGTTGGCATTATGTCACTATGGAAAGTAGCACATTATTTTTCCATAGCAACATAATGCTTTGATGCCATGTGTCTCTACATGACTAGTTTCTCTATGAATCATCAGTTGGACACCATGTGTTACCAGGCATGATACAGATAATGCCAGGTGTGCTGAGGTGGTTCGTAAACCTAGAAGTTTTAAGGGAAAAGCATAGTAATACGATGAGTCTTCACAATTGTTAGATTTTAGGAAGATTAACATTTGGCATTATGTCTCTATGGAAAGTTGCACATTGTTTTCCCATAGTGACATAGCACCATTATGCCACATGGATCAATGGCTCTAGGTGTGATGGACCTAGGGCAAGAACAAGTGTTGTACACGAAGGAGTTTCTCGATCGTTGATCTCATGGAGATCAACAATCAGTGCTTTCCCACATTATGGAGATGTGAGGAAATTAATAAATGCAAGAAAGTAGGTAGAGGACATGTGTCCCACCGACTCAGGTAGCATCGGTAGTTAAGGCATTGATAGTTAGCGATGGGTGGTTAGTATAACATCGCAGTTAGATTTTGAGGAGCTAGTATGGTTAGTTGAAAGACATGGTCAACTGCGTGGAGACTCTACTGATTTGCAAAATGAAAAGAAGTTTTTGGTCCACATGGCTCATCCCAGTGCCAGGGTTATGTTGACCTATTGATCATGCTGATTCACGAGCTAGGAGCAGGGGAAAGCCAAGATTTTACACGAATATGATCTTCATGATCGATTCCAACCACAAAGAAATGAATGCTAAATGCGAGAGAATACTCCACCCCTTCAATATAATCCATCTACTTGGTCAAAGTGATTTAATGGTGTCATTTTTGTCTTCTCGAGGCCTTGTTCTAAATCATTACATTTGGATCCGCCTCTGGATCAAATTTTCTTCAGATCCACATGATTGTTCTCTACAAGACTTTAATGCAGTGGTTGTAGAATAAATTACATGTTAGAGGACATCTCAGTTATACCTGAACTATAAAGGCATTTTTTGTAAATTTTGTAAAGGTGTCGATCATTCTCTATTCTTTACTGTTGCTTTGCAGTTCCAGTGCAAAATTCCCTTTGCCTCTAAACTGTATGATTTCTTCCTTATCTCTTTCAGCCATTGGTGTGAAGTGCAAGAACTCTTTGCCTCTACTAGTGTTTTGTGGAAATCAGTAATCTGCATGACTATATCTCCTTAGCCCATGAATGATAATATAAGTGAATCTCTATTCCTTGTGTCATTCATCTCAATATTCTTATCTATATGTGATTATTTGATTAAAGCAAGTTTGAATGTGTATATCCTTAGTTTCATTCTGGTTCAATAGCGCATATATGGGCAGAGATTGGTCCGAACACTCTATTTTGGTGCATCACCTCTTTAGATTAAGTTAGGTAGATTTTATTTCATGCTCTCCTTCTCCCTTTTCCTCTCCAAGAGTAGTTAGGTGCATCTGGATAGTAAGAAGAAGCCAACATTCTCCAAAGACTCAACCTCATAGTTCAAGTCCCACAACTTGGAGGTTGTTTCCATGTTTCAGTAGGTTGTCCTCATGCATAGGCTTTGGACAAGGGTGCAAACCTAAGTGACAATGACACTGGTCACCTAGGCACTATGTTGCTATGCATATTCTTCGAGAACTTTCCCATAGCGAGATAGAGCCCATTGTTGATTTGAACTGATCTAATGATCATGAAGATTCACCATATTACTGTGCTTGCCTTTAAACTTCCAAGCTCACGAAACACCTCAGCATACTTGGCATCTAACTCAGCCTGAACTAGTACCATCCCTGCAGTTTCATAACACTCAGCCCCACTGATCCATGTGGCAAAAGGGTGCTATGTCGCTAACAATAACATCCTCGTAGTTCTCCATAGTGAGATAGCGCTTTCCGTTTGGGATTTTCTTTAGATTTGATGATGATCCACAACATTGTACAACTACGCATCAAGCTGGCTGAATGGACCAATGAAAAATTTCCACCGTACAATGACCCACTTGACAACATGCCACTGAGGATGAGCCATAATATTGCTTTTGGAAAGGGTGGGCCTCTGACGTCAACTAGGACAAGTGTGTCCAAACTGTTTCCCCACATTATTTAATTTCCTTGCATCTCCATAATGCGAGAAAGTGCCAGCCCTTTATTTGGCCAGATCTAATGGTGTTGATAACTTGTGCACTTGAACCTACATGACTACACTCCGTGACACCACCTAGATGTGTGTCAACAACCTACTTTCTCACATTGTTAGAAGGTCTGACAAAGCTCAGAATGCGGGGAAGCGGGCACCAATAGAATTGCCAGCTCAACCAGCCACCCTATCCAACCTACGGCCCACAAAAGGAGCACGGACCCACCTACCATGCATCGCAAAAATGCTTTCCTGCATTATATAAGGGTTGTGCATCTTGATAATGTGGGGAAGCGGGGAACCATAGATCATGGAAGATCTAATGGCGCAGAAAGCTATACGCTGGCAGAAATAAAACATAAAGTTTTATCATTCAATTTTTTGATATTTCCTAGGCATTAAAATAATATAAAGCTAGAAGTCGCTGTTGGATAGGCTGGGCATACAAATTTGAATTTTTGGTGGGAGACAAAAAATGGCAACAGTACCCTAAAAGATGACTCAAAATTTTGTGAAATCATCCATGTATATTCCCATGTAGTCATGCGATATATCAACATACATGTTGATTACAACTCTTTGAAATGTTGCGAGAGCGTTGCACAGGCCAAATGACAAGACAAATTATGCAAAAGTACACCATGGCCATGCAAATGTGGTTTTAAACTAATCTTCTAGAGCTATACTAATCTGATTATAACCACTGTACCCATCAAGAAAAGAAAAAAATTTCATACTAGCTAGAGTGTCCATAACTTGATTAATAAAGGGTAAAGGAAATTGATTCTTCTTGGTTGCCTTATTCAATTCTCTATAATCAAAAAAAATCCACCATTTCACTTAATTTTTAGGTACTATAACCATAGATGAGACCCATCTACTATTAGATATATGGTATATAAAACCAGCATCAAGAAACTTTTGTAATTTAGTTTTAACTATTTCTCTGAGTGTTGGATTAATCATCCTCTAGGGTTGATGAAGTGGTAGACACGCTTCATTGATTATATATTCTATGAGTGGATAATGTATGACTTAGCCCTTTCATATCCCCATAGTCCCATGCAAAATACTTTTCATGTTTTTGAAGAAGCTCTATTAACTATTTCATTTGTTTGGGAGGCAGTTTGTTAGTGACATGGAGATTACGGCCTTTTGACAACTCAACAACAGTTGTAAGATCAACCATAGTAGATTCAACAATTGGACTTGTATCTAGTTCACATGGTAAAATCTGGTGGATAATGTCTGGCTCCTTGGGCAAAAAAAAATTCTCATTACATTCCTCATATGTAGTTAGTTCCAACACACAACTGTCTAATACATCATTTTCTACCACACAATTATTATTAAGAATACTTTAAATTATTGAATCCTCCTCCTACCACTTTAGAAAATATTGTCTATGTAACATAATAAGCCATGCAATAGAGTTTAACACTTCCTCTACATCTCCTAAATTTGGCCACACAACTATGCTTAAATATGGTTGGGGTTGTGCTGGAGGATAGAAGAAAAATTTCTTTGTTGCCTATCCATCTCAAATGGTTATACTCACTTATCTAAAACTTATATTTGCATCAACTGTAGCTAACCATGGTCATCCTAAAATAAAAGAGTAACCAGCTAAGATGATTTTTGGGGATAGAATCATGAAATCTATAGGGTACTCTAGAAAGTCTAAGGTTACTACTATGTATTATATCATCCCATCAGGAGTGATGGTAGAACTATCTACAAGTTGTAGAATTGTTGGGGTAGCCCTTAATCTTTCTATATTCATCTTTTTCACAGTATCCTTGGTCATAATATTTATAGTAACACCAAGATCAATCAAGGTATTTTTAACAAACTGACCATTTATAATCATATTCGCAACTAGGCTTCCTAGATCAAAATATTTAGGAATAACCAATTTTCCTAACATAATATCAAGCAATTGTCCTATAACATGGACTATGGTTGAGTCCATTTTCTTTCTCCTAGGATTTTTAGATAGGCTTCTCTGATGGCTTTGCCATAAATGGGAACATCTTTAATCGCTTGGAATAAAGGAATCTGGAGATGCATGTTCTTTAGCTAATCAATGATGTCAAAGGAGTGTTCCTCTATTTGTGTAGCTTTCCTTTGTATTAGCTTTTGTGGAAAAGGAGGTTCAAGTATTGCTTGAGTTTGAGTTGAGCTAGTTACATTGGTTGGGTCAACTATTTGTGGCAAAGAAGTTGTTTCTTTTGATACTCCAAGAATATCTAGTATTTCAGTTATGAGACGCAGTTTAAGTGCTAGTAGGGTTGTACCATATCTCAAATATACATTTGCAACATTTATAGAATAAGTATGATATTGTTGAGCATCAATAGAATACATGGGTTGTTGTGGCTATTGGTTGTTTGGATTTGGTTGATGTTGTGTACACAACTGAGTCTGCTTGTGAGGTCCAAAACTTGCAGGTGGTGGCATTAGTCTAGGTTTTTGGACTAGAGGTTGTTAGATTGTGGTGAGTGATCAGGAAAGTACTGTACATTATGAAAAAAATTTGGGTAGTGGCCGACATGGTAGCCGACATATTATGGCTGACATATGGCCGACATATTATAACCCTAAAGCGGTTTAATACTTGTATAAAAGGGCTTAGGGTTGGGTAGTTTTCATAATGTTGTGATGCAAAATTGGTTCTTGCAGCGGTATTGAGCTGTAAGGGATTACAATTTGTAATCAGGTTGTAATCACTGGGTCGTAATAAGATTAGACTTTTTGTTTGGTGGACGTAGCCCAGGGATTGGGTGAACCACATTAAATCTTGGTGCCTTGTGTTCATTTCTGTGTGATCTATTATTTTTTTTCTTATTGGTTATATTTTCATGTAGTTTTTATTTCTGTCCGTAGTTTATCCTAACAGAGGTGACAGTTGTGGGTTACCAAGATTTTGATTGGGCCATTACTGAGGTCCTCTCCATTGGTTTGTAGATTGTCCATTCCCTGTAGGGTGGTTTCCATTGGTTTTGCTGATTTTTCCATTGGTTAATTTTCTAGTTAGGCTAGGAAGGTTGGGAGTATTGTGGCCATTGAGGTTGTTCGTGATTATTTTTCCAAGCACTATTCCAATTGGGTTGACTATATTGTGGAGGACCTTAGACACTATGCTTTTGCCATTGATTACCATATGGGTTTACATTTTGTAAAGGGTATTGAGGCATACCTTGAAGTGGGGCCCATGGCTGGTGTTGAGAAATAAAGAATATTTTCTCATCCTCTCCTTCTATCTTGAGGTACTCAGATGGAAGATGCTAGTTGTCCATATTAGTGACCATATATTTTGTTGATGCTAAACAATATCATGCTTATGCTTTAAGTGTTGTAGATATACATTTTAGATCTAGTACAACCCTACCAATGTCTAAACCACCTCTCATAACTAAAATAATAGATATTTTTATAGCATCAGAACCAACAACTTCTTTAACAAAAATGGTTGACCCAACCAATGTACCTAGCTTAGGTCAAACTCAAACCAGAGTTCAACCTCATTTTACACAAAAGCTCATACAAAGTAAACATGCACAAATAGAGGAACAAACATTTGACAACATTTATAAACTAAAGAACATGCATGTCCAAATTCCTTTGTTCCAAGCTATCAAAGATATTCCTATTCATGGCAAAGTGATTAGAGAAGCCTATCTGAAAAAGCCTGGGAGAAAGAAAAAGGACCCAACCATAATCCATGTCATAGAACAATTGGCTAATATTATGTTAGGAAAATTGCTTATTCCAAAATATTCTGATCCAAAAATTCCAGTTGTGAATGGGATTATAAATGGTCAGTTTGTTAAAAATATCTTGATTGATCTTGGTGCTGCTATGGGTAAGTGCAAGAAGTTGAGTCTCACTTTTGGGCAAAAAGTGGAAGTGTTTTTCCTATTTTTGAAATTTCTTGTCAATTGATGTCAAAATTTGAGACATTTAGAGATTGAATATAAAAAAATATCAGCAATAAAAAAAATTTTGTTCGAAATCTAATTTTTGAATATGTAATTTATTTGTATATCCATATGATAGATTTTTTTTTTGGTATGGATCTTTCAAAACCACTTTTTCAAAATGCATGTTTCAGGACCATACCACACTCGTGCATGGACACCATAATTTGACACAAATAAATGAATTTTCAAAAATCTTTTTAAAGGGAGTTACCTACACCTAAGATTGATGAGAATATTTTTCCTTAATTTTTTATTGAATAATTTTATTATTAATAATTATTAATTGGCCATTAAGGCAAATTTTAAAACCTCTCATGTACAGACACCATAATTTAATCAAAATTTCACTTTTTTAAGAAATTCTTTTTTCTAACATCAATTTTTTTTTTATGTAGATTGATGAAATATAAATTAATTTAAGAAAAATTATAAAATAAAAAAGTTATTAAAGTTTTAGTGAACTTCACTATTTTACATTTAGGTACCACCTTTCATTAAAATATAATGCAAAAATAGTAAATAAAATCATAGCACTATAAAATTTATATTTTTGAAATTAGGAAAGTGAGAGCTCTAATGGGTTTTTGTTTTATTAAAAAATTTGATCGAGAAGACCATCTAAAAATTATGGCAAGGCATATATTTGTTAGTTCAATGCCTTAGCCAAATCTTGAGAGGTCAAGGCATAGGCTTGGTCTCACCAAGCCTATCCCAAACGAAAATTCGAGCTAGGAGAAAAACATCTCACCCAATGTTTGAAGAAATGGGTACCCATTATTTAAATTCAAAAAATGGGTACCCCTTTAGAAAAAGTCAAATTGGCATATAAGATCCCCACCAAAAAAATAATTTTAATTTTTAGAAATGGGTACCCATTTTTTAAAAGTAAAATATGGGTATCCGTTTCTTAAAAATATATATTTTTAATGTTTTCAAAAACAAGTACCCAATTTTTGAAAATTAAAAATGGGTACATGATTTTTTTTAAAATGGGTGCCCATTTTTTAAATTTCAAATTAGGCGCCTGAGCCTAAAACAGGTACCCATTTTAAAAAGAGTACGATCTCAATCTACGAACTTCTAGGGAATTGAGACCCAACTCCTTGCTTCTACCCCTATAAATATTATGACCAAGGATATTACAAAAAAGAAAAATAAAGAAGGATTAAGGGCTACCCCAACAATTATGCAACTTGCAGATAATTATATTCTCACTCTTGATGGGATGATAGAAAACATAGTAGTAACCCTAGACTCTCTAGAGTACCTTGTAGATTTCATGATTTTTTCCCTAAAAATCAATTTAGCTGGTTACCCTGTCATTTTAGGACAACCATGGTTAGCTACAACTGATACAAATATAAGTTGTAGGTTAAGGAGTATGACCATATCAAATGGATAGACAATAAAGAAATTTGTCCTGTATCCTCTAGCACAACCGCAACTAGATTTAAGCACACCTATGTGGCCAAATTTAGGAGATGGAGAGGAAGAGTTAAACTCTATAGCACAGTTTATGATGTTACATAGATACTCTTTTCCAAAGCTATAGGAGGAGGGTTCAGTAATTCATAGTATTCTTAATAATACTTGTATGGTAGAAAAGGATATATCTAACAGTTTAGTGTTGCAATTAACTACAAATGAGATATGTAATGAGAATTGTTTTTTGCCCAAGGAGCCAAACATTATCCATCAGCTTTACCATGTGAACTAGATACAAGTCCAATCTCTAAAGGTACTATGGTTGATCTCACAACTACAGTTGAGTTGTCAAATGGCCATAATCTCCATGTCACTAACAATTGCCTCCCAAATAGATGAAATAGTTAATAGAGCATCTTTAAAAACATGAAAAGGCTTTTGCATGGGACTATGGGGATATGATAGGGTTAAGTCCTACATTATGCACTCATAGAATATATATCAACGAAGGGTGCTTGCCACGTTGTCAATCCTAGAGGAGGATTAATTTGACACTCAAAGAAATAGTCAAAACTAAATTGTAAAATTTTCTTGATGTTGGTTTTATATACCTTATATCTAATAGTAGATGGGTTGCTCCTCTAGTTATAGTACCTAAAAAGGGAGGGAAGTAGCAAATTTGTGTAAATTATAGTGAATTGAATAAGGAAACCAAGAAGGATCACATTCTTTTACCCTTTATTGATCAAGTTCTAGACACTCTAGCTAGTAATAAATATTTTTCTTTTCTTGATGGGTACAATGGTTATAATTAGATAAGTATAGCTCTAGAAGATCAATATAAAACCACATTTACATGTCCATGGGGCACTTTTTCATATTATGTCTTGCCATTTGGCCTGTGTAGTGCTCCCACGACATTTCAAAGAGCTATAATCAACATTTTTGCTGATATATCGCATGAATGCATGGAAATATACATGGATGATTTCACAACATTTGGAGTCAGCTTTGAGGAAGCCTTGATGAATCTTGAAAAGGTTCTTTTCTGATGCAAAGAACATAATCTATCACTTGATATTGTGAAACATTTATTGCTCATGTAGGAAGGAGTGATGGTTGGTTATTTTATATTAGCCATAGGGATACAAGTGTACCTGACTAAGATAGAGGTAATTCTAACATTGCCCATACCTAAAAAACCAAAGGATGCAAAAAAAATTTTAGGTAATGATGGCTATTATAGGAACTTCATAAAAGATTTATGTAAAATAGCTAGTCCTTTGTATATACTATTGATTAAAAATGTTGAATTCATTGGGACACCCACATGTAATGAAGCCTTCCTATAGCTTAAAAAACTCCTCACCACATCACCAATTCTGAAAGGACTAGATTGATCATTTCCATTTCATATCCATACTAATGCATTAGACTATGTTATAGGTATTGTATTAGGAGATAAGCCTACTAACCTTGAAACTAAAAGTCTACTATATTAATAAAAGCCTCCATGGTCCTGAATTAAACTACATAGTAACTGAGAGAAATTTTAGCTATAGTTTATGCATTGAACAAATTTAGACATTATGTAATTAGATATCCTATTTTGTTCATACTAACCAATCACCTATAAAGTACTTAATGAATAAACCTATTGTAACTAGTAGATTGGCAAGATGGCTCTTGTTGTTGGAGGAGTTTGATATTACCATTGTTAATAAGCTAGGAAAGTCCAACATAGTTGTTTATTTGTCAAGACTGGACATTGCTAATGAAGATCCAACTCTAATTGAAGAGACCTTTCTAGTTAAGCATTTGTTCCACATAGCAACTCATACACCATGGTATACAGACATAGAAAACTATCTTGTTGCAAATAGAATTCCCATACACTTCTCTCACAAAGATAAGAGGAAGCTAGCGAAGTAAATTTTTCATTATTCATGGATAGATAACAATCTCTTCTATACTAGACCAGATTAGATCATGACGAGATGTATCAAGGAGGATGAGATATATGACATACTACATGCCTCTCATGACAAACCATGTGGAGGCAATTTTGCAAGAAAAAGAATAGCACTGAAGGTACTTAAAACTAGATATTATTAGCCAACATTACATAAGGATGCAGCAAATTATGCAACCAAGTGTGACAAATGCCAAAGGATGGGCCAGCCAACCAAGTTAGATGAGATGCCACTCAATTCATAGATTGTTGTAATGCCCTTTGACAAGTGGGGTATAGAATTCATAGGTCGAATTGACCCACCATCAAATAGAAAATCCTACATCTTAGTATGCATGAATTATTTAACTTAATGGGTGGAAGTCGCAACAATGAAAAATGCAAGAGATGAGAAAGTAGCTAAATTTTTATGAGGAAAAAATTCACACACTATGAAGTTCTTAGAGAAATTGTCATAGATCAAGGTGCCCATTTTGCATCAAACTTGATCATTGAACTTATGAAAGAATACAACATAAGTCATCAAAAATCTAGTCCTTATCACCCTCAGTCAAAAGGGAAAGAAAAGATGACCAATAGAGAAATTAAGGTCATTCTGACCAAGACAGTGCAAATACATGGGAAAGATCAGAGCAGAAGGTTAACTATTCAACTATCTAGGCATAACAAACTACATGGAAGACAACAAATGGATTCACTCAATTTGAACTTGTGTATGGAAAAGAAGTATTTTTGCCTATTTAATTTGAACATAAAACACTATGCACTACTTTGGAATTGAACATCAGTCTTCCTACATCACAAGAAGGGGGACTTCTCCACTTGAACTCACTAAATGAAATGAGAAAGAAATCTTTGGGAAAAAAAAAGATCATTTAGTAGTAGAAAAAGAAGTGGAATGACACACATATTAGTAATAAACAATTCCAAGTGGGAGATTAGGATCTCTTATATAATTCCCATTTCAAAGAGAATCTAGGAAAGTTGTAGGCTTGGTGATTAGGGCCTTATGATATCTAGTATGTACTCCACAATGGAGTAGTCCAGCTAACAACCATTGATGTTTTCCAATTCAAGTTGTTGTAAATGGCCATAGATTATGCCTCTATCATAAATCATAGATGAAATATGAGTTCCTACAATAGTTCTAACCAAACAGGTTTCCAATTCCTACAGACACAGTTCGTACAGCAGAGGGTGCAAACCTTCTTCCTACAGCTGTACCATGACAAATCTTCAATGAGCACTCATAATAGAACCTCATTTAACCTGAGGTCCATTCTTTTATTCTTTTTCCTTTTTATTCATATCAACTCATATTATTTCTTTATCTATTATCCACTTAAACTCCACATCACCCACAAATTTATTTTTTACTGCTTTCAATAAAACATATTGTCAACACTTTTTTTGTAGTCACTAGACTTTACCACCTCATTAGTTTGCAAGTAGAAGTAAACTCTAAAATTTTTAGGTACAACATTTTTACTCTTTATTCACTTTCAATGCATAGGTTTCAATATTTATATATAATATTGCATTAAATGTATCGGATAAGCCTTAAGCTAGTTTTTAATTCCTATGCCAAAATCTTTAAGTGTGCAAACTTGTCAAAATTTAGTGGGGTTCAAGAAAGTGTATTAATTTCCAAATTTCATCTCCATGTCACCCTAGTCATGTCCACATTATATGTTGTACTTTGGCAGTGGTTTGATTTTAATTTTAAAATCTTTTTGTATCTGCCATACCTTTTCATTGCAATTTTTGGAAAGATCTCCCATGTTTGACATGATTGAAAAGGACTCTAATTTATTATGAAAAAACTTTAAGTTAAACCTTTATGTCCTTCATAATTAATTGCATCATTATTCTACATGCCAAACATAATGGAATCTTGTTAAGAGAATGTGCTATTGACATTTCTTAAAAAGGTCAACTTGAAATTTTGAGAAGAGGGTATTTGCAGAAGTGTTGAAGAGGTAAAACTTATGAGGGTGGTGAGAATAGAGAAATTAGAGGCTAGGAATTTTGAATATGGGAGGATAGTTATTGAGACACGAGCTAGTTGTTCATAGTATTCTACTTGCAGACATGGAAGTAGTCTCATGATTTCATGCCTATGGGTTAGCTACTTCCTGTAGTTAATTGAGCTTGATGAAGAAGTAGCAATAAAGTTTATGATGACATTTGATGAAGGGGAAGCCATAGTATAGGGATTAATAGTAATTTCTATTGTAAATCTTATTGAAAAGCTCATTGTTGAAGATCAAAGAAAGAGATTATTGCAAAGAAGGAAGATTGTTGTAAAAGAATGTTTTCAATCATTATTTTGCCATTGATGTCGAACCTGCTATTTGTAGGAATGATATTTTCTTATAATATCCAAGTACTATCACTTAGTTTATTGACGAAGAGGATTTGATCAACAGGATGTAACAAGAGAACCTAATGGAAAGGTTGAGTTATGATGTTGTAATGAAGTGCAAGGATTAGTTAAGACAATGGATAAATGATGTATTGATAGCATACTCAAAGATACAGAGTTTGGTCACACTTAGAAATATTGGAGGAAGAAGTTGTAACAAGGTTGAGTGCAAAGCTTAAACTAAGATCATTAGTGGGTGCCGAGCAAGTTAGTTGAAGTTGAGCAAATTCTCAGTTGGAGCTAAACATCAAAAAATTCTTGTGTGTGCCAAGTGATCTTCAAGTGCCGAGTGAAGATCAGGTGCCAAGCATCAAAAAATTCTTAGTTGGTGTCAAGTGATCTTCAGGTGCTAAGCATCAGGAAAAACACAGTTGATGCCAAGTAACATAGTATGTGTCGAGCACTAGTATTTCAATAGTTTTGAGCTACTGCATTATTTCAAATGATCAAGATTCGCCAAATATGAGCCAAAAATTTGGTTACCATGAATTTTGTGAACGAGTTGGAAGATAAGGATGATGAGCAAGTGGCACATAAATCTATGTAAACCATTTTTGGGAAAATTCTAAAGGATTATTCAAGAAGTTTCTAAAGGAAACAAAATATGGGTTAAATGCAATGAATCCTACCTAATCCATATGAATTGAAATTAAAGAATGGAAGAATCGAGCAAAAAAAGAAACTCCAAGACTTCTATTTAAGGAGTCATAACCAAGAAGCAAATGTTGCTACTGTTACTAGTGAAGAGTCAAATCTACGAAGTGGTTGGAAGGATGTCAAGGAGAAGACATCTAGGAGAAGGAAGAACATATAGGCTCTACTTCTATAAGTGGTCATGAAGTGATGATTGCACTTGTACATTGAGTATGGAGACTCAAGGAGACTAAGCTTGAAAAGAGGGCAAGCTATCAAGAGTTGCAGAGATTGAAGGCTAGGCAAGAGTATGAGTTGAGAAGTGATCTAAGATCTGCAAGATAAGTTGTATTAGATGTAATATTCTCTAGCAATTGTATTAGATCTAAAAATCCTATGGACTTAGGTTGGTTTAATAGCCATTTGCAAATCCTTTAACAAGGTGGCATTCCAAGTGAATTTTCTAAAGTCCTCTAAATAGGCCCACTTCTAATAGGGTGGTTAAATCCTCTAAAAAGGTCACATTTGATAGTGTGTTGTAAGCCTTTAATAGGGCATGCCTTTCACATGGCATCACTTCAAAAGAGTGAGAATGGAATAGCATGTTACTGGTGGTTTTTCCCAAATTGGGTTTCCACATAAATCACTATGTTATGTGTTTATTTCTTATGTGTTATGCTTGTATGTTGATTTATAGTAACTTGCTGGTTAGAAAAGTTAAAGCTTAGATGAATGAATGGTTGAATGGGCTCACTATACTTAGTGAAAAGTTTGAATAGGACATTTGGACGTTGAATAACTAATTCACCCCCCTTTTTAGTTATTCTAAAGTATTTCTAAAAATTGCTACTAAGGGACGGATAATGTAATTCATATGACTATCAGCTAATGGGGAGAATTATCTGAATAAACATGATGCTAGGTCATCGCAAGCACAATTCTCTCAGCTAGGTGACCCTCTACTAGAAATTACAAAGCAAGGGTGTAAATGACTCTCTCTCACATCTCCATATTCAGAATTGGCAACCCATATCATCAAGTATTTGACCTGCGAAGGTAGGTTTTCAAACTTGCATGCTCAACATTTCAAGCTGCTTAGTTGTGTAAGACATAATAGTTAAGTTAATATCTCCAATTTTATTTATCATATGATGTGTATTAGAATTGAGGAAATAAGAAAGGATATGAAAATTCTATTTGTCATCATACCCTCATCAAACTTTTAGTTGAAAGGTCTCTTAGGGATTCTTCCCTTATATCATGGGTAAAATTCATTGAATTTAAAACCTTGCAGCCTCAAGCCAACTTTGTTCTACAAAATTTAGGGAATGAAGAAGAAATTGTAGAGCCTATTAAGAAATTGGCTTAAATAGCAAAGGAACTAGCATTACCCTCTCCTGTTAAACATGTTGTGCCTATTTTAGAGGGTGACATACCTAGCTCTTCCAAAAGAAAAGGCAAGCATACGGTTGGTAAAGAGAGCCCTAATCTTGAAAAGGAAGGCCAAAACCCTTCTATTAAAGTGAAAAAGTCAAAAAGGTCTATTATTGTAGCAACTAGTCCTACAAAATCTACTCCAATAGCACCTAAACCAAAGTAGACCCACAAAATAGTAGAAGTTAAAGAGGTTCCTCTGTGCCAACACCCTTGTATGTGAGGTCAAGTAACCCTAGTTTCCAATGAAAACTTAAATGCTTCAATCTCAAAATCTCATATAGAATCAATGGTTGAGAATATTTTAGATGACTCTCCTATACAGTTGGAACCCCAAAATGTGGAAACAAATGAAAATGAACCTATTGATGAAATTACATAGGGAAATCAGGAAATGTGTGAGTTGAACCCTACTATTGTCTTAGAAAAAGCCCCTAAAAATGATCAACCTACTTTTCCACTAGTCCCTATATATTCTAATGTTTCTATTATACCTTATAGATCCTCTTATTATACCCATTACTTCCAACAAGTTACTAAAAAAAAAAAGAAGAAATCAATAGCTCAAGAATTCCCTTCATTTACAATTCAATCTATATTATTTGGTCTATACAATCACTTCATTTTTTAAAAGGCCTAGTTTAGGAAAGAAAGAGACCAAATGTAGAAAGTAATATTTGACAATGATGAGAAAATTGAGTCATTGAAAGGGAACTTGAGAAACAGAAACAATGAATGAATAAGGCTTTAAAGTTAGCTAACCAAGTAATGGACTATAGACCACCATGAAGGGTGTATTCCATTTGTTTGAAGGAGCAATTTCTACCATTTAAATTGATGATGAAAATAAGGAATGTTGATTGTGAATTTAAAAATTCTCAAGATTTCTACAATGTGTATCAAACTTTGCCTTCATGGAAAAATAATTTTTTGTGTGAAATTTATTTATACAATTAAATAATTCCACATGAGACAGAGTGGAACCTTCTACTTTACATAGGGGATGTTCACCTCGGAGCTTTAGTGTCTTGGATGCACAACGAGACAAACTATGATAGGAAATGCAATGCCTATAGAGATATTGAGAAATCTGAACCATTACCACTATGAGTTGAATCACACAAGTTTGATGACCTTCTAGGAGACTGTTTTAGACTAACCTATGGGAAACTGAAACTAGAGATTAGGTAGAAACTATTTGTAGAAAGAGAAAAGGTTTATAGAGATTATGAGACACTTCCAAACTTTACAAAGCAAAGAGCTACTGCAGGGCTTAGGAACCTTTAGAACCGACTACCAAAAGCTTTCAAAAAGGAAAAACCACATAGCCCTGTCAATTACGGGGTAGCTATTAATAGGCTAGCCAAGTATATACAACTGGGAAGATAAATCTAAAAGGGACTATGGATACCATTGACTTTTCAGCCTCCTACCCTTTTTTGGCCTCTTTATGGTAATAATGCTACTCTACTGGATCCATTGGTTGAGGAACAAATGATTGAACATTGGAAGTACACCAAAGGATTCTTCTACACTTTTAGAAATTGAAAGGAAGGGAAAACTACAGTTGGAGACATCAGAGCTATTGCAAGGAAGTATAATGCTCGAGGACAAGCATTTGGATAGTGGGGGATAGATGATGAGGCATATTAATGTCTTAATTTTGATATTGTTTTCATAGTTTGGACTTACTCTTTGTGCTTTGTCAAAAACATTTTGAAAATATTTATGTAAATATCTTGTGAACTTATCCCAGAGATAACTAGAACTTACTAAACCTATAGGTAGTGTGTATGACATACTTTACTTAATATCATACATAGAATGCAATATTTCATATAAATATCTTAAGCTATGTTTTAATATTTGAATAAGAGTAGGAATCTTATCTTGCATATATGTTCCATATGTTTCTAACTTTCAATAAAATGAAGAGTGATGCAAGGGATGGTGATTACTGCATTAAAGAAAGAGGATGATGGAGATTGATTGTGGCAACGAAAGCATAGTTCAATTCCTATGGATAAGCCACACCTATAGAGGATTTATTGGTCCAAAAAATCTAGGAGAGAAACAGCTTGCTATATTTGTTGCAAGTTGTTATTATGTTGCTTAGTAATAAATGTACTATGTCATGGTTGATCTTTCGCCTTTATTTCTAGTGATGTTTTTTAAGGACTTTTATGTCATGTTTTTAATAAGTATCCAATCCTCTATATAATGGATTCAAATTGTCTTAGTAAGCTAATGAGAATATAGATTGCTAGTTTAAAATTTAGAAGTTACTCTTTTTCTGTTCTTCATGAATTATTTAGTTGATTTAATCCAAGAAGGATTTTAATGAAAGAGTGATTTTGGAATACTTGTTGTATTCATAATTTTTTGAAACCAACCAAGGGGGCCCACTTGGAAGGTGGAATAGATTTAGGTAGAGTAGATTTATTCTTTGTAATTTCCTTTTTTCAAGATAGATTTACTCTATTAGTCCTGCAACATTGTTACTGTGAATGTTCCTATAGCACTTGTAGAAAATGATCATGGTTGATGTTTTGAGTTGTTAATTAGTTTAGGTTCATTTTCCAAAGCTTTCTATAGTTAGCTATGTTAGTCCAAGTGTGTCTACAATTTTGTAATAGTAGTATATATTCTTTTCATGCATTTTACTTTCCTATAGCATAGGTGTTAAGACTCTTTTAAAGGAACTTAGTGCACATATCGTGCTGACCCATTTCAAGTCCCATGTATTAGAGTATTTTTTCATTTATACTTATTAATTAAATCATATTGATTTAATTAATTAAGTTTCTTTTACTCTAGTTACTTAAGCTTCATTTAGGTACATTATTAATTAATTAGTAATTAATAATGTGCAACCTAGCTTTTTCATTTAGGTTTTCTATCTCACCTTTATAAGGTTGAGCCTGTACTTTTATCATTATCTCTTATGCATTTTTCACATTTGAGTGCAACTTTTCTTTTGTCTCCATTATTCTTCTCTTGTGATAGGTTATTTGCTAAAAGGTTTTTCTTGGGTTATGCAGAATTCATATTAATCAATTCTTTCGTGTTATCAGAGCTCAGATTTGTGGCTGCTTGTTCTTGATTTGAAGAATTTTTTGGAGCTTCAAGGGTTTGATCTTTCAAAAGTTTTTTTAGTTGGATCTGGGGATACACATTTTTTGGAGGCCTCTTGAGCCTAAATAGACCTCACCAATGGATTCAGAGGATCAATCTGGAGAATTTTGATATAAAATTTGATCTATTTTGGTTACCGGAGCAATCTGTAAAAAAAATTTGACCATTAGAATGCATTCCGAGGTAATTTTTTTGGAAAAATGTGCAATTTTTTAAAAATATTTTTTAAAAAATTGGCATAAATTTTTTATTAATTTAAACATTTTGAAAAGTAAAAAAAAAAAAACAAATTGCATTTCAAAAAGTGGGTGCATGCATTTAAAAAATAAATTTAATCAACTTTTAAAAAAGTTGATTTGACACACCTACGCATGACTTGTACACCTACATCAGCAGGGTATGCCTACACAGGGCTTGTATGCCTATGTTAGTAGGGTACCCTGTCAAACTGCCTGCATCACACGTACGATGGAAATTTTTTAATTAATTTTTTTAAAAATACAACTGCTACATTTGGTGGCACTTTTTGGTAAGATCCACCATTTTTAGCGTGACCTGCACATGTAAAAAAAAAAAAACTTTTTTTGGCACACATTTTGAGGTACCACATCAGTGCACAGTCAACTAGTGACATCAGTGCCAGTCAACTGCCACATCAGCAACCAGTCAACCAGTGACATCAGCACCCAATCAACTACCACATCCGTGCACTATCAGCGATGATGTCATCAAAATGTCATATGATGGCTGTATGACCATCAAATTTTTTCTAGGGTCTATAATTTTCAAGAGACCTCCTTTTTTGGACCTACAGTTGACTTTTCGATCATAACTTGAGCATACTGAGGTCTTTTTTCAATCTGAAAGAAGCACTGGAAAGCTAGTTTGGAGATGGAGACATTGGTGCTGGTTTCATTTGATTTTGAGTTCATTCGGGCTTCCAATTTTAGCATTGAAATAGAGGCTTCTATTTCCCTCTTCTCTGCATTTGAAATCCACATTCCTTTCTCAATTTTTATGCTTCCTATGGTTGTTTTCTTTGGTATTTGAGGGATATCATTATCTATTGTTGGGGGTGCATTTTCTTTTTGGTACTTTAATACCAAAACCGTATTATTTGTGTCACTTTTTGTGATACCAAAACCCATTTTGGTCACATCTTATTTCTCAATCAAAACTCAAAAATTTTCAAAAACTAAAAATACCCTTTTATAGATCTCAGATTCAATATCACCATTATATAAACTTTTGAGTGTTTTAATTAGTTATAATATGTTATAATCTCAAAATATTATAAGATGATATTTCAACATTTCAGAAGATGCTCTCTCAAAAAAGCAAGAAAAATAGTAAATCATATCAAAAAAATTTAAAAATTATATTTATCTCTAGAGGAGAGAATCCTTTTCATAAATATGTAATTTTTTTTCAAGAAGGTATAGATTTGATAGGGAAGTTTTGACTGGAGGAAAAAACTGTTGGATTCTGATAAGGTCAAACTTGAGTACTTATAACAAAGAAAATATACATAAAAAATAATTATTTCTTATTTTTTTCGCTAGCTAAACATTTCATCTATAAGATATTTTCAAATTAGAACAAAAAAAGATGATTTAAATATTCTTGTTTTACAGGAACAACACTCTATATTTTTTACAGTTAAAAAAGGGACTTCAAAATAAAATAAAATGAATAAATTCTTACTCAAAAAAATTATAAAAATTATAGGCATAAAATTCATCCAATTCTACACATTTCATCAGTTTACATCATCTTCATATTTTGAACACAAATGCCATTTTTTTTGTCATTAATGTTGAACTGTCACATTCTAATATCACGTTTCTTTATAAAAGGTGACACAGGTTTGTGCTTTTACCCCCTTTCTACTTCCATCTTCTTCTCTCAATGGTGGACTCTTATGTCGCCTACCTTACACCACACAACTACCATACTTGGAAAGGATAGATGACTAGATTTCTTATGGCAAAGGCATTATGGTCATGTCTCGATGCGGCTAAGCCAGTTCTATAGAGGCCTTATGGGCTTCTTATGCATTGCAATAAAATGGATGAGGTAATGGGCCTCATTGCAATGAATATTTCAGATGGGTTACTATTTCACCTAGATGGTTTGAATACACCCAAGGCTATGTGGGACAAGTTTTCAACCTTATTTAGCACAATGAATCAATTCAAGATTCTACAGATAGATGCAGAGTTTACCTCCTTGATTCCTGAATCATTTACTAGCATTGAGGATTTCTTGATGAAATTCAAGTCTATTTGATGTATGTTATAGGTTGCTAGAAAGAAAAAATCTGATAATGAGTGTATCTTCCTGATACTATTCAAGCTTCGAGCACCTTGTCAGATTTTCACTTCTACCTTCTACTCCACCATGGATGCTTTAGGTGCATGACATGTTATGCCCTCTTTCAAGACCTTTTTTGACCAATTGACTCGTGACCAATCAAAGCTCACTCAGATGGATTCTCTTATAGGTTCACAGTCATAGGCATTGCTTGCCAAGCCACCTCAAAGCACACAGAAGCCGAAGTAGATATCAGATTCCTTGTCTCAGCACTCTATTGGCCCACCATCTTCTTCTAAGGAGAAATATAAGACTAAAAGACCTACATGTTCCTATTGTTAGAAGGGAACACATGATGAGTCACTTTTCTATCAAAAGAAGTTTGATGGTTACAAGAAATCGATAGTGGATTTGCAAGCTCTTCTTCAAAAGAGAAATCTTTCCTCTCCATCCTCTTCTAGCTCATAGGAGTCTTCCTATCAGTCTTCTTCTATTAATCCTATAGTTGGATAGGATCTGGGAAAGGTTCATGCATTACAGGCTTCTTTCACATCCCCTTCACAAGTCTGTTGGATTTCAATTCAGGTGCTTCTCACCATATGGTATCTTCTCGAGAGATCTTCTCTTCTTTTGAGGCTTCTCCTATTCCCCATATTATCATTGGGAATAACACTATTATGAAAGTCTACAGGAAAGGCACTATATGCATTCAGGATGGCATATTCAATGATGTGTTGTATGTTCCATCTCTATCTGCAAACCTTATCTCAGTTTATCAGATTTCTCACAGTGGGTCTGGGAAGACAGTTGAATTCACTCTAGATTCAATTTTCATTCGGGATAGTATGATAGGAGGTATTGTTGCTATAGGGACAGTTGGTCTTTCCACCCATCTCTACTCCCTTTTACACTTTGGTCCACCTTTGCCAGAGCATGACTCTCCTCCTTTGAGAGAGAATCATGTGGTACAATCAAGTTTCTTAAACCTCTGTGTGGTTCCTGACACTACTATTGTGGCTGTCTTGCCACCTCCTCTTGAGCTCTTTTCTGTTCAACATAGTTCTTCTTGAGCACTACTTGATCCTCTAGCTCCATTCATCGAACCACTAGGTGTAGTTGTTGAGGATTCTACAAAGGACATTCATCTCCTCTTTGATGATAGTGTCAGCACACCTGTCATACCAATTACATTGGGGATTCCCTTTCAGGATCCTCGTGTCTACTCCTTTGAGCATTAGTTCAGCCTTCCAGTGACACCTTAACTTTTTAATTCCCTCTACAATTTCCACTGACTTTCACCGCTCTGCATTGGAGTCATAGTGGTTTGTTCATTGATCCAGGGGTTCTTTCATTCCGGGGGGATTTAGAGCCTCAACCATCTCTCATGAGGGGGGTTGAAGTCATGCTTTGTACTTATGGATTTGAGAGAGTCTCTTGAAGTCATACATCTCTTTTTGGAGAGGGGTTTTTCCCACTAGGTTTTCTCCTTTGTTATGGTTTATAGAGATTTCCTTGTACTGTACTTGATTAGGCCTTGTTGTTGGGACCCACTTGTTTTTGCTTTCATAACTTTTCTTTGCTAGGTAAGCTTACTCCTTGCTTTCAGCTTAGGGGGGGGTATTAGAGTATTTTTTCATTTATACTTATTAATTAAATCATATTTATTTAATTAATTAACTTTCTTGTACTCTAGTTACTTAAACTTCATTTAGGTGCATTATTAATTAATTAGTGATCAATAATGTGCAACCTATCTTTTTTGTTTAGGGTTTCTATCTCACCTTTATAAGGTTAAGCCTTGTACTTTTCTCATTATCTCTTATTCATTTTTCACATTTGAAAGAAACTTTTCTTCTATCTCCATTATTCTTCGCTTGTGACAAGTTATTAGCTAACAAGTTCTTCTTGGGTTGTGTAGAATTGATATTAATCAATTCTTTCACCACATCCCTAGGTTGACAATTCAAGTGTATTTCATTATGGAATAGGTAGTCTTTAGAATAGATATAGTATCCTTGAGAAACACAATGGTGTGATTATCTTCATCTATTATAAAAGTGTACAAGCACCTCCTTGACCTTGTCTCTATAATTGTGGAATATTTCCTTAGCCAAAATTTCAATTATTGAATTTAAATAAATTATAGAATCAATAACTATATGTCTGACATACCAATAGTCACCCACTTGAACTTTGGTAGATAAAATTTATAGAATTATGTTTTTGAAGTAATTGATAGCAGCCAACAAGATAGGGGGCTAATCCCAAAGTACAAAAATACTGAATAAACAACTAGAGGTAACCTTCGAGTCAACTAACCAATAAAAAATTTGAACTTCAAAAAATAATATATGTTCATAGTCAGCTTAACAATACTAGCATTCTCTAAACTAACATGCATAATAGACTATAAAATAAAACAACAACCCTTAAAAAAATTGCTGTTATAAGTCCCCTTAAATGACATAAACATAAAGACCCCATGTTGTACCAAGTTCATAGGCATAATGATAAACACAACAAAAAAGTAAAAGACACAAAGTTAGCTTCCCTTTTCAAGCCCATGGCTGTCCTCCTTCTTAGGCACATCCTTATCTACATCCTCACCTTCCGCTTTAACGAGTTCATCCATGATCATCTTTAACCAATCCTCTATCCAGAACTCATAGATAGATCAAGTGGTTTTAGTGACTTTTCCTAGGTCCTTCTACTCATTATTCGCCTATAGAAATTAAATGGTGGTGGCCATGTAGTGCATGACCTTGTTGGAAAACTCCATCAAGGTTTTGAGTCTTTAGTAGATAGCAGTTTGGTTGTCACCCAAAACCCTCATGGAATTCTCCAGCCTTTCAAGTCTCAACTCCTTATGGCTATGCTTTTCCTTCTTCCAAACACCTTTGGGGGTTTCTTTTCATAGGGAGGTGATATCATCCCCCACATTCCCAGTCGGGGTAGCCTCGAGGGTGTCAAGTAAATGGGAGGGACTTCTAGGGCTTTAGGTAAGTTTTTTGTCTTGAAGCATTCTCTTCTTTTTAACAGGTTTATAGACTTATGTTAAAAGAGTTGTACAACTTTATTATTGTCCATATACCACAATAGTTAGGGTATTTTCCCATATGCAATGACAATAATTTGGTGGATGTAGGGTATCATTATTGGGATATCTTGAAATAAGTATTTGGCAATTCATTGAAATGTCTATTTTATTACTCTTCCAATGTGAGCCTCATCAAATTGAACTACAAACAACAACAAAAAATTCTCTAAAAAGATAAGTTTCATGTAGATGCTCGGTTGAGATCCACACTCTAATTGAGAAGAAACAAATTTTTGTATAAAGTGTTTGATAAGAAAGTTCAATAAATTTCATTTATGGGTTATTGTTGGTGGCTACCTCATTAAGTTGGGATATGAATTCAAACTGGATTTCAAAAGTTAAAATGCATTAAATCTATTATTTTATTACTAATAGTGACCATCATAAAGTGTACGATGGGGTAGTTATGAAATAGAGGGGATGCAAGCCGATATGGATTGTGGGAGATTGTGTTAGATTAAATCAAAAGGTGAATATTTATTTCATAGTTATAAAACATTCAAATGGCTTGTTAAAATACAATTCCCAAAGGCTTAAGTAGTTGTTTGGGAAACATAAGGAAGAAAGTACACACATGGCTATCTACAACTGAAGGGATGGGTTTTCTAAAGGCATGCTATGTAATTATTATGGTAGCTGGGCTTCAAAATTTCCTGTGAAGCAATTTGAGCTCATTTATTCCTTAAGGCTTTTGAGAAGTTTCTAGGTTATTCCAAGGCTTAGCAATCTAGAGGTTTCAGACAACTCTAAGCAAGGCCTAGATATTTGAGGGGATATGGTCCTAATTGAGCCCTCTACAACTAAGGGATATGCTAGGAAATGGTCATAAGTTTAGGTGGTCCTGTTGCTTTTATGGAAGAAATGGTTGGGTATGAAAACAACATTTTAGCTTAGTTCATCGATTCTTGGTTATATAGGAGAGTTACCATAAACAATATTTCTTAGCATATTAAAGAAGAGGTCATTGTAATTGTGACTGGTCTTGCTATGGATAGTTAAAAATTCTAGAAAGTCACTAAGGTCATGGATGAGACGAACATGAATATATATATATATTGAAAAAAAAAAAAAAAAAAAAACAATGAGGTTCCATGTTGGGTTCAATAGAGAGCCTCTCAACTCCATGGAATGAGGTATATTTGGTCATCATGAAATATCTAAACTTAGAAGGTAGGTTTGGAGTCTCCTATTTTATCATTTCCATTTGCTTAATCATTTTAGACACCACAATAAGATTTCTATCCCTTTTTTTTTCTTCCATAATCTTGAGGCCACTATTACTAATGTTAGGGATAGAAAAAATAAGGGAAAAAAGTTACACTATTTTAAACCAAGGTTTAATCCTCTGTCTTTATAATTTCCACTTGGCCTTAGCCCTCTTCACTCTTCTATTAACAATCTAGACCCTCCTTACCCACCTAGATATAATGGGAGGGGAGGGGTGTGATCTATGTCCCCCACTCAAAAAGCCTCTCTACCATCAACACCTTTGGGAAACCTTATAAAGAATAGGGACCAAAAAAGGATGAAAAGTTGAGAAAAGCAAGGAAATTGATTTAGTTAATTTGGAGGAAGAAAATGATGGGAGTAGGAGAAGGCCTCAGAGACTTGCAAAAAATAGGTCTAGGATGAATCCAAAAACATGTAGGGATTGGAAAATTAATGAGGAAACATAGCATGCTCAACTAGTGATACAGAAGAGAAAAAATCTATGAGGAGATTACAACTAGCCAAAAGAAAAAGAAAATTAGCTAAGACACAACCCATGTGTCAGCTAAAGCCACTATGAACATTGTGGATTTTACCTTTGGAGTGGTTCCTTTCCAATGAAAGAAAAATGATACCTCACCAATCACAATGACCTCCCATGTTCGACTGGACAAGAACATTAAGAAGATGGTTTCTACTAACCCTATGTGTTTGCTCGTTATGGCTATAGAGGCTGAGAACGATAACTATGCTAGCTTCTAGGAGTTGTTTTCTAGTATCAAAGAGCCTAAGCATGAGATAATGGCCAAAAGGAAGAACTTGATGCTTTGGATGAGAGCTTCACCACTCTATCTAAATTTTCTCTTATGGTCACCCATATTTTTGCCATCACTCTTCATCTATTGTTGCAGAAGAATGAGGAGAACAACCTTTGAGCATAGGAATTTGCCAAGCTCTATGGATTCCTAGTAGATGACTAGTTCAAGGTCCTATTGAAAAAGAAAGGGAAAGAGAATGCTAATGTTTGGGCATTTTTTATTTTTTGCATGTTATGTCCATCTTATACTTTTATTTTTAGATAGGGAGGCCTTAGAGAATATTTAATTTTAAAGTTTAACTACTATAGTAGATATGCTAGTAGTTGTATAGTTTAGTTTTTGGATGTGGAATATATATATATATATATATATATATATATATATATATATATATATATATATATATATATATATATATATATATATATATATATATATATATATATATATATATATATATATATATATATATATATATATATATATATATGTATGTGTGTATATATATATATATATATACACACACATATATATATATGTATATATATATTTATATACATATACATATAGATATATATATATATATATACATATAGATATATATATATATATCTATATATATCTATATGTATATATATGTATGTATATATATATATGTATATGTATATGTATATGTATACATATGTATATATATATACACACACATATATATGTATGTATGTATATTTATATGTATATATGTATATATGTATATATATATATATATACATATCCATATCTACATATATATATGTACATATATATGTATATATATATACATATATATGTACATATTTATGTATGTATATATATATATATATATATATATATACATACATACATACATATATATGTACATATGTATGTATGTATACATATATATGTACATATGTATGTATTTATACATACATATGTATCTATGTGTACATACATATGTATGTATATATATATATATACATATATATATATATATATACATATCTATGTATATATACATACATATGTACATATGTACACCTCCACATGTACATATATATACATATACATTTACATTTACATGTACATATAAATATGTACATGTATATGTATATATGTACATATATATGTAATATATGTACATATATATGTATATATATATATATATATATATATGTATATATATATATATATATATATATATATATATACATATACTTTGATAGATAATTTGTTAATTATGGGTGGTTTATTCTTTCGACTGACTATTTTAGTCATGCCACTAGTTGTTATGTGTATATGCATGTTTACATCTAGGATTTAATCAATGTTTGGGATACTTTATTTTTAATATAGTAGGTTACTTGTAATATTTAGTTGTAATTGGAATATATTTAGTTGTAATACCAAAATGACGGCAACTTTTCCACAATCTCCAACGACAGCATCCATGATACCAGCAGTCGATGATATATTCCAGCACGTCTGAGCAATCCTGCGACCTGTCGATTTGATGACATGCGGACAAGTTGTAGAGACACATCCCTGCTAACTCTGCACTATCAGGGAGGCCTAGTCAGCAATCCAGACCCACCTACACAATCATAAGCCATGTTAGCCTCAGCGCCAGATCCGGTCAGCAGTGACATAGACTGACATGTCTGCGACCCAAGTTAGTGTACAAATTTTTTGAGAGTTGTCTGTATAGTTTTGTACTTCATGATGTCATGCTAACATCATCAGAGGGCTAGAAGATGCTGACATCACCTTTTCATGAGCTTAAAATTGACGTCTTTCTGGATGTCAAAATATGCCAAAATACACTATTGCGATGACTGTATGACTGTCAAATTTAACCCTATCATTCGCTGATCCAACCCCTCTCCAGATTGATTTTGGTTTTTTCAGTCTGACTTCAAGAGGCCATAACTCACACATCCAGACTCCAAATCAAGTGCAATTTTGTTTTGAAATTGGGTAAAATTTTCTAAATTTTTTAGTGGTGCAGCTATTTTTTGGTTTTGGTGCACGGATTGTTCAAAAATTGCATTTTTTGGTGACTGTACCTGGATAATCTTCCATTTTGCAACATCAAATCCTCCGTACAGGCACATCTGTAGTAAAAAATAGGTTCCATTTTTTTTGAAAGTGTGTATTTTTTCATCTACTTTCTAGATATGGCATTAGATTATAGTGTTGTGTGGACAAAATTGTCACTTTCAGCAATAGGGCCTTTTTTTTCTTTGTAATGCTTTAGAATTGTAGCACATTCTAAAGTTTCAGATTTGTACTCCTTATAGAGGTTGTAACAAAAAAAATTAGAAGTCCACAAAGGCAAAAATTGGCAAGTGGCCCATTGTAATCTCACTATTGATAAAGTGCCCAAAGCATCTATTTTTGGGGGGTTTCTTGATTTAGTGAAAAGGGGGGGTGTTCTTGGTGTTGTGTTCTCTCTTTTCTAAAAATTTAGTTAATTTTTCTCTTTATGGGAAACTTTAAGTTTCCTAAATTAACTCCTCATAACTATGCTTCATGGTTAATCAAAATGTTGTATCACTTAATGCAAAATGGAGTTTCACAATATGTAGATGGTAATCTTCCGAAACCAGCAGGTGATAATGTATCAACAAGTGAAATTTCTAATTGGGTAGCAATGGATAGAAAAGACCTAGGTGATATATGTTTGGGGGTAGATGAAAAGATCATTTATCAAATTAAGAAATGTACTACATCCAAGGAAGCATGGGATACCCTCTAAAGCCTTTATGGTAAAGTGTCTGAAGAGGATGTGTTCAAAATTGAAGATGAGCTTGTTTCCTTAGATCCTAAGTCATATGAATCCATACATGACTTCATCATCAAGGTGAATGAATTAAGGACAAAGCTTACTAATTGTGGGAGTTCTATCAAAGATGACAGACTGATCTATCTCATCCATAATAAGCTGCCATTAGAATATTCCACATTTGTATCTTCTTTTAACACCTCAAAGACTACCTTAGGGTCTACCTACAAGAAAGTCACTTTTGATGAATATTCTAAACTATTGGATGATGAAGAAAAGAAGTTGAAATCAATGGAGATTCTCAAATCACTTGAGTCCAAAGCATTGGTGGCCAATGAGTGTTCTCAAAATTCAGCTAGAAAATCTTCAAATAAAGGAAAGGGTAAGAAGAAATGGAAGAGTAAATTTGAGGATGCAGAAAAGACAACACTACAATCTAATCAACAAGGCAAGTCCTCGAATTCCAACAAGAAAGGCGACATCAACAATAAGGAGAAGAAGAAGTGTGCTTATTGCAAGAATTTGGGTCATGAAGAGCATGAGTGTTATCTTAAAAAGATTGATGAGTTAACCAACATCATGAAGAAACATAATGTTCCATTGCCTAATGCTTATAAGGATAAAGGGTCATCTTCATATTCAAAGGGCAAAGGGCAAGCATTCATGGCAAATACAAACTCTTCAAAGGAATGGATATTTGACTCAGGAGCCTCATATCATGTGGGTTCTTCAAAGGAGGATTTTTCTTCATTGAATCACTCAAAGGTACCACACATCTTCATGGGGATTGATAGAAAAATGGAAGTTGAAGGAAAAGGCAATGTGGAGATGGAAAATGGAGAGTTTCAAGAGGTTTTCTATGTTCCAAACCTAAGTTTAAATCTCCTATCAATCTACCAAATCACTCACCTTGGAGATGGACATACAGTTGAGTTCCTTCCCGACTCAGTAAAGGTGCACAGTCTTAAAGATGATTCCTTGGTTGTAGTGGGGAAAGTGAATGATCACAAGAGGTTGTACTCTTTCTCAAATTTTTTACCCAAGTCTCCCTCAAAGACCTTGTTATCACAATAAAATTCAAACATGCAATTATGGCATGAGTGGTATGGTCATCTTGACTACCGCTATCTTCAACAACTTTTCACATACCACATGGTGAAAGGTCTACCTCAAATCAACTTTTCTAAGGGTGAGTGTTCAACAGATTTAGTGGATATGCATCTAGAGGGGAAGTTACAAAGAGGGAAGTCTTCTAGAGCAACTGGTGTTCTACAAATGGTTCACATGGTATTCACAGGTCCTTTTGCATTCAGACAAGGTTGCTACATACTTACCTTAGTTGTTTGACTTTTCAAGGTTCACTTGGGTCCTACTTTCTTCATAGTAAGAATGAACTGTTGGACACATTTCTAGACTTGAAGGCTCATGTAGAACGAAAATCCAAAATGGCCATCAAAGTACTTTGCATGGACAATGGAAACATGGATGGGAACAGAAGACTTAAAGACTTTTGCAGACATGAGGGCATTGATCTTTAGACTCCTTCAGCATTCAGTCTGCATAAGACAGATGTTACAACATTGAGGATCCGAACTCTTAAGTCTATGGAAAGTTGCATGATTTATGCCAAGCTTCTAGATCCATCATTAGAAGTCGAAGCAATATCTAGTGCCACTCAAATTCTTAATTGTTCTCCTCATCTAGCCTTAGATGGAAAAACTTGTTTTGAGGCATGGTGCGGTAGAAAACCTATTGTGACACACTTTAAAGTCTTCGGTTGTCCTGCATGGGCAAAGAGATCTTCCAGGCAATGCAAGGCATAGTCACCTCGACCTTGTACCTTCATTGGTTATGAAGATAGTGTGAAGGCATATAGACTTCTAGATCCTGAGACACCTCAGATATTTGTGGAAAAGGATGTACATTTTGAGGAAAGTTCACCCAACTTCTCCTCTACTCCTCTTCACACATCATATAGTGTGGATACTGATAGTGATTCCAGTGATAGTGCTTCAATAGATTTAGATATGTGGAGTTTTGTCTACAGATACACTGAGAGGTCACTTCATCAGTTTAGTCCACATGCATACACCACCATAGTGATAGGTCTAGAATAGCAGGGTACATCTAGTCTTCCAGATACAGGTTCAATGACAAATTTGTGGGACAATATTTTTGATCTCCCTCTTCTTCTTGATGCAGAATTACCTTCTTCAATTGTCACGAGAGCTCCATTCAACTCTCTTGTTCATTCTCTACGATCGATCCTCACAGGTTGAAGTGATTGTGGATACTTATGATCAGTAGTTGCAGCAAGATTCTTCATTAGTTGCATAGATAGACAGTTCTTTGGGGCAGGTTCTTCAACTAGTTGAGCAAGTTTCAGAGACATCACTTATCAATGGAATTCTTTCCATGCATAGCAGAAGCATCTCATTTGTACCCTTGGCATTGTTTCTTCCTAAGGGGAAGAACACCATTTTGCAGTCTTGGATCACCTTCTTCATCAGAGTAGTCACTATTCGGCATTCTTCTTTGGGGGGGGGGGGGGGGCTATCCTTTTTTCTCTTCCTTCTATCATTCTCTTGTGTATATACTAGATGTATATCACAATGGGGGGGGTCTTGATTACTACATCCATCGATGCATCCTTCTTTATCTCTCTTTTTGGGGGAGGGTTTTTCCATGAGGTTTTCCCTCTTTCTCCACTTTATGGGAGATTGCATATCATTATTTACATGGGTACCCAACATGGCCTAGCAGCTAGGACCCATTCTACATTTCATCCTAGATTTTGTAAGCTTAAGGGCATTCCCCTAAGTTGCACTTAAGGGGGGGTGTTGGTGTAAATAAGTATTTACTTATTACACTTACTTAAGTTTTAATTAGGTTAATACATTATTTAATTATTATTTTAGGTGAGACACTTAAGAGTTTGTGTACTCTCATTGAGTTATGCAACTCTAATTATGCACATGGTGTCTACAACACATGAGTATGCATCATTCATTGATTTTTCATGTTGACAACACAGTTATCCGCACTCCTTATTTAGCACATGTTGTCTACACCACTGATTTGCATGCTACACCATTGTAAGCTTATCCTCACATCATCGCACTTAATCCCATGCTTAATGGAGGATAATCCATATCTGGTGGACATGTGCCTAGTTGTATGACATATCATGATGCTAACTTCTATGCATTCTAGAAGCTCTCCTGAGGCCTTTATATTCAAGCACTCCTACTGTACTCTTGAATAAAATTATTGAATGAATATCGTCATTCTGATCATACTCTATCTATTTTGGTCTACTATGTGCTTGTGTTGAGTTCTTTAATTCTTGGGTGAATTCTGGCCTAAGCCAAATTCTTACACCATGGTAATGTATGGAGGGCCAACCCCCTTATTTTTTTCTACTATTAATTAAAATATAAAAAAAAATACTTATAGTCTAATGCAGTATTAAGAATATGTAGGTGCATGAAGTTAACTACAATCAATATTGTTGGTATGCTTTTGCTAAGGTATTTGTGTAATCAAGTGTACAATTTTTTTGGTAACTGTTGATGTAAATAAGTATTTACTTATTACACTTACTTAAGTTTTACTTAGGTTAATTATAAGGAGAACGGATCATCTTCATGATTTGGCTTATGTCAGAATTCACCCAAGAACTAAAGAACTCAACACAAGCACACAGTAGACCAAAATAGATAGAGTATGATCAGAATGACGATATTCATTAAATAAATAGATTCCAAGAGTACACTAGGAGTGCTTGAATATAAAGGCCTCAAGAGAGCTTCTAGAATGCATAGAAGTCAGCATCATGATATTTCATACAACTAGGCAATATTAGCTTTGATAATATTGAGATGCTATTTGGCACATATTTTAATTTTTCACTTTTAGACTTAGTATTAGTTACCAAAAAAATTGTACACTTGATTACACAAATACCTTAGCAGAAGCATACCAACAATATTGATTGTAGTTAACTTCATGCACCTAAATATTCTTAATATTGCATTAGACTATAACTATTTTGTTTTATATTTTAATTAACAGTAGAAAAAAAAGGGGGGTTGGTCCTCCATACATTACCATGGTAAGACCACTAAAAACACAATTACAACAAAATATTACAAGTAACCTTCTATATTAAAAATAAAGTATCTCAAAAAGGTTGATGAATTGACTCACATCATGAAGAAACATAATATTCCATTGCCTAATGCTTATAAGGAGAATTTTTTTTTTTTTACTTATTTGGGTGAATTTGAAGACGATCCTTTCTCCTTATAAGGATTAGGCAATGTAACATTATGTTTCTTCATGATGTGAGTCAATTCATCAATCTTTTTGAGATACTTTATTTTTTATATAGTAGGTTACTTGTAATATTTTGTTGTAATTGTGTTGTTAGTGGTCTAACCATTCTAATGTATGGAGGGCCAACCCCCTTATTTTTTTCTACTATTAATTAAAATATAAAACAAAATAGTTATAGTCTAATGCAATATTAAGAATATGTAGGTGCATGAAGTTAACTACAATCAATATTGTTGTTATGCTTCTACTAAGGTATTTGTGTAATCAAGTGTACAATTTTTTTGGTAACTAATACTAAGTCTAAAAGTGTCAAAATTAAAATATGTGCCAAATAGCATCTCAATATTGTTAATTTTTACCCGTGTGTGCTTAATGAATATCATCATTTTTGTTGTAACTACTTTTATATAAATAGAATACCTATAAGCATAGATGTATAATGGGACTCACTTTGACACTTCCTTCCAACTTAATAGCTCCAAAAATAACAAATCGTAAAGTCTTAAACATTTCTCAAAATGAACATGTAGATTGTAGCATTGAATCATAATTTCTGATGACATGAAATCTACTAACACATTATAAGGAGCATGAGTTTCTAATTGACATCTCCCTTTCCTTGCACGCCACCTCAACTCTCCAAAAAAAATTATGTACCCCTTGCATAAAGTCTCATTTTTATTTATAGCATATTTTTGAGTCATTGCCTTCCTTTTAAGTATGCATACATATACACTTCTCTCCAATTGACCCCTCAAAATTCTCTCCTTTTGAGTTAATGCTTCTTCCATACACACCTTCAACATTTCCCACTATGTGAGTACTTCTCCCCCTTGCCAACGTGGTTTTGCAAACATCATACAACCCAAAAGATGCTTGGTTTTTATCCCTCAGCTTCTCTAATCTATCTCCTTCAAGTTTTTTCATATTATTTAAAAAAATAATCACTTGGTTTTCCCCCATCGTCACGTAGTATACTCCATATGTTTACCCAAATCCTTGCATTTTCCTTTTCTATTATATTTTACTTAATTATCTTGTCCCATCAACATTCTTTGTTCATGTTCCTAACTATTAATTGTTAATTTTTAAATTATTGATCTTCTATGATTATTTTACAATTTATTGACAATCCTTCAGATACTAAAAAAAGATTAGGATTTAGCATTACACATTTGATAAAAATCATTATAGCTTATTAAATATTTTAGATATAGATTACAATCATTTCATCATGGGGAAGAAATAGTTTTGTAAATATGTAAGTGTGTTGTCTACATTCTAGCATTTCTTAATGATTTTCAAAGATAATAGAAGAAATGAGATGGAAACTAGACAAAATGTACCCATCCAAACACGCATATTCTACCATCACCACACTAGTTCATATGGAATATTAGGAGTGGGTATCTTTTGATATTCAAATTAAAAAAATGGTTGTTAATAGTGTTGTCAATAATATAATTCACATATGACGTAATGGATATTCATGTCTTATTTCCAAATTCCATATTTTATTTTATATTAACCATGGGAGTGAAAATTACAATAATTCCAAATTATTTTCTTGATGGATAACTATACTTCATTCCAAAGGTTTCCTAACTTCATGAAAACATATGGGAAAGTATTTTCCTTTTGTTTATGGAAATCATGTATTCACCTAAGATTCTCATATATATGCAACATTAGATAGTTTTTTTACAAGTAGATCTCCCAAAACTTACTTAGATAGTTCTCCCATTCATGAATTCTACCTTGAATCCAATGTTATTATACTATGCCATACTCACTAGATTATGTTTCAATCCTTCAACCCAATAAGCATTATCACATCTGATTTCATTGGTTAGAGAAATACAATCTTTAACTTTTTATGCAACATGTTTCATTGTTTTAAAGTCTTACACTTCCACCATCATAGTGTTCCATATGTCAAGCTTTGCTTTATCACCAGTCATATGATGAGAACAACCACTATCAATAATCCATGTATCATTTTTGTTAACATGAGAGATAAGTGCCATTTTATCTTCTTCATCATCAAATTCATCTTTTACAACAATATAGACCATTTCATCATAACTACTATCTGAGTCTTTCACCATGAAACATGACTTCTTACCTTTGTTCTTGTAGTCCTTGTAGCTTTTGAAATCCTTCTTTCCTTTATACTTGTTTTTCCTCTTCTCATCTTTGTCTTCTTTGTTTGGAAACCTTGCAACAATCTGACCAACTTCTTTACAACAAAAATAGATTAGAGGAATTTTACCTTTGTACTTTCCTTTTCCTTTGGGATATCTTCTTGCAAGCAGTGCTTCAATTGCTTCAAGATCACTCTCAAAACTATCTACCTCTTCACTTTTAGATTGTTTTCCTTTAGACTTTGTAGCTTTTTTTTAGAATATATAGTCTATTGATGCAACTAAGAGGGTGGGGTGTGGGGGGTGAATCAATTATCCAACTATCATGTGTTAATCATTAACTTTAAATAATCTTTGTTAGAATTCTTTAGAATAACTAAGAGGGGGGTGAATCAGTTATTCAAGGTCTAAATGCCCTAATAATACTTTTTCTCTAATTATAGTGAGCCCATAAACTTTTCATCCATCCAAACTTAAATCAATCATTTTAGCAAATTACAACAAATCAATATGCAGGGATAAAACATGCAAGATCAACATTTGACACAGTCATTTATGTGGAAAACCAATTTGGGAAAAACCACCAGTAACATGCTACTTAATTCTCACTCTTCTAAAATGATGCCCTATTAAAAGCCTGCCCTGTTAAAGGCTTACAACACACTGTTAAATGTGACCTTGTTAGAGGATTTCACCATACTATTCGGAATGGGCCTAGTCAAAGGACTTTTGAACATTCACTTGGAATGTCACCCTGTTAAAGGATTTATAACATGGCTATTAAACCAACCTAAGTCCATAGGATTTAAACTATTTGTTACAACTGTTAAAGAGTAACAATAATAGCTTTTTGATCTGATACAACTTACAAAATATTTTGCAGATTTCATATCACATTTTAGTTCAGTCCTTTTGCTTGGCTTTAGTCATTTCAGCTTTGACAGCTTGTCATCTCAAGCTTCGTCTCCTTAAGTCTTCTTACTCATCATACCAATGCAACCATATCTGTGGTCATTTGTTGAAGTAGAGTATCTATGCTCTCTTACCCCTTAGCACCTCCTTTAGCACTTTATGCTTTTATGCTTGACCTCCTCTCTTCTACTTTGTGACCTTGTTACTCCTTAAATAGAAATCTAGATTTCCTTTGCCGATCGATTCTCCCTCTCTAACTTTAAGGTTTCAAATGGATTAGGTAGGATACAATGTATCGACCCCATATATTGCTGTTATCTAAAAACTTCATCTACAGTCCAGTTGTATTCTCCAAAAACATTTTACATGGTGTTCTGTGCCACCAACTCATCACTCTTATCTTCTATTTAATTCACAAAAGTGTAGATAACAACCTTATCAGCTTAGACCTGATGAATCTTCAATCTTAGAAATAATGCAGCAACTCAACATTATTGGTTTACTGATGCTCGACACCTCTGTGTTACTCGACACTTGTATCTTGCTTAGCACCTGAAGATCACTCGGCATCTGAAGATCACTTAGCATCTAAAGTTCACTCAACACTTACTGAAGCTCACTCGGCATCTGAAGTTCACTCGACACTTACTGAAGTTCACTCGACATCTGAAGATCACTTGCTCAGCTTCAACTAGGAATCTGTTTGGCACTTACTAGCTTGCTCGGCTCCCTCTCTAATAGACTTAGTTAGGCTTTACAAATGACTTAGCTAAAACCTTACATATTTGATATGTTTCAGTTTGCCCATTCTCTATGTCTTAGAGTATGTCGTCAATACACTTTTTCATCAATGGCTTAGCTGATCCTTGTACTTCATTACAACATCATAACTTCAACCTTTCTCTAGGTGTACTAGTTACATCTTATTGATTGCCTCCTCCTTGTCAATCAACCAATTGATAATATTTGGATCACTAAAGCAATTGTCATTCCTGCAAGTAGCAAGTTTGACATCAATGAAAAAACAATGATTGAGAACTTTCTTTACTAGTTCCATTAATTTTTATGTATGATCTCTTCAATCATTTCCAACAATCTCCCTCATGATCTTTTCAATCATTTCCAACAAATCTTAACCGTATGAGCAATGATAAATGAAACCACAAGAAAATACTGTAATCTCCCCACTATTAGGGTTGTTTTGAAATATGAATACCTTCAAAATAAATTATTGTTTCAAATACTAGCAATTATAGATATATTATTCTTTCCATAGTTCTGGCCATTGTCTCATTCTCATCTAGCCATTTATACAAGGTTACTTATCTCTTGCACTCGAACAATAGCCATTTATATGAGGATCTCACTTCTTGCATTGGTACTATAAGATTTCATCATTCCCCATCTTATCCATTTATATAAAGACAAATCTCGACTCTATACTACCATGAAGCCATTTATATAGGCGAGCAACATCCTTATACTAGCACTATGGATTCTTAATTATTTTGTAAGAAATATATGTACTAAATAATTAATTAACTTATATTCATAAATATAAATAAATTCATAAACATATTTAAATAAATATAGTCTATAAACATACCTTTCTTTTTTTCCTTTTCTTGGTCTATGTGGCTCTATCCTTAGTTGGCCCTTCAATGAATTATTCCTTCTAGATTATCCCAACTCTATATTTACTTTCCAAAAACCCTTAATTTTCTAATTATAAGGAAAAGAAAAAATATACTTTTTCATTTCTTCTTTTCCAAGAGTCAAAACCTTTCATAATGCAAATCCTTTGAAAAGTCACAACACTCCATAGTTATAACCCTTTTGAAAAGTCACAACACTTCATAACTAAAATCCTTTGGAAAAGTCTCAATACTTTACAATCAAAATATTTTTGAAGAGTCACAACTGTTCATAATTATGACCCTTTCAAAAAGTTTGCATTCTTTCAATATCATTGATGTTTTTTTAGAAAGTCACTTATTTTCTTCATATTACTTTCCTCTTCCATTTTCCCTTTTCAACTCCTCTCCTCTTCTTTCCTTTTTTTTTTCCCTCTAAAATAAACTCTCCTCCCTTTTATATCTTAATTTTAAGGAATCATGTTTATTTTTTAAAAATCTCTTGACTTTTGATTAGATTTAGTTAATTTACATTGTTCTATGTTATATTATTTATTCACTTGCTTATTTGTGTTTATTTTATTGATTATTAAAGTTTATTTAGAAAGTTAACATACTTTTTGCAATACTATCTCTTGTATTTAATTTTATTTCTTTCTTTACTCATTGAATTTTTTATTTTTTTTAATTATTTAAAATATTATACAAATTTTTATTTTATTAATAATATAGATTGAATTATTATTATTTCCTTGTTTTATATTTTAGTATTAGTTTTAATATAACTTTACTATTTATTTAATAACATTGTATTATCTAATTATTGTTAAAATTTTATCTTAAAATGGGGATATGATAGATACTCAAACATAATTAACATGAGATATGTTAACTAGCGAAACCCTTCATCAGAGGGAAAACCCTGGTGGGAATGGTACCCACGAGATCATATACTAATATAAATATTCCTTGTTATAGGATAGAGCCTTTTAGGAGTCTGTTACAAAATTTAGTACATATAAGTCTCTATTAGGAGACTTTGAATCCCTATTAGGAGATTCCAACCCTTTTAGGAGTTGTGGAAGATAGCTGGACCCACTGCCCAAATAGTTTCAAGGTTAGGATCAAAGAACCCACTGTCCAAATGATCTATGTATTATTCCTTGTAGAATAATAGAATTGAAATGTATTTCCTTCCTCTTTCTTTGTCCTATCAACCAAAATTTTTCTCCTTCAGATCCTATAACCAAATCTCATAATGATCATCTAATGATCCCTTAGATCACTTACATGTATTCAGTAAACATTCTACTCCTTTTTGCACTATGCACTAATACTTCACAATCCACTTGATCTTCTTCTTCTCCATACCTTACATATAGGGAAAACAACTATCTTTTATACCTTATCTTCATAATAATTCCTTGAGTCAGCCTTGAGGCTTTCCTGATTAATTAAAATAAGATAATTAGTTAATTTGAATAACATTGTCGACTCACACTCTATACCAAACCTCACACGTGTGAAACCACATCTTGCACACATGCTAGCATCATCATATGACTATCCTTGATTAGTGTGTAATTGTGCATCTCTTCTCTGCATCTTGGATGAAAGATACCAATAGATCATCAAAATTCTTTTTTCCAATGCTTTGTTTATGTACTGCTTCTAGTAAATCAAGTGTAACTTCTATACACCATTGACTTAGACTTAGTCCTCTTAACCATGTCATCTAAACAACCTTCATAAAATTTCTTCCACTACACATAATCTAAAACATCCTCATCTTCTGCACATCATAATATTACTGGATGCTATTCTTCCAGTCTTTACAGAATTACTACTATGTTTACATTAATAAAAAATGCAATCATGAATGTAACATATCAATAATCTTCAATGCTAGAATACTCCCTAAATGTAGTATCATCGAAATTAATGCTAACACTTTCTTCTTGAGTGGCCACTTGACTTCAAATGTAGACTCAAAATTGCTAGAACTATGAACATAATTATCATAGCTATCTAGCTAAAATTTTGTCAATCTAACCACTAGAGCATCCAATATTATCTTATTATTTGGATCACATCTCATCTCTTGAATAGTTGGAACTCTGATTGCATAGATAGGAAGAAGGGTTTTGAACACCTTTCTTGCCCCTGTCAAATCATCAATTTTCCATCCACAGGCTTTGATTGTACTAACACTAGCTTTGACTCTCTCAATATAATTTGCAATGTTTTCATCCTCTCTCATCTTCACTTGATCAAAATGACCTCTCAAGATTTCTTCCTTGGCTCTTCTAATATTATCATCACCTCCATAGATATCCTTTGTCCACTTATCATGAGCAGTAGCACACCCTTTGACCTCATCAAATTATACATAATTAAGAATTGATACAATGTCAATCATCATAATGTTATGATTCTTCTTTTTAGCAATCTCCTCCATAGTCATTGTTCTAGTAGGAGCTTTATACTGAGTATTGAAATATTTCAGCCCTAAACAACTAATGGTTTCTAGATGTGGCATCATTAGTTCCTACCATGCCTTGAAGTTATCTTTGTTCAACTTGGGAATCTCTCTCTTGTAAGACATCCTGATCTTTAGGTTAAGTCTATGATACCTTCTCTACAAGAACCAAAAGCTCTAATACTGATTGTTAGAAATAGAAGAGGAATAACTAAGAGGGGAGGGGTGAATCAATTACCACTAAAATAAATCCAAGATCCCTTAGATGTTAGTACAAAACATAAACTTTGCTGAAACTATAACACACATGCACTTTGTGAACACTAACAATATGTTGTAACTTAGCAAGCACTATAATATCGATTGCTACATAGAAAATATTGAATATGAAGAATCTAAGATATTCACAATTATTCAACTTAATTAACATAGTTACATACAAATAAAATAAATTGCATGAAAACAAGTGACACCAAGATTTAATGTGGAAACCCAATTTGGGAAAAACCACCAATTACAACTAGTTACTATTGTTCACTTTTATGAAGTGAGCCCTCTTAAGAGCTAACCCTGTTAAAGGTTACAAAACACACTATTGGGTGTGATCCTATTAGGAGTGGCCTTAATAGAGTTCTTTAGTACTTCAATCTATAAATGCCACCTTGTTAGATGATTCAAAAAATAATTGTTAGGCTAACTCTATTAAGAGATTTGATACACTGCTACAATGGTTAGAGAGTAACAATGATATAACATGATTTCTAATGCAACTATATTACTAATTTTAGATCTCAATTCTGGCTCAAATACTTGATCCTGCCTGATTAGATTAATCTTTGTCACCCAACAAGGATATTATGTTTATCCTTCCAATTCACTTCCCCTAAACATCTTCTTATCTTCCAAACATTCTCACACTTATTCAATCCTTAACTTGACCTTATATTTATATCATATAGATTGTCAAGTTAGCTTGAATACAACTTGGAATAATTAATATTCATCTCCTCAGTCGGCTAGAACCAACAAACAAATCCATTAAACTCAATATGCCAAAACAAGAAATTCTTTGTTAGCAGACACTATTCAATAGATCTACAAACTTCCTTTGGTTACTAATTGAGCCTGGTTAACATTGGTACCATCCAACTTTCTTTTGTGAACCAAGTGAGCTTAGTTAACACTCAACTTCTATGAACTTCTATTCGACTCTCGAGTGAACTTGATAGATACTCTATTCTGAACTTGGTGAACACTAAAATAATTGACAGAAATAGGAAACTATTTTTGTCACCCAAGTGAGCTCAACATATACTTATTGGTAACTATGTGAAATTTTGTGTAACATCAATGAAAACAAATAATTGATTAATTATTTTCAACAAGTAGAACCTAGCAGATCTAATTATATACTCTTAACAAAGTAATTCACTAGAAGTGACACCAAATTTTAGTCATAACAAGGTACCCTTTTACTATAGTAGTGATAGATTTGTGGGTACCATCCCAACTATAGTTTTCCCTCTTACCAAGGGTTTCTCTATTACCAAATAATTTCTTATGTGTGATGATCTTATGGTTTATGTTTATGGTTTCATGCAACATTACATTTGACAAATTATTTTCATTTACAAGTATTGTTGTTAATGTTAGATGTTTACCAAGTTGCAAAAAGGGACAAGGATATTCCAATTTATTTTGTGAGTTAACATTTTTGAGGATATTGATTCACCCACCAATCTCAACATCCCACCTTTCTATAATAATCCAATAGGGATATCTTCACAAATAATTTTTATAATCTTAATATTCCTAGTGTCACTTTAACGAGGGGAATAAATTAAAGTATAACTAGTATTCCTCTTCACGACCTTGAAAAAAGTCTGAAAGTGAAGAAATACATGTTCATACATATAATTTGTTAAAAAAAAAATCAGTAACTATTAATGATATACATTTCTATTTTTTAATTATTTGTAAAATAATTAAAGAAATCTAACAATGAGTAATATATTTCTTTCTTTCTTTATCACACTAAAAATCTATGAAATTAAATAATGAATTTGGTGTAAAGGAAATATAATGACTAGATGAAAGGTGCAACCTATATATGCATTCTATGAAATAAAATACATCTAAAAGAAAAACAACAATCTAACACAAATATTAGAATGGAAACAATAAGAAGATGTAAATAATGTTCTAAATACATAATTAAAAAATATAAAGAATTAAAGTAGGGGACTTACAAAAATATTTATTTATAAATATCAACCAATGGTATTTTCTCACAAAACTAGCATACATTGGAAAGAGATTCATTAAATATGTCTCCTTTGAGGAATTCAATCAAATTAGAACAACACATGTAGATGTAGTCATTGTTATGAATAATATAGATTCTTTAGGGTTGTTGTTTTTAGGATCTTATTTTCTTTAATTTATATGAGTCTGAAAATAAATGTCCTAATTTCAGAAATATAAATTTTATAGTGCTATGATTTTATTTACTATTTTTGCATTATTTTTTAATGAAAGGTAGTACCTAAATGTAAAATAATGAAGTTCACTAAAACTTTAATAACTTTTTTATTTTATAAATTTTCTTAAATTAATTTATATGTCATCAATCTACATACAAATTCTTTGAGGTTAAAAAAATGAATTTCCAAAAAAAGTGAAAATTTGATCAAATTATGGTGTCCGTAGATAAGAGGTTTTAAATTTTAGCTTTATAGCCAATTAATAATTAATAAATAAAAAATTATTCAAAAATATTATCGTCAATCTTAGCTATATTGGCTAACTCCATTTAAAAGGATTTATGAAAATTTATTTATTTGTGTCAAATTATGGTGTCCGTATACAAGTGTGGTATGGTCCTGAAATAGGCATTTTGAAAAAGTGGTTTTTAAAGATCCATACCAAAAACAAAATCTATCATATTGGTATGCAAATAAATTACATATTCAAAAACTAGATTCTGAACACAAAAAAATTTATTTTTGAAGTTTTTTATATTCAATCTCTAAATGCCTCAAATTTTGACATTAATTGACAAGAAATTTCAAAATTAGGAAAAACACTTCCACTTCTTGCACTTACCCCACACACACACCCACACACATATACATGTACACATGCGTGTGTGTGTGTGTGTCTATATATATATATATATATGTATGTATGTATGTATGTATGTATGTATGTATGTATATGTATATGTATATGTATATGTATATGTATACGTATGTATGTATGTATGTAGATATACATACATACATATATATATATATACATATATACATATATATGTATATACATATATATATACATATATATATACATATATATGTATATACATATATATGTATATATATATGTATATATATATGTATATATATATATACATATATATGTATATACATATGTATATACATATATATGTATATATATATATGTATATAGATATATATATATATATGTATATACATATATATGTATATATATATGTATATACATATATATGTATATATGTATATACATGTACATATATATGCATAAAGGATACACTCATGTAAAGATAATAAAAAAATAGCTGCCACTTGTAGGTGAGTTGATCCGTGGCTTGAGTTTTACTTCCTTGAGGTCGCAAGTTTGACTCCGCTTCTTAGTGGATAAGGGTTGTAGGCCAGTTTCGCTTATGGGACTTTCATGCCAAGCACCTACTCCACTAGCCTGAGGTATAGGACTGGACTTTTCCCTGAAAGATTTTTTTTTTGTTAATTTAATAGAAATGGCAAGCAGAGGTGGAGGGGTTAGAGTAGCTTTTCAAAATTCAAATCCTACATTGGGTGTGATTCCTCTAGTTGGATGAGATCGAAATCATGGGCCAGGTCATGGTCTAAAGAGGGGATGGAGATTGTTAAGGGAATATAGAGATCAAAGAATTGACAAAGAATGGAGATGGGGACCTATGTCCTCTTTTCAGGAATCTAGGTAAGTCTCCCTCAATCCCCAAGTGGGACTTCCTGGCATGCAGACTACCAAATGGTCTTCCCTATTTGGAGTTCAACCGTCTGGTCAGTCTTATTTTCTAGCTATTAAAATGCTCCTTGGGTCTGAAAAATGAATTTTAAAGTGCTCCCTGGGTCTGAAAAATGAAATTTTGCAATTATTATTCTAGACAAGCTTTTTGACCACAACATTGGTTCTATGGCTTCCATCCTAGTGGGAAAGTTCATTTGGCAAAGGCCATATATAGACATTGTTAGATCTTTCATGAACAAGAAATGGAACCTAAAATATCAAGTCACAATGATTGTGATGGCCAAAGAATTTTTGTCTTTTGATTTTTCCTACAATGAGGACCTCTCAAATATTTTGTGTGAAGGGCCTTGGGTAATTGGCCACTCAACTTTGGTTCTCCAGAAGTGGACATCGAAGTTGGACATGAACAATTCTTTTTTTTTCAAGCCTCAATTTGGGTAAGACTTCTAGAGCTTCCTCTGGATTTCTAGAATGAGGATGTTTTCATGGGGACAACTAGTTCCTTTGGAGAGCTTCTCTCCATAGACTTGATAATAGCATCAAGAAGAAGACTAACCTATGCCTATATTTGTATTGGAGCTAGGGAGGGGGTGGATATGTTGAAGGTAGTGAGCTTCCATTCCAAACTTGGAACTCATGTTCAAAAGCTGGTCTATGAGCATGTACCTTTTTCCTACTTTCATTGTTTGAAAATGGGTCATAAGACCAAATATTTCCTGAAGGCTAAGGAGGAAAAGAACATGAGAAAGACTACTCCCAAACTTGGAACTCAACAGGATGGGAACAAGATTTGGAAACAAAAGAAAAACAAGGGTCCTCAAACTAGTTATCCTAAGAATCAAGAGGTGAATGTGGAAATCCCTATAAAAGAAGTGAATGTTTCAGCTCCAATTGATCCCCATATCTAAGCAAAAAAGGGAGGACCAATTAGTGCAGCAAAAGGGTCCAACGAAGAGAGTATCATACAACCTCCTGAAGGGGAAAGTGGTCATTATGATACTTTCCTTGAAGAATATAGCACGACTACCTCCCTGAAGGCGATAGGAGAGGATCCAAGTATGAAAAATGAAGAGGAGATTGATGTGTCAGTTGTGCCAAAATATCAAGTGCCTTAGGGATCCAAGGAGGTATCCTCTCCATCTAGGGATCATTTAGCTTCCCCTAGTTTAGGAACTAGGATTCTGGAACTAGTCAAAAACTCTTCCCCTTGACATATTTCTAGAATGGAGGCATGGATTGAGAACTACTCAAATGACAACAAGGGGACTTGGACCATGGTCAAAAGGAAGAAAAGTTGAGACCCTTCCATGGTATCACTAGTAGCAACTAGGAGTAGAGTGAAAGATGATGTTGGAGTTATACCTAAGACACTAGGCAGAAAGAGCTTAAGCCAAACCATTTAGGAGGAGGCTAGAAGTAATTAGGCTAATGGGAGAAAAAGGAAAATCAAGGAGGTATGCTTTATTAAAAAAAAATGAAGATAATATCCTAGAATATAAGGGGGCTAAATGGAGCCCACAAATAGGGGGTATTAAGGAATATGATTAAGACCACAGGCCTGATTTTATGTTGATCCAAGAAACTAAAATGAAGAAAGATCTGGTTGGTAAGATTTCCTTTATAACAACATGGATGGAGAGGCCACCAATGTAGAGGGCACTTCTAGAGGTCTACTCACACTCTTCATAACAAGAATTTCCTGGTCACCACCATTCATAGTCGAGGTAAAACCCTGATATGTAAAGTTCTATACATTAATAGTAAAGACTCTTGGTTTCTTTGAATGTACATGCCCCTAACTCTAAGCAAGAGAAGAAGGCTTATTGGACCAAGATTTTTTCTCTCATTCAGAATTACAACTTTAATAAAGGAATCATAATGGGAGATTTCAATGCTCCCCTTTTTGATGAGGAAAAATCTAGGGGTCTAGCCCCAGACTTGGATAGCAAGATGGATCTTTCAAATTTCATTAATAGTCTAGCTCTTTTGGACATTGATCTTTCTGATAGGATTTTCACTTGGTCGAATAGAAATATAGGGAGTGAATGTATCTAGGTCCACCTTGATCAGGACCTCATTTTGTTTGATTGGTTGAACTTATTCTCTTGCAAGCTCTCCCTTCTCTCCAAAATTGGGTCTAATCATTCCCCTATTTCCCTTTCATTATCCCCTCTCTCAATAAAGTGAAACATTCCTTTTCATTTTGAGAATATGTGGATCTCCCACTTGGACTTTTAATCTAGGATCTCCTCTTGATGGAACATCAAAGTGGGAGGGACTGCTATGTTCAAGGTTGTAAAGAAATTGAAAAATGTTAAACACAATATCAAAATCTAGAACAAGTTGGATTTTGATAATATCTTCTAGACCAAGGAGGAGTTGTCTCATAAACTATGTTCCATTTAGGACATCATTTAACAAGAAGGATACAATGAGAAAAATAGGAACATAGAGATTTTTATTCTCTTTAGCCTCCACAACATCATTAGTAAAGAAGAGAACATCTAGAAACAAAGATCCAAAATTTACTCACTCAAAGAGAGAGATCAAAATACGAAGTTTTTCCACCTTTCCATAGTTAAGCACAGAGAAAATAACTAGATTTTAGGCATCAAGAAGTTCTAGTCGATCTTGTCCGATTATAATCACATTCTAGTGAGGCTATTAATTTTTTCTCCTCTCCTTTCCTAGGACCCCACTTTATCTATTCAGGACAACATGGAAATTGTTTCATCTCTACCCCATATGATTCAGCCTCACCATAATGCAATGATATAGGCTATACCTAACTATCTAGAATTGAAGCAAGCTCTCTCTCTCTCTCTCTCTCTCTCTCTCTCTCTCTCTCTCTCTCTCTCTCTCTCTCTCTCTCTCTCTCTCTCTCTCTCTCTCTCTCTCTCTCTCTCTCTCTCTCTCTCTCTCTCTTTCTATTGATAAAGCCCTAGGGTTGGATGATTTTCCAACTTTCTTCTTCCAAATTTATTGGGAGGTGGTCAACATGGATGCTCTCAAGGCAGTGTAGGAATTCTTCGAGGCCAACAATCTTCTAAAAGAGCTTAACTCTACCTTCCTAGTTCTTATCCCTAAAAATCTTGGGGTAGATACTATGGATAAATTTAGGCCCATTGGTCTCTATAATTTATTTTACAAGATCATCTCAAAGGTCCTAATGACTAGAATTCTCAAGGTCCTTCCTTTGATCATTTCCCTAAAGTAGACAGATTTTGTCCCTAGCACACAGATCTTGAATTCTATAATGATGGTTCATGAATTCATTCATTCTCTAAAGGTTGAGAAGAGGGAGGGTCTTCTCCTCAAGTTGGATCTCTCTAAAGCCTATGACTGGGTGGACTAGTCCCTCCTTGGAATAGTCCTCCAGGCATTTGGTTTTTATCACCAGGTATGCAAACGTATATCCAACTTGTATCCACCTCTTTGCTAGCTATCATTATTAATGGGGCTCCAACTAATTTCTTCAAACTATAAAGAGGCTTAAGGCATGGAGAGCCCCATTCTCCCATCCTCTTCATCATCATGGCAGAGTGTATTAGCAAAAATATTTAGAGAAAAAGATAGGAAGGGTCCTTGAGAGGAATCAATCCTTCTTCATGACATTTATCTTTCACTCACCAACAGTTTATGGATGACATAACAATAGGAGGAGAAGCTTCAGTCTTGGAGGCCAAATTGATGAAGAGCTTACTAGATATGTATACTAGGGGAACTAGCTAGCTTATTAATTTGGAAAAAATTTTGGTATTCTTTATCAATACTCCTATTGATAAATAAAGGAATATTGCAAGAATTCTTGGTTGTAGGGTTGGAAGCATACCTTCGAGCTATCTTGGACTCCCATTGGGGAATAAGCCATTGGATTCTTTTTGGAACAAGCTTATCATAGGTTCAACAAGAAGTTGGCAAGTTGGAAAGTAACCACTCTTGGCCAAGCTAGTAAATGTCTTCTAGTGAATTCCACCCTTTAGAACCTTCATATGCCTTGAGTCTCTCTACGATTCCAGCCAAATATGCTGAGAAAATGGAAAAGATCCAAAAAGATTTTCTATGGTCTAGATTGGAAGAACATAAAAGATACCCATTTGTGGCCTGGGATAATGTTTGCCTCTCTAAGTGTGATGGGGGCCTGGGGATCAAAAAACTTAGGCATCTCAATAGTGCCCTCCAAGCTAAGTTGGTTTGGCATATATTCAACATCACTAGAGAATGGAGAGATATTTTTCGGATAAGTATATTAGGAGACCTTATCTAAGATATTTTCTCAATGATACTGACATCCTAACTGGCTTAGTTATATGGAATGGGATCTTAAAGGCTAGAACCCTAGCTAATTCTAAGGCCAAATGGAAAGTGGGAAATGGTGAGAACATCCTCCTCTGGCATGATAATTGGTTGATTCAGGGCCCTCTCATTAATAATCCCACCTATGATAACTAGGTGAATACCTATATAAGGTTGTTTGAAATGAAAGTGACTATAGAATAGACCAGGGATGGAGAGACCTATCCTTGATATCAAATGATCTCAAGCTAATAATGGTGACACTGAACTCTTTGATTTTAAACAATAACAAGGATGAACTAATTTGGGAGAGCAACCCAGATGGATCCTACTTAGTGGATTGGGGTAAAACTCCCTTTGGAGTCTGATGGAGAAACCTCTTTGAGCTAAGGCCAAGATGCCTAGCCTTACCCCTAAAATCAATATTTTCTTCTGGTTGATGCTTCAAGATAAAATTCTCACTCTTGAAAACTTGGAAAAAATAGGTTAATATATCCATAATAGATGTATTCTTTGTAAGCACCACTTGGCGATGGTAAACCACATCTTCATCCATTACCGCTATGCCACGGAGGTCTGGGACTATCTCACCAAGAACAATGGTGTCAGTTGGTGTAAGCTAGGGAATATCCTGGACTTCTAGTACTAGTGGGATAGCATGTTCAAAGGTACAAATCTGCATAGTATAAGTACATGGACTTTGCCCCACTTCTACTAGGGAGTATGTAAAGAGAGAAACAATCAAGTTTTTAGAGACAGAGAGGCTCTTGATAATGTCCTTGCAAATAAAATCAACAACAAGCTGAGAGAAAATTTTCTTACTAGGAAGGGTGGCAATCTTGATGAAGGGGGTAACAATAAGGATAGGGAGAAGGAAAAGAGAATGAAAAGACAAGTGGTCATGTCGAGACTCCCCTCTAAAAGTTGGCACAAAACCAAATTCAACAAAGTAGCCAAAAGCAATCTTGGTCTTGCTAAATGTGGGGGCATCATCAGAAATAGCCATGGTGTGGGCATCATTGCTCTCTATCAACCCTTTGAAAACCAAAAAAATCACTATGACGAAGCACATGTTGCTCTCCACACTGCTAAACTAGCACTAGAAGTAGGCGTCAAATACCTATGGCTGGAGGGGGACTCAAACAATATCATTAGATGCATAAAAGGTGATCTCCAACCTACCTAAACCATTGCAAACATAGTGGAAGAAATCTATACCACCCTTGGAAAATTTGATAGTGTACACATCAGCCATGAGTACAGGGAATCCAACTCAGTGGTTGAATGGTTTTCCAATGAGGTAGTCAAGAATGAGATGGCAAGAATATGGACCAATAGAGGGATTATTTCATCAGTCATGAAAGGTCTAATTGATCAAGAGAGGATCCAGGGAGGTATGGGCCAAACCTCCTATTAATTATGGAAACTAATGCAAAAATGTTTGCAAGAAAATGTATTTATGGAAAGTATGGGGTGAAATAGAAAATGATGCATTTGATGTCTAATCACCATGCCTTTCCAATTTTTAAAAATTGAAAGAAAACGTGGTCTTGGACAGAGTAAATAGAGGATCAACAAAGGTGTAAAATGAACTATGTTTATGCAAAAGGAAACCATCTAGCTAATTGAGATGGTAGGAGAATGGAGAAGAAGAGAATTAGCAGGAGAGGTAGACAAATGGAAATAGAGAACCAAGGTCTGGGAGAAACTCGATAGGGGAGGCATCACTTACTACATTTCCAAGCTCCATGGGTATGACTCAGCAGTTACCAATCTCATGGATAATTCTTGGAAGAATGGTAGGGTTAAGATTGATGGGGTTTCATATCTTGTTTATGTGGTGGTCACAACCCATTTTACTAAAATCCCTAATGAGGTTTTGAAGTTCTATAGAGATGAAAATGTTTCTATAAATGCGGTGAAGGATTTTTCCAAGAACATGGAAGAGAAGAAGGAGCTAGTGATAAGTGAGACTTATGATAAGATAGACTCCATCAAGAAGCTCTGGAGGTATGTGTTGAGGGATATCGTTAAGTTTATTTCTTTGGATATGAGGTTTGATAGAGTTAGAACCCACCATATTGTACTACTTAACCACTTCCATTATGGAGCTAAAGCCTCTTTTCCTTTTTACCTTTATTCTTCTATGAACAAGAATATTTCATGGTATAAGAAAAAACCCAGTGCTAACCCTGCTCTGCATGAGGGTTTGCTTCTTTTTCTGTTTGAACATTGTAAAGCCTAGTCTAGGATTAAGCCCCTATGTCATACTATGGCTACATCTAAGGAGACAAGAGTTCCAATTTCTCCTCAAACATAGAGGGAAACTTGAGCTTAATTTTGGAGAAGGTGTAAGACTATTAGTCATCAGGAAAGAAGAGCAAGGGGAGAGAGAAGGAAATTCCCACTCCTAGTAAAGTTCCTTGTAGGAAAATCCCTAGGGCCCATATGGTCAAAATGACTAGTTAGTGGGAAGATGGGTATAATGAGGAAAGAGAAGACATGGACATGGATGAGGAGACCAAGGGTGTGGAGGTTAAAATGAGAGAGGAGTCAGCTGGTAACCCCAAAAAGAAGTAGAGGAAGATAAGGGAGGAGGAAATTTCACTATAGGAGGAGACCAAGGGAGTGGATGTTGATTATAGAGAGAAGTTAGCTGGTAACCCCAAAAAATGTAGAGGAAGATAAGGGAGGATGAAATTTCACTATAGGAGGAGACCAAGGGAGTGGATGTTGAGTCTAGAGAGGAGTTAGCTGGTAACACCAAAAAAAAGTAGAGATAAAATAGGGAGGAACATATGCCACTAGAGAGGCAAAATGATAATGGGTCGGAGCTCTTTGTTCTTCCTCCCCTTCCTAAGCCCACACAAGAGCAAGAAAATGAAAAAATAGGGGAGGGCAATGTTGGATACAATTGTTCAATTGTGTTCTATCTTTGATATTACACAAATGTCATATCAACTATCAATCAAAGTCTACCAAGCTTAGTTTTTCAACAAGGAAAAAGACAGAGTCTATCGAGCTCAGAAGGTTAGCAAAGAAAGATACATAATCTACCGGGCATTTCTAGAGGTTACACTATAAAGACAGTTTCTACTAACCTCACTTGGGTGATGAAGTCTTTTGTAGTAGAAATCAGCTTATATAGAGCTAGCAAGGTCAGCAAAGGAAAGTTAGTTCTTACTGAGTTAACTCGATCTCCAAAGGATTTTGTAGAGTTTGCAGTGTTTACTAAGCTTCACATGGTTAACACTAGAAATCATTTTCTGGAGTAGTGTTTATCGAGCAAGGTTAGCCAATGAATGATTTCATTATTTTGGGAAATAAAGTTTATTTGTTTAATGTAATATTTGTAGCTGACTGATGTATGGTTTATTGGTAAATATAACTTATAAATGAGCCGACTTGACAATCTATAATGTATAAATAAAAGGTTAAGTTGTGCTTTCAAAGGTATGGATGAATGTATGAATGAGTGAGTATGCAAGTGAGTTGATTGTGAAGAATAAGTGTGAGAAAATTTTGAAGAAAGATCAGATATCCTTGAGGAGCAGCAAAGTTGTATTCAATCAGTAAGGATCTATTGAAGCAGAGCAGAGATCTGTAACAACAAAGTTTAGTTGCATCTCATTCAGGTCACTTATTGTTACTTTCTCACCATTGTAGCTGTAATTCATAAATCTCTTAATAGAGTTGGTCTAACAGCCATTTTGTAAATCCTCTAACAAGGTGGATAGTTCTACAAAATTGTTCTAAAGTCCTCTAGCTAGGCCACTCCTTACAGGGTGATTAAATCCTCTAACCAGGTCACACCTAATAGTGTGTTTTGTAACCTTTAACATGGTTGGATCCTAATAGGGCTCACTTCAGAAAAGTGAAAATTGGTGGCTAGTTACTTGGTGGCTTTTCCCATATTGGGTTTCCACGTTAAATCTAGTGTCTCTTGTGTTCATGTTATTTACTTTTCCATGCATGTTAATAATTGTGAATGCTTAAAGTTTAGTAACAAGTTAATCTACTGAATTACAACATTTATTTATGTGGCTACTGAGTGACTATAGTAACTAGTTATTTAATACATCTAAGGGATCTATGAATTTGTTTTTGTGGTAACTGATTCGCCACCCCCCCTCCCCCCCCCCCCACCCCCTCCCACCCCTGCCTCTCATTGAATCCATCTATAATTCCAAAAATTGGTATCAAAGCTTTTGGTTCTTGTAGTAAGGATTTCAAGGATCTAAGCTAAAGGTTAGGATGTCTTACAATACGGAAATTCCAAGGCTTAATAGGGATAACTTTTCAGCATGAAAAGGTCTCATGAGACTCCATCTAGCTTCCATTAGAGCTATAGGACTAAATATCTAGATGAAGCATATGTAACTCTTACTAGTACATTATCTAAAAATGACATTGCTGAGAAGAAAACTCATAACATCATGATGATAGACATTGCATTTGCCCTAAGCTATGAAGAATTTGATGATGTCAAGGACTGCAAAACTACCTTTGAAATGTGGAGCAAGCTGAAAGAAATCTATGGAGGAGATGATAATGTGAGAAGAGCCAAAGTAAAAAGTATAAGAGGTCAATTTGATTAGATGAGGATGAGAGAGGATGAAAACATTGTAAAATATGTTGAAAGAGTCAAAGAAAGTGTTAGTAAAATCAAAGCTTCTGGAGGGGATATCAAAGATAAAATAGTTATAAGTAAAGTTCTTAGAACACTACTTCCCATTTATGCAATTAGAGTTTCTGCAATTCAAGAAAGAAGATGTGAAGCAAATCATAAGATAATTTTAGAGGCCATAGTTGGAAGATTGACTACATTTGAGCTAGATAACTATGATAACTATGTTCTAGCTAGCAAGAACATTGAATTAACATTTGAAGCCAAGATTTCACTCAAGGAGAAAGGAAAGAAGATAAAACATTCTTAGTCAAAAAGTGAAGAAGAATCAAAATAGAGTTCTGATAGTGATCTTGAGGTGGTTAAAGCTCTACTAGCAAGGAAATATTCAAGAGGCAAAGGAAAATACAAAGGTAAGGTTCCTCTAATTTGTTTTTCTTGTGAAGAAATTGGACATATTGTTGCTAGGTGCCCAAATAAGCAAAACAAGAATGAGAAGAAAGGTCACAAGTGCAATGGCAAGAAAGACTTCAAATCATTCAAGGACAAAGCTAAGAAAACATGTTTTATGGCTAAGAATTCTAATGATTCTAATGATGAAGAAGAAGATGAAAGTGTTTACATTATTGTAAAAGATGAGTCTAATAATGATGAGGAAATAACACTTATTTCTCATGTGAGCAAAAATGATACATGGATTATAGATAGTGGTTGCTCTCATCATATGACTAGAGATAAAGCTAAGTTTGAACATTTTGAAAACTATGATGGTGGCTGTGTGAGGTTTGGTAATAATGAACCTTGTTGCATAAAAGGAAGAGGGAGAATCTCACTAACCAAATAGCTTGTATGTGACAATGCATATTGGGGAAGGACTAAAACACAATCTGTTGAGTGTGGCACAACTACTTAATAATGGATTGAAAGAGGAATTCATGCATGGAAAAGAAAGACTGTTGGATGACAAAGGAAAGCTGATTAGATCAAGCACCCAAATAAAAGGTAACTTGTTTTATCTTGACCTTGGTGAATGTTCATTCTTTATTGCTCAAGTTGAAGAAAGTTGGTTATGGCATAGGAGGTTGTGTCATGTAAACTTTGAAAACTTGGTGAAAATAAGTAAATTTAAGAAAGTAAGAGGCATTCCTAACATAAAAAAACTTGAGGTTGGTCTATGCAAGAATTCTCAAATTGGCAAGATGGGAAAGACTAGCTTTAAGAGTAACTACCAGTCTGAAGAAGTTTTAAAAATTATGCATACTGATTTGTGTGGACCTATTGGAATTGAAAGCTATACTGGTGAAAAGTTCTTCATTCTTTTTGTTCATGATTACTCAAGAATGATGACTTTCATGTACCTAAGAGAGAAATCAGAAGCATTTGAGAAGTTAAAATGGTATTTGTCCAAAGTGGAGAAGGAAACAAAAAAAAGACTAAAATGTTTGAGATAAGACAGAGGTGGTGAATTCATCTCCCATGAATTCAACAACTATTGCATTGAAAGGGGAATCAAAAGACAAGTATCAGCCCCTGGAACTTCCAAGCAAAATGGAATAGCTAAAAGAAGGAACAGATTTATCATGGACTATGCAAGAACCCTAATGATTGAAAAGAGCATTGTTATCAAATATCGGAAGGAAGCTATTAGCACTATAGTTCATACCTTGAACCGAGTACAGTTGAAGGACTCATTCAAAATCCCCTATGAGTTATGGTATGGCTACAAACCCAATATAAGTTACCTAAAAGTACTTGGAAGAAAATGTCACATTTTGAAAGAATCAAGGAAAGGTAAATTTGATGTGAATGATGATGAAGGAATATTTTTGGGTTATTCTTACAAAAGTAAAGCATATAGATGTTTGAACTTGTCTACTCACAAAGTCATAGGAAATGCACATGTGAAAGTTGATGAGTTTGTAGAAAGAACTGAAGAAGAAAGCAAAAGGGAACCAAAAGATTATAGGAGATCTTTTTTTCATTAAACCTGACACAATACTAGATACACTTGTCAATCAAAAACCTTCTACTCCTGAGTCTTTAGTAACCAAGTTGCAGGAAGTTCAAACCGAGCTACAAGAATCTATGTCACATTCTAATGCTATCGAGCCAATGCTCATCGAGTCTGAAGCACCTGAGTAGCAAACAGATTAGCTAGAACCTAAAGTTGAAGAGGATGAGAATGCAAAGTGGTCAAAAGGCAAGGAACCTATATTAGCAAAGTATGACAGGAGACATCATGCACCAGATCAGATCATTGGAGAAAAATTTGAGGCTACTATGACAATAAGTAAGTTGAAAGGTATTTTTTTACTTGTTGATTTTGTACCTAGAAATGTCAAAGATGCATTAGAAAATGAAAGTTGGATTGTAGCTATGAAGGAAGAGATAGAGTAGATAGAGAAAAAAAAAACATGGAATCTTGTACCTAGGCCTAAAGATAAAAATGTGATTGGAACTAAGTGGGCATTTAGAAATAAGTTGAATGAAGATGGTAAGGTGTCAAGGAACAAAGCTAGACTGATATGCAAAGGATACTCTCAAGAAAAAGGAATAGACTATGGAGAGACTTTTGCTCCTATTGCAAGAGTGGAAGGTTTCAAGAAACTACTTGCATATGCTACATACAAAGGATTTAAAGTTCATTAGATAGATGTCAAGTCAATATTTCTCAATGGTATACTGGATGAAGAAGTTTGCATTAAGTGGCCTGAAGGTTTTGTTGATCTAGACAAGAAGGACATGGTCTATAAATTACACAAAGTATTATTTGGTCTAAAACAAGCCCCTAGAGCATGGTATGAAAGATTGCTTAACTATCTTATTCAAATTGGTTTTCAAAGAGCTAATGATAACAATAGCTTGTATATCAAGGAAAGGTTAGATAATAAGATTGTTTGGGCAAAAATATTTATGGATGATACTTTGTTCATAGAAAATGATGATCTTTGCAAAGAATTTTTCAAGAAAATGAACAAGGAATTTGAAATGTCAATGTTTGGTGAGATTGAATTCTTTGTTGGTCTTTAGATTCAGCAAAATAAGAATGGCATCTACATCACTCAATCTAAATACATCAAAGAGATACTGGAAAAGTTTGGTATGGAAAATTACAAACTTGTTGGGACTCCTATGTGTACTGGATTGAAACTTACCAATGATGATGAATCAAAGGATGTAGATCAGATATTGTATAGATCTATGATTGGAGTGCATAGAAGGCCATATATTCCCCTTGCAATTGGTATTGTAACAAGATTTTCAGCAAAACCAAGACAAAATCACATGATGGCAATCAAAAGAATCATGAGATATTTGAAAGGTACAAAAGATTATGGATTATGGTACAAATTTGGTGGTAATCTAGATTTAAAAATGTTTACTAATGCAGATTGGGCAAGAAATGTTGATGACAAAAAGAGTACAAGTGGAGGAGCTTTCTTTCTTGGAAAGAGGTTGGTTTCTTGGACAAGTAAAAAGATAAATTGTACATCCCAATCCATAGTAGAAGCAAAGTATGTTGCAGCAGCAGTAAACTGTTCTAATATTGTTTGGTTCAAATAGTTATTGAAAGGTATGAAGGAAGAAATCAGAGAACCTGTTGTTATTTTTTGCAACAATACAAGTGCAATTAACATATGCAAAAATCCAGTGATGCATTCAAAAACCAAGCACATTGCAATAAAGTATCACTTTTTCAAAGAATTGGTGCAGGATAAGGAGATCAGATTGGAATATGTCCATACAAAGGAACAAATTGCTGACATATTCACAAACACTTTACCTAAGGATGCATTTTTGTATGTAAGAGGTAAGTTAGGGGTCATTCCCCTATCTAAAGCTCACTAAAATGAAGTTTTAGTGATGCATCAACAAGTATCAAGTTGAAGATCTTTTCAGTTGATGCAGAATAATCATGAAATATTGCATATGAGTCAGTACATAGGGTACATTGTTATTCACTTGGTTTGTGTTGTCTTTGGCATGTGTTGTCAAAGAGGGAGAGTATACTATCATATTTTTCTAAAATTTGAATCTCTTTATGAAAAGTTTGATGTTTGTATAGAAGCTATGTAATTCCTTCACAGAGGGAGATTACTATATTTAAGGAGTTTGTGGAATGAAATGTAAGAGGGAGAAGCATTCTATTAGAAAAATACTTGTTTTCAAATTTCATTCTGCTATTACATGTTGTGTTGCCATCAATGCCAAAGAGGGAGATTTTTGTGTTGGTGTAAAAATGTATTTACTTATTACACTTAATTATGTTTACTTAGGTTAATGCATTATTTAATTATTTTGCATTATTTTATTAGTTTATTTAGGTGAGACACTTAGGAGTTTGTATACTATCATTGAGTTACGCAACTTTAATTATGTACATGGTGTCTACAACATAGGAGTTTGCTTCATTCACTGAGTTATCATGATGACAACACAGTTATTTGCACTCCTCATTTAGCACATGTTGTCTACACCATTGATTTTTTTTCTACACTATTGTAGGCTTATCCTCATATCATCACTTAATTTCATGCTCAATGGAGGATAACCCATATCTGGTGGACATGTGCCTGGTTGTATGACTTATCATGATGCTGACTTCTATGCATTCTAGAGGCTCTCCTGAGGCCTTTATATATAGGCACTCCTAGTGTACTCTTAAGCTGACATATTGAATGAATATCATCATTCTAATCATACTCAATCTATTTTGGTCTACTATGTGCTTGTGTTGAGTTCTTTAGTTTTTTGGTGAATTCTGGCCTAATCCAAAGTTTTACATAGTATCAGACATGAGGGAGATTCTCTACACATAGCCATTCAAGACTGTTCATGCTTTAGCACCTTGACATGATTTTGGAGGATCCACAAAAATTGGGAGCATCTAGAGCTAGATCTGACCTCACCGTTGGGTCTCGAGCGTCAATTCAGTGAAGATCGACTATAAATTTGCCTATGTTGGGTGAAAGTTGATTGTGAGACAATTTTTTTTGTAAATCAGAACCTGAAGGCCTCGATTCACAAGTTGGGTATGGTCATTTTATTTATCTAAATAGTTATTTTTCAGATCTAAATCTCTGCAATTTATCTATATTTTTGGATTTTTTATAGTCCAGGTAGAGAATTTTTTTTCGAGCTGAGCTGTAACACCCTAGCTCAACTCTCTGTATTTTCGATGGAATTATTTATTTATTATAGGGTTCCTCTTAAAAATTTTGGCATATTTTTTAGCAAAGCAAGACTAGAAATTGACCACCACATATACCCTCACTAGCCACCACCTTCTCCACAATCTGGCAGATAGAGCTCTTTCATTTTCTATTTGTGGCTTGGTTGTATTAAAAACCACAAAGTGTTGCTACCCATACAATGTGGGATTAATCCAATAGCATATCCAGCTATCGCTACCCATAAACCATAGATCCAGTAGGCACAGTACTAAATCCGAAATCAGTATTTAAAAATCTAGCCACTCCCATTTGCAGACAATCTAACACTTAGCAAATATATCGGCAATAGAAACTGGCAAATGATGGTCAATGCATGGCAAGTGCCAAATCAATCTCTAGAAACCTGCGCAAGGAATCTGACACCCCATGGGCATATTTTGTCACGCCTAGCAAAAATTCTATCACATGTAGTTTATCCACAGTGTGAATCCCTCCATCTAGAGATACATGGTAGTACCCCACTCACCCACATGAACTAGTATTACTCACCTTGGACTCGCATTTAAGCAGAAACGTGACACTCTATGGTTTAAATCCATCCACCAACTATACACGAGGCCACATAGATTGTAGTCAGTTGTAGAGTAACAAGCTAGTTGGACACTAGACATAATATCATTAACCTTCACTATGCACACTGTGGATGAATAGTTATAAGACACATGGCAATTTGATATGCCAGTGATCCGAGCCTAATCAGCATTGACAAAGCATCCATACCTACCATGCAAATTGTGACTCAGCATCCACATCAGCCACCCATGTCAACTTTTTCTGTACAGATTCGTACAGTACAGACTACCACGTCACCTGCCACATCAGTCAAGGAACTCTTTTTTTGCTAACATCATCAATTCATTGCATTAAATTTGAGACTCATCTAGACATCATTCTAGGAAAAATTACAACTACTACGATGTCCATATGACCGTCAAATTTAATCCCATCATTCACTGATGCAAACCCTCTCCAGATTGATTTTCAATTTTGTAGTCTGACTTTCAGAGGCCATAACACAAACATTCAAATCCAAATCAGGTACAATTTTTTTTGAAATTGGGTAGAATTTTCTTTTTTTTTTAGTGGTGTAGCTCTTTTCTTGTTTTGGTGAAGGGGGTTTTTAGAAATAACATTTTTGGTGACTATACCTATATAATCCTACATTTTTCAATTTCAAACGCTCTGTACAAGCACATCTGGAGTTTAAAATAGGTTCTACTTTTTTTGAAATTGTGTTATTTTTTGTCTACTTTCTAGATCTACTATCAAATTCTAGGGTTGTATGGACAAAAGTGTCACTTTTAGCAATATGACCCATCTTTTCTTTGTAATGCTTCAGAATTGTAGCACATTGTATAGTTTCAGATTTGTGCTCCATTAAGAGGTTGTAACAAGAAAAATCAAAAGTCCATGAAGGCCAAAATTGGCAAGTGGCCCATTGTAATTGCATTACTGATAAAGTGCCCAAAGCATCTATTTTTGGTGGGTTTCTTGATTTAGTGAAAAGTAGGGTTGTTCTTGGTGTTGTGTTCTCTCTTTTCTACACTTTTCTTTCATTTTCTGTATTATGGGCAATTTTAAGTTTCTTAAATTAATTGCTCATAAATATGCTACATGGTGCATCAAAATGTGGTATCACTTAATGCATAATGGAGTTTCACAATATCCTAAACCAACAAGTGATAATGTATGAACAAGTGAAATTTCAGTTTGGGTAGCCATGGATAAGAAAGCCCTAGATGATATATGTTTGGGGGTAGATGATAAGATCATGTATCAAATCAAGAAGTGTTCTACATCTAGGGAAGCTTGGGATACCCTTGAAAACCTTTATGGAAAAGTGTCTGAAGAGGATGTTTTCAAAATCAAAGATGAGCTTGTATCCTTAGATCCTAAGTCGTATGATTCTATATATATGATTTCATCATCAAGGTGAATGAATTAAGGACAAAGCTTACTGATTGTGGAAGTTCAATCAAAGATGAGATACTGATCTATCTCATTCATAACAAGCTACGATAGGAGTATTCCACATTTGTATCTTTTTTTAACACCTCAAAGACTACCTTAGGGTCTACCTACAAGAAAGTCACTTTTAATGAATATGCTAAACTATTGGATGATGAAGAAAAGAAGTTGAAATCAATGAGGATTCTCAAATCACCTCAGTCTAAAGCATTGGTGGCCAACAATGATAGTTCTCAACATTCAGCTAGACAGTCTTCAAGTAAAGGAAAGGGTAAGAAGAAATGGAAGAACAAATCAGAGGATGCAAAAATGACAACACCACAATCTAATCAACAAGGCAAGTCCTCAAATTTCAACAAGAAGAAAAACAACAATAAGGAGAAGAAGAAGTGCAATTATTGCAAGAAATCGGGTCATGAAGAGCATGAGTGTTATCTTAAAAATATTGATGAGTTGACAAACATCATGAAAAAACATAATGTTCCATTGCTTAATGCTTACAAGAATAAAGGGCCTTCTTCCGATTCAAAGGGAAAAGGGAAAGCATTCATGGCAAATGAAAATTCTTCAAAGGAATGGATATTTGACTCAGGTGCCTCTTATCATATGGGTTCTTCAAAGGAGGATTTTTCCTCAATGAAGCAGTCCAAGGTACCCCTCATCTTCATGGGAGATTATAACGAAATGGAAGTTGAAGGAAAAGGAAATGTCAAGATGGAAAATGAAGAGTTTCAAGATGTTCTCTATATTCCAAACCTAAGTTCAAATCTCCTATCAAACTACCAAATCACTCACCTTGGAGATGGACATAGAGTTGAATTCCTTCTAGACTCAGTAAAGGTGCATAGTCTTAAAGATGACTCATTGGTTGTAGTGGGGAAAGTGAATCATAACAAGAGGTTGTACTCTTTCTCTCATTTTGTGCCCAAGTCTCCTTCAAAGGCCTTGTTATCACAATCCAATTCAAACATGCAATTATGGCACAAGCGGTATGGTCATCTTGACTTCTGCTACCTTCAGCAACTTTGCACAAATTGAATGGTGAAAGGTCTACCTCAAATCAACTTTTCTAAGGGTGAATGTTTAACAAATTCAGTGGATATGCATCTAGAGGGGAAGTTACAGAGAGGGAAGTCATCAAGAGCACCAAGTGTTTTTCAGAAGGTTCACATGGTATTAGCAAGTCATTTTGCATTTAGCCAAGGTCGCTACATACTTGCCTTTGTTAATGACTTTTCAAGGTTCGCTTGGGTCTACTTTCTGCATAGTAAGAATGAAGTGTTGGACAAGTTACTAGCCTTCAAGACTCATGTAGAACAAAAATCCAGGAAAGTCATCAAAGTACTTCGAATGGATAATAGAAGCATGTAGTTGAATAGAGAACTTATGGACTTTTGTAAACATGAGGGCATTGATCTTTAGACTCCACCAACATTCAGTCCACATAAGACAAATGTTGCAACATTAAGGATCCACACTCTTAAGTCTATGGCAAGCTGTATGATACATGCAAAGTCTCTAGATCCATCATTAGAAGTCAAAGCAATCTCTAGTGCCACTCACATTCTTAATCATTCACCTCATCTAGCCTTAGATGGAAAAACTCCTTTTGAGGCATGGTGTGGTAGAAAACCTATTGTGACACACTTCAGAGTCTTTGGTTGTCCTGCATGTGAAAATAGATCTTCCAAGGGATGCAAGACACAGACACCTCAGCCTTGTACCTTCATTGGTTATGAAGATAGTGTCAAGGCATACAGACTTCTAGATCCTAAGACACACCATATTTTTCTAGAGAAGGATGTACATTTTGAGGAAAGTTCACCAAGCTTGTCCTCTAGTCCTCTTCACACATCATATAGTGTGGAAAATGATACTGACATAAGCGATAGTGCTTCAATAGATTCAAACACATAGGGTTCTATCAACAGTTACAATGAGAGGTCACTTCATTAGTTCAATCCACATGCATACATCACCACAGTGATAGGTCCAACACAACAAGGTAAATCTAGTCTTCCAAATACAGGTTCAATGATAGATTTGGGGGACAGTATTGATGATCTACCTCTTCTTCTTGGTGTAGAATCACCTTCTTCAGTTGTCATGAGGGTTTCATCTGACCTTCTTATTCATTCTCTACGTGATCAATCCTTATAGGTTGAAGTGATTGTGGATACTTATGATCATCAGTCGTAGTAGGGTTCTTCATCAATTGCAAAGAATAGAAAGTTCTTTGAGATAGGTTCTTCAAGCAGTTGAGCAAGTTTTAGAGACATCACTTAGCTATGGGATTCTTTCCACACATAGTGGAAGCATCTCATTTGTAGCCTTGGCATTGTTTCTTTCTAAGGGGAGGAACACCACTATGCAGTCTTTGATTAGCTTCTTCATTGGAGAAGTCATTGTTCAGCATTCTTCTTTGGGGCGAGGGGGGGGAGGCTATCCTATCTCTCTTCCTCTTCTTATAATTATCTTATATATATACTAGATGTATGTCATAAGGGGGGGGGGGGTGGTTCTTGATTATTCCATCCATCCATGCATCCCTATTTATCTCTCTTTTTGGGGCAGGGTTTTTCCCATGAGGTTTTCCCTCTTTACCCGCTTTATGAGAGATTGCATTTGCATTATGTACATGGGTACCTAACATGGCCTAGTAGCCAAGACCCATATTGCATTGCATCCTAAATTTCGTAAGCTTAAGGGAATTCCCCTAAGTTGCACTTAAGGGTCCGAGGTGTTGGTGTAAATAAGTATTTACTTATTACACTTACTTAAGTTTACTTAGGTTAATGTATTATTTAATCATTTTGCATTATTTTATTAATTTATTTAGGTGAGACACTTAGGAGTTTGAGTACTCTCATTGAGTTACACAACTCTAATTATGGACATGGTATCTAGAACACAAGAGTTTGCCTCATTCATTGAGTTGGCATGATGACAACATAGTTATCCACACTCCTCATTTAGCACATGTTGTCTACACCATTTATTTGCATGCTACACCATTGTAGGCTTATCCTCATATCATCACACTTAATTTCATGCTCAATGTAGGATAACCCATATCTGGTGGACATGTGCCTGGTTGTATGACTTATCATGATGCTGACTTCTATGCATTTTAGAAGCTCTCCTAAGGCCTTTATATGTAGGCACTCCTAGTGTACTCTTAAGCTAGAATATTGAATGAATATCATCATTCTAATCATACTCTATCCATTTTGGTCTATTGTGTGCTTGTGTTGAGTTCTTTAGTTCTTGGGTGAATTGTGGCCTAAGCCAAATTCTTACATGTTGGATACAATTGTTCAATTGTGTGTTGTCTTCAATGTTACACAAATGTCATATCAATTATTAGTTAGAGTCTACCAAGCTTAGTTGGTTAGTAAGGCAAAAGACAGAGTCTACCAAGCTCAGAAGGTTAGCAAAGAAAATTACAGAGTCTATCAAGCATTTCTAGAGGTTACACAATCAAGATAGTTTCTACCGAGCTCACCTGGGCGCTAAAGGCTTCTATAGTAGAAATTAGTTTATACTGAGCTAGAAAGGTCAGCAAAGGAAAGTTAGTTCTTACCGAGTTAACTCGATCTCCAAAGGATTTTGCAGAGTTTGCAATGTTTACCAAGCTTCACTTGGTTAACACTACAAATCATTTTCTGGAGCAATGTTTACCCATCAAGGTAAGCTATTGAAGGATTTCATTGTTTTGGGAAATAAAGTTTATTTGTTTAATGCAATATTTGTAGCCGACTAATGTATGGTTTATTGGTAAATTTAACTTATAAATGAGTTGAATTGACAATTTGTAATGTATAAATAAAAGGTTAAGTTGTGTTTTCAAATGTATGGATGAATGTATGAATGAGGGAGTATGCAAGTGAGTTGATTGTGAAGAAGTGTGAGAAAATTTTGAAGAAGGATCAAATATCCTTGAGGAGCAGCAGAGTTGTATTTGATCTATAAGGATCTATTGAAGTAGAGGAGAGATCTATACCGGCAAAGTTCAGTTGCATCTCATTCAAGTCACTTATTGTTGCTTTCTCACCATTGTAGTAGTAATTCCTAAATCTCTTAATAGAGTTTTTCTAATAGCCATTTTGTAAATCCTCTAACAAGGTGGATAGTTCTACTAAATTTTTCTAAAGTCCTCTCGCAAGGCCACTCCTAACAGGGTGATTAAATCCTCTAACCAAGTCACACCTAACAGTGTGTTTTGTAACCTTTAACAGGGTTGGCTCCTAATAGGGCTCACTTTAGAAAAGTGAAAATTGGTAGCTAGTTACTTGGTGGTTTTTTCCATATTGGGTTTCCACATTAAATCTGGTGTCTCTTGTGTTCATGTTATTTACTTTTGCATGCATGTTAATAATTGTGAATGCTTAAAGTTTAGTAACAAGTTAATCTACTGAGCTATAACATTTTTGTGTTTGGCTATCGAGTGACTATAGTAACTAGTTATTTAAGACATGTAAGGGATCTATGGATTTGTTTTTGTGGTAACTGATTCACCCCCCCATGCCCCCCCCCCCCCCCTTACTCCATCTATAATTCCAACAGGCAACACAAGTGGTGTGGTTGTATTAAAAGATAGGCATATGGCTTGGGACAACTTCAATACCAAAACCTCTAAAATGGAGATTGTCAGGAAAGTTATGAACCCCCAAATCCTTGAAGAAAAAAAGGGGAAATTCCAATTGGATGAACTCATAGAACTAACGCTAGTGGCCATTACTAACAATGTGAGGGAGGATGGTTTGAACTTGCTCAACAATGCAAAAAACAACATGATTGACAACCTTTGATCTATAAAATGGCTCTTTCATGAGTTGGAGAAAGTAAAGGAAAGAATGGGGCAAATGAAAGGTTGGGTGAAGAAGAATGAGCAAAGGAACTCGACCAACTTGGGGGATCGAATCAAGATATTTGAAGATAGGATGAAAAATATGGAGAACTTCAATCACAACATGGCCACCCAGATGCTCACCATTCTTAAATCTCTCAATCATAACATTGTCAGTCATAGTGGCAAGCTGAAAGCCAAGGGGACTTTTGTAGAGAAGGATGGGAAGGACAATGATGAAGATAGGATGGAAGAGGACACCATAACAGACATAACCCAAGGCCACATGGATTGGAGCTGTGAGAAGAACTAGGAGCTTGTGGAGGAGGATTTTCAGATAGCCAATGAACAGAGATTATCTAGGACCTTGAGAGGAAGGCAAGGGAGTAAGTGAAGAATATACAAGTACCACCTTTGGCTTTGTCTCTATAGGATTTTTTTATTTTATTTTTTTCGTATCCTTCATTATGGCCTTTCAATTGGCCATTGTTCTATTGCTGGGCAATTTTTGTAAACTTACTGTCCTTTTTTGTGTAAGAACTTTTGGGTTTCAGGATCCTTGTAAAACCTATTTTTCTTAATAAAAAATGATAATAATAAAACATTTTACATCTAGTATATAAAAGTAAATCTATGGAAGAGGTAGAAAGAAGAGGTACTCATCTTGAGGTCAAGTGGAGGAATAGACTATAGATCTATAAAAAGCCTCTAAAACTATACAGAAATCAAAAAATAGACCAGGATCAAGATGCTTAAAGGGTGAAGCTTTCTATTGTAAAAACCTAACTATTGGAAGAACACATTGGACCTATTGTAGAAATCTTTGTAGATTTCTACAATAATAGGGGTGGGGATAGTGTCCCAAAGAATAGAGTAATAGAAAAAGAAGAAAGCTCTAGTGAAAACAAAGGAGGAAGAAAAATGAAAGAATACAAGTGCCTCTTACCCTAGGGAAACTAGAATGGAGTAGATGTTGGAAGGCTTGGACTACATTTCTCAGTTGCCCCATTAGTTTTTATTAAGTTTTGTTTTTTATTGATAGCGAATCTTAAGATATTTCTTCTTAACTTGATGATAATAGTTGTTTTACATAGTATTTAGGTAAACTCTTCATTTGATGTGTTTTGTGGGCTTTATCTATAAAAACTAAATTTATTTTTTTTCTTCATGGTTTTCGATAATGGTCTATAGAAAGGAGCCCTTCCTCACTTAATAAGTAAAAACTTGTATAAGAATAATACATTTAATTAATTTTATGTTCAATTAAATGTTATAATATAGATATTTTTTGTAATCATTAAAAATATTTATTATTTTTCATGACAATTTTAAAAAATTAATTACTTCCTTATAATTAACTAATAATAATGTTAAACTGATTCATATATAGAAAGAGGTTCGGATAAGTCAATTTAAAACTATTTCATTGACTTCATATTTTTAATAATTAAAGATCAATATTATGTATCAATGAGTTTTAAAACGTTTCTAACAAATTTTTAATTTTATTAACTCACTATTGTAATTAGACGACACCATAATCAAAGAATCACAGTAACAGTTTAATCAAACTTAAATCCTTCTAGATTAAACTATATAGAAAAATCAACGTTGAGCAGCTACAAGATGAAGAGAACAAGAGAGTAAATCCACCACTCTTGCTTTCAATATATCAATATGATTCATGCAATGTCAGAGATTACAACAATAGACTAAACCCCTAATATTCCTTTTCCAGGAATCCTACGTGCTTCCTATTTTCCAAAATATGAAGGGCCGCGTAACCACACGAAAGAGGTGGTATGGACCATTGAATTTGGACAGCCCACATGAAAAGCCTGCACCATCATCATGACTTCTGACTGATATTGCAGAGGTGGTCCTAACATTATTATTATGCTTCAGACAAAAGTGGCAGCTTCAAAGGTCGAGTTCAAAGTGAATATCATTCGAACAATAGGGAACAGATGACACTATATTTCAATGCATGTGAAGAATAAAGTTGTTTGTCGATACATACAGACCACTCTATCTTTCTAAAGTCCTCCTACTCAGCCGCTGCTTTAAGACAGAGTCTTAAAGCTTTTACTGTCTGATGTGACAACAATTTGTTTGAAGTGATACCATTGAAAGTTTGGATGTGTGAGCTTTGGATTGGATCAGTCTAAAGTAAGGCCATGATATTGTTTTCTTCGAGTACTATTCATGTGTTGTGATTAGTCTATTTTTCGTTGTAATGATTAGTACATTTAGTTCTCATTGTATTTAAGTGGGCATTTATAGAGGTAAATCAAAGTTTCTCTTACTACATTATCGGTTTCAGATCTGTAGATGTTATGGCCTTGTTTATAAATTGTTTATAATATTATTGCATCAGCTTCCGGTCAATCTGTGGCTGTCAGAGGATTATTTGTTTGAGACTTAAATTTAGATGGTTAATATAGTATAATGCTTTCGAACACATTTTAAGTTTGACCTAATCTAGACACAAGATGTTATGTTTACACAAATATTTTAACGAGAAAATTTCGATTTATTTGATCTCTGAAGAGATTTTTTTGTGGTATTTTCTTTTTATTTTTCTTGTAAATGATATGTAAGTGAATACTAACTTATAAAAGTCAATTCAATATTTTCAAAAACATATGTATAACAATGAATAATAATATATCGTGGAAACCTATTTTTATCAAGTTCTATATGAAAAATATATTTAGGTTGCAGTAGCCCAAATGTCAAGCTTCAATCTTAAATAAGGATAAAAAACAATCTTATATGGTTGCAATTCTATCCATGACTTAGTCTTATATTATTGTCTTAGAGTCTATGGAGTTTTTGTGTTTCACTTAATTTTGGATATATGTTCTTAAGACTAATATTTATGAGTGCATAAACAATTTGACTCATGGATAACAACTACCTTATTTCTACAGCTATGACAATTTTTACAACATGCCAACTTCCGCATTTCAAAGTTGTTTAAAATGAGTGGTAAAGACATAAGAACAAGATGCAAGCATGCAGTAACAACAAAAAAGGGGGAAAACATAATCATAGAAAAAGAGAAAGTGTAGCTAGAAAGCAAAAACTTTATGCCTCATACAAGGTTGATGCAAATGATGAGGATTCTAATAAGGATAATCATGTTATTGGTTTTGGTGGCATTGTTTAGGATGTTAACACTTTGGGTTTTTCCTCTATAAGGAACCTCCTTTGGTATTTTGAGTGCATAATGTGAGGATCTATCTATGATGTGAGTAATGCATAGTATTTTAAATATGCAATTGGTTATTGCTTTAGATTTAGAAGTGACATTTTGTCACTTTGTTGGGGTTGTCCAAATTCTTTGTTGTGGGAGATGATTGTGCATTTTTACTACTTCAAGAATTTAATTAATGGGTGACATATTCTAAGGTTGATGGATTCTATGTTGATGAATCGAATTAAAAAATTAGAAAATCATTATTCTGAAACAAATTATTTATAACCCGAGAGCCCACTCTTCAAAAATTCAAAGTTTATGTGTGGGTTCTAAGGTTATGTGAAAGAAGAAAATGGTTAGCATGTATTTGAGTTCTCCCTTTTTGAAGGGGTAAAAGATATATAAGAAAATATGATGAGAAGGATGAATTTTTTTTAGATATCTTAAATGAAGCTTTTTTGAAATAAAAATAAAAATATATTGATTTTTAAGAGGTGGTTTTGAATGGTGGATAAATATTTGGGTTAGGAATGGGGTTAATCAATCCCTCTCTTGGTGATCTAAACTCTAATATTATTCTTATCTCTATAGATCCACCCAAACTATTATATGAGCATCATTGGTTCATGACACTCTTGCATCAAAAAAAAAAAATCTTTTAGTTCTTTTCCTATGTAGTTAAGTTTAATGTTTCTTTCAATATATGTTACATTCTTGTTTCTTCTTAGGAACCTTGTGACATGTTCTTGTCATCACATGCCATCTTTTTCTAGGTTCACATTTTAATCCATTTCTTCTTAATGAAGATATCTTAGATTCTTATAGGCACCTATTTGTTCTTCACATTTTATGATCAGTTGGTGTTAATTGATCTATCAAACCATTTCCTTGGTTTACAAATCTAATTTTCTCATCACTTGATATTTATAAACACTTCAACAACCTACCTATTCATTCACACTTCATTTCATATTTTGATGGAGGGTTTGTTAAAAAAATAATTTCATACCTAAATTTTGTATCACATCATCCTCACCTTGAAAATGAGATCTTTACTAGCCAAATTGATATATGTGAAAATTTTATATATTGATAAAATTAATCATTATGAAAGTAGTTACTAGAAGTATACCTTGGTTTGATTCATCAAGAAGGAAAGCCTTGGTTATAATTATAATTAACCATTTATTCCTCTTATATAAATCCTAAATATTTATAGCCAATCATAATTGACTTCATGAAACTATTATAGTGCAAATATTTCATATTGTATTCTATTAATTTCCAAATTTTGATTTGTGTGACTTATGTTTCACAACCTGGATTGTTCTAATCGAGGATCCTCACTACCATGACTACATCAAATCTTATTAATGTATTTTAAGTGTATTGTGATGCAAGTAGGAATGCAATTAGAGTAGTATTGAGTCTAGAAGGAAGAACTATTTCTTATTTTAGAAATATGTAGGATGATGCAAAGAGAATATATTCACTACATAATCAAGAGTTTTATGTCATAGTTCAATCCTTGAAGAAGTGGAGACTTGATTTGTTGCCTAAGAAATTTACTTTTTATGCACATGATGAATTATTATATCATTTGAATAGTTAAGAAAAATTTAACTAGAGCATGAAGTGGGTAGAGTTTTAATGTTATACACATTTTTTCTAAATAATAGAAGTGAGAAGTTAAATAAAGTTAGTAATTCTTTGAGTATTTTGAGGTGTTACTCTTTGATGTATTATATAACTTGTAAGAATAAGACCTTGATATTTTTATATATTAAATATAAGATACCAAGCAACTACATCATAACCAATTTACATTTTATAGTTTATGGAAAGCTTAAAATAGAGAGAAGTGCACATTGATCTAGGTTCACTCAATCAAAAATTAAACATCAAAGCACTAAAAACACAGGGAAAACATAACTAGTATAAATTACTCCTTGATTCGTGCTAGTTAATTAGGTACACCATTTGAGAAAATGAGCCTAGGCTTGCCATCTGTGATAATAGAAACAAGATATCTCATAATGTTCCTCCATGGTAATCTAGGAGAACATAGAATAGCACTTAACATGAGATAGAGGGGTCTTCCAACATTAACATCATCCATGTTCATAGAAACCATGATAGTATTGGTGATGTTGATTCTATCAGCTATTCCATTTATACTTTGACTAAACCTTGACTTGGCATGCTTTGACCTTACCATTGAAAGAATAATCAAGTTGTTGATTTGCTCATTCATGTTTTTTGAATTTCCTTTATAATCCTAATTTCTTCAATTATATCTTTCAATGTCACATCAACATAGAAGGATTGATTATCCTTTTCTTACACCTCATACCTAATTCCTTTCTATAGAAGTATCTGGAACATGCACTAGTCACTTCAAGCAACTTCTTCCTATTTACTTTGTAGCTAACACTAACCTATACAACATTTTTATGTCAAGTGAGTATTCAAAGAGACTCATTTGAATTCAATGCATACCTTTAATTATCCCATTATTCCTTCTTAATCAAATAGACCAGACAACATAAGTAGAGATGATGACCTAGAAGAAATTAAATCTTTTAGAGAGACTAGGAATATGATTAGTAAGAGCATGAATGATGTGAATATGAGTACCCATAAGAATACTAAACCAGCCCAAATATCCTTGGAAAAAGAGAAATCAATAAATAGGTGAGATGTTTTGAGGATGAGAAAATGCAATGTAGATATAGGAGGTTCCATTAGGTTCATAGATAGGAAGCTTGTGAAGAAGGGTCTGTCATAAAAAGAGTTGTATCTTAGGTTTAACTTTACAACGCCATAAGGAGAAAAGATGTTGGGTCCACTCCTTGACCTCAAGGTTCAAGTTCCACCTATTTTAAAGGTGGATAAAGATTTCATCACAATCAAAAAGGAGGCCATAGAGAAGATTGGATTTAGTGGAATATAGTTTGGAACCATTTGGCTGGGCTAAGGAAGGGATTTTCTCATCAATTTTAGCAATAGCATATGAGAGAAGAGCATAATTCTAGGATTCTTTAATGATAGTATAGATTCTCCTTTGCGTGATAGGGATCTTGAACATTATTTATAGCTCATCCCATGAGATTAACCCCCATTACTAATTAGGTCACTAAATTTATTGATCCCTAATATATCCCACATCTTAGCTGAGCAACCTTGTAATAGAGCAAGAGCTCTCCCTTTTCTTTCAAGATTGTACCGAAGGGATTTTCACCACAAAATAGGGATTTTTTTGTTAATTATTCCTGACCCTATAATAAATTATCTTACATGCTCCCATTCTTTCCAAATAGTTTTAAAGATTGTTGATCCTTCAACTCTAACCCTCCACTTTCCAGAAAGGAAATCATTAAGATGTAGGTTCTTCAAATACTTATCTTTGTATGGAGAGCCTCTAGCAATGTTATTTCTATTAAGAACCATCCATGGTTTATCATCCTTATTTTCTTTTGCAATCAACTTAGATGTTAGTGCAATACTGTACCATCTATGATCCTTAAGTCCTAGCCCTCCTATTACCTTCCCCATTGTACACCACTTCCATTTGGCTACATGTATTTTCTTGTGCCATTTTACATTAGACTAGAGGAAATTTCTAATGACTTTTTGTACATGATTGATCTAGGGTTGGTTGAAGAGCCAAACTACAGAGTAGAATACCATATATGTTGATAGAACTTTTGACACACCTAAAATTCTTCTTGTTAATGATAGATAGTTTTCATTCTAGCTATTAAATTTCTTGTCATTTTTTCTTTTGACCCATTCCCAAATTTTATTAATATAGGGTGCCATAGAAAATGGGATGCCTAGATACTTGACTAAATGGTTGTGTTCCCCCCAATAGAAGTCGAACTTACTATACCATGTGAGACATTGGTTAACCCATCCAAGCATAATAAAATTTGGGAATATACAATTTACTTGTAGAGGCTTTACAAAAGAAGTCAAGATTCTTGGGAAGGTCAAAGGCATTGCTTTGAGACAACTTAATCAATTCCTATGGGTAGAGTAATTCCTTTAACCTTAGGGGAAAGATAATTATCCCTAATAATATAGTGTAGGCTATCACAAGAAATGATGAATAGTAATGGGGCAAGGCATCATCCTTGTCCGATTGACCTTGATAAGGAAAAAGAATCAGACCTTAGCCCATTGATTTTGATCATTTTTTATGCATCACTTATTAGGACTAGCACCATTTTATTAAAAGCTTCTAAAAACCATAGACACTCAAGCATCATTTGGATGAATCTTCATTCTACTTTGTCATAGGATTTCTCATAGTCAATAAGGATTGTAGCTTCCTATTGATCTAAATGTTTGGCCCACTACATAGCTTCCTAATAGGCTACTAGATTTTCAAGAATGAATCTAGGCTTGAAAAATTACATTTTTGTGGTGTTAATGACTTTGGAAGGATATCTTTAAGTGTTAGGGGAAGAATCTTCGTTGATATCTTGTATGAGATGTTCAACAAGGTAATGGGTCTCCATATCTTGATAACTATCTTGTCTCTATCCTTAGGGATTAAACTAATGAGTCCTGCATTTATCTCAAACCCCAATGGTCCACATTTTGTCGCCCCATTATAGATTAATCACATGTCCTTCCATATCCATTCAACATGGAGTTTATAGAATTCAACTAGTATATTATATAGCCATGGAGCCTTTTCATTACTCATCTAACTAATGTCCTACACAATCTCTTCCTTGGAAATGGGTCTCTCAAGTACACTCTTATCACTTGTTGCCACTTTTTCAAGGATCTACTTCTTGATTCAACTTATTTCCTTTTCGATATCCTGACCATTATCCTCTGAAGTAAATAAATTTCTATACAAATTAGCAAATTTTTTGAGGACTTCATTCCTATCCTAATTTACCTTTTCCTCATCCCTAATTATCTCAATCTTATCTCTTGTTTCCTTAGTTTTATGCATTTGGAAGAAATATCTTGAGCCTCTATTTCCTTGGTCCAACAAGTTAATCTGAGCACTAGTTTTGGTACCTTAGATTCAGTCTGGGGAATCTTTCCTAAGGTATCCTTTGTTGGTTCTAGTGAGATCTAAGCATTTTCATTTCTTGAGTTGGCTTGAAGGGTAGATTCTACATTTAAAAGATTTTTTTGCATAGTATCATGTTTCCTTCATGTATCTTTGGCTTTCTTTTTCTACATAGTTTGGAATAGGTTCCTCCAACTATTCATCATTGTAGTATATCTATTAATAGCACTAGGGTGATTTACCAGACAATGGTGATACCATCTAACCATGTTGCTAGTAAAATTCACATTTACATCTTAAGGATGGGGGTATTAAGAGAAAAATTTATAGATTTTGTAAAAGGTAGAGAGAAATGATCAATCATCACTATGGTGGATACCATTGGGTGGTGATCAGAAAAATTGAAGGTGTACAACTAGAAAAATGACCCCTCCTCCATTTGTTGGAAACTAAATGTGTTTTTGCTTGCATAGAATCTATCCAATATACTGTAGATCCTTTTGTTTCCCTTTGAAAAGTTTTCCCATGAATACCAAATGCTTTTGTTCTCACTCTTATTCTCAACTAGGGGGACAAATAGGTAAAATTCACTCATCAATTTATTCTAGAAGAAATTCTCATCCCCTTCCATTCAACTCTCCATCCACCACACTTATGTTGTTGTCTTTCCACCATATAAAGTCCATTATCCAAGGAATTTCTATTATCTATCACATCCAATTCCATAAAGGGATCCTCTCTAGATATGCATTTGGTGTGTACACTGAACACACCCTAAACTCTTTACCATGAAAATTCTACATAATCCATACCGCTTTGTTAGAAGGAGAACTACCCCAGTGTGTAACCACATTCTTCAATTTGTTTCTTATTAGGATGGTAGGGCCTCCTTTTCCTTTTGGATTATTAGTGAAGAAGGATGAAGCATCTTTCCATATGCATTTGAGGGCAATGCCAACCTCGAATCATGTTGTTTTAATTTCTTCTAATAGAAGGAAGTCAACACCTTGGTGAAATTTCAAAGGTCTCTTGATGACATATTTCCTATATGGGGTCTCAAGCCCTCTAACATCCATGAGATATGTTTAGAAATACTAACTAACTAGGTTGATTTTAGATTCTATATTGGATTTTAATTTCATGAAACACTTAGGTCGATCACTCGACTGATTCAATGATCCACGTGGATCTTCAAGAACTCAAAATTCAACCCACTCAGAATCCCCCAAGATTGGCAACAATGCATTAACCACAATGAAATATTCCTGACACAACTAGAAGTGTGTCAAAAGGAGTCTATTTTCTTGAGATATGCTCGGTCAAAGGTTTGGTTAAATAGGCATACCAGAGCTTGACCAAAAAGGTGGAAATTTGACCATCTCAAAAGTGGTCAACAATGGGTTGCAAATTAAAGAGCCCATCAAGAGCTTTCCAATGGTGTTTGTTTCATTGAAAATGGAGTTCATATGTGAAAGTTATGATCTTTTGACATTGGATGATAAAGCCAAGTATGATGACACTAGCATGATGTCATCATGATAAGGTGTCATGATTTACCATGATCTTCAAGATTTTAAAGAAGGTTTTTTGTTTTAAAATATAAAATGAACATATAACCTTCCTATTAATAAGGATTCACTTTCTTATTTAAAAATTTAATAAGAGGCCATAATCTAACCAAGATTTCTATGTAAGGCTTGAATTTTAAAAGCTAAAAATTGAATCGGTTAGAATATAAGGGTTATTATTATTAAGAATTTACATGGGAGGTATATAGAAGATTTATTTGTTATTTAAGGGGGAGATAGTTATAAAATTTGTTATTTGCTTTTACATAAAATAAGGAAAATAATTTGTATAAAATGGGAGTTATTCTTCTCTTATAAAGGCAATTAGTCCTTGGGGAGAAGGAGACTTGGATAAGTCTTTATGATTTCTAGAAAGGACAGTTGGGGAGAATTTTGTAGATAAATTCCTTTTTAAAGAATTAGAGAGCTAAGTAGTCTCATGAATGAGATAAGAACTTAGTGAAATTCTCTTGAGAGGATTTTTCACAACCTTATGTCATTATTGTAATGCCCATTGAGAGAGTTGTAGTTTTATTACTTAGCATTGTAAAAAGTTGCGAAGGAGCTAGGCATGAACATGTTCCTAGAAAGTTCCTATCATCATAGTGTTGAAGCGGGAAGAAGATTGTAACCCCATGGAAGACCATGGTGATGTATGACTTTTGCATCATAATAATAGCATCTATCTTGTGAGTTTGTAGATCCAGAAACGTAGCCAGAGTCTGATGAACTCCAAAATCAAATCCGTTGTCTCTTGTTCTTTCTAATATATGTTGTTTTATGTGTTTCTAAGAATTATTTACTTAGTTTAGAAGCAATATTAGTAATGATATTTATTAAATCTATATCCTAGTGAATCTTAAAATTTTAATTGATTCATAATAAGAAGTTTACAAATCAAGTTTGGTATTAGAGCTAGTTTGATAAGTTGCACGTTGTGAAATACTTGGAGCAAATTCAAGAAAGGTGAGGCAAGATGGCTTCACATAAGGAAAATCAATTTCCTTTTGTCTTTGATGTAGAATTTTATGAGACCCTCATGGTGATGAAAGCCAAGTTTGATGAGATGTACGAGGAATGGAAGTTTTAAAAAGAAGGCTTCTTGAAGGAAGCTAAAGATGCAAGCTCAGTGGAATTGCCTCATTCTTCATATTCTCTTCCTTGTTCTCTTGGTGATTCTCATAAAAAATCTCAAAATGGTGGATTGAGGTTGTTAACCAAGATGGGCAACAAAGGAAAGGGCTTTGGAATTCATGACAAAGGCATTTTTGAAACTATGAAGGTGACAGCTAGACTTCTCTATACAAGAATGGGGGTTGGTGAAGGAGAATGCTCCCATGTAGAGGATGTAAATAGTTCTCCAGATGAAGAACAATCTCAAGATCAATTTGAGGGAGGCAATGACACATCATCTTTAGGTAGTGGTGACACATGCAAGATGTCCAAGAGGAGAGCAAAGGTAGATTCTTCTAGGCATGCATTCACCAAGGGTGACCTTGAAAGGTATAGAAAGCATAGTAAATCCAATGTTTCTTTCAATTTTAGGAAAGTTGGCAATGTAAAAATTTTATGGTTTAGAAAACCATTCACATTATATGGGTTGAATAACTATAGTGTTTCCAAGTGTTGAAAAAAGAATGGCTTTGTATAGGAAGGTCAAGTCAACCAATAAAGAGACAATGCATAAAGACCCATCTCCAAAGAAGAAGAAAGAGAAGGCCAAGAAAGGTTGGATGCTGAAAATACCTTGCTCTTATTGGAAGAAAGGTAGACATCAAGAAGCTAATTGTTGGAAATTTCATCTAGAGCTTCAACCAAATAAGGATACAAAGAAGATTGCAATTGATTCTCCATTGGTGCACACTGGGAAAATGAAGAGGTTCATTTATGTGAGAAAAAATTCTTAACTCATGTCTATAAAGGTGGGAAAATAAGGTGATTTGAATCATGAAAATGATGTAGTTGCTTGTATGCCTAACTATCATGTGCTTCAGGGATCATCAATGCCACAACATGAAGATTTGTCATGGAAACCTATTATAAAGATTAAGAATATTGTTAGCTCATTGTCATTATCATCTTTTCATTTGTTAGTGCTACTAATGTGTTATGCATGGGTACTAGTGGGGTAATGAATATAGAAAGATGTGGGAAAATGCAAATGGGTAGCAATGTGATTGTAGTTTTCATAATTATTGTACAACTTTTTGGTGAACCAAGTGCACAAATAAGGTGGATAGGTACTAGACAAGTGGGAAAGTGTTTGTCTCACTTAGTATCTAATTAAGAACCCTTTGGAGGTCCAAAAGTTCCTTTAGTGGGAAGGAATGATCTAGGTGGATCATCAAGACCTCAAAAATTCAACCCACTCATAACCCCCCATGATTGGCACAAATGCATTAAGCACGGTGAAATGTTCTTGATACAACTAGAAGAGTGTCAAAAGGAATCTATTTTCTCGAGATATGCTTGGTCAAAGGTTTGGCTAAATAGGCATAGCAATGATTGACCAAAAAGGAAAAAAATTTGACTATCTTGAAAGTGGTAAACAATGGGTTTCAAATTAAAGAGCACATCAAGAGCTTTCCAATGGCATTTGTTTCATCAAAAATATAGTTCATATGTGAAAGTTATGATTTTTTTAAGTTGGATGATAAAGCAAAGTATGATGACATCAACATGATGTCATTATGATAAGGTATCATGATTTACCATGATTTTTTCAAGATTTTCAAAAAGGTTTTTTGTTTTTAAATGACTAATGCTGTTTTAAAATATAAAATGAACGTATAACCTTCCTATTAATAAGGATTCACTTTCTTATTTAAAAATTTAATAAGAAGCCATAATCTAACCAAGATTTCTATTTAAGGCTTGAATTATAAAAGCCAAAAAATGAATTGGTTAGAATATAAGGGCTATTAATATTAAGAATTTACATGGGAGGTATATGGAAGATTTATTTATTATTTAAGGGGGAGATAGTTATAAAATTTTTTATTTGGTTTTACACCAAATAAGGAAAATAATTTGTATAAAAGGGGACTTATTCTTCTCTTGTACAGGCAATTATTCCTTGGGGAGAATTTTGTAGTTAAATTCTTTTGTGAAGAATTAGAGAGCTAAGTGGTCTCATGAATGAGATAAGAACTTAGTGAAATTCTCTTGAGAGGATTTTTCACAACCTTATGTCATTATTGTAATGCCCAATGAAAGAGTTGTTGTTTTATTGCTTAGCATTGTAAAAAGTGGCAAAGGAACTAGGTGTGAACATGTTCCTAGCAAGTTCCTATCATCATAGTGTTGAAGTGGGAAGAAGATTGTAACCCCATGGAAGACCATGGTAATGTCTAAATTTTGCATCATAATAATAGCATCTATCCAGAGATGTAGCCAGAGTATGATGAACTCCAAAATCAAATACTTTATCTCTTTTTCTTTCTGATAAATGTTATTTTATGTGTTTCTAATAATTATTTTCCTAGTTCACAAGCAATGTCAATAATGATCTTAATTAAATCTATAGCCTAGTGAATTTTAAAATTGTAAGTGATTCATAACAAGGAAGGTAAACCCATAATAATGGGTTCCACTTTTATGGCATGAAGGAAATTGTGAAATAATGCCAAATTTGCATATCCAATTTAATGTGTGTTTAGGCAAATATTCTAACTATGTTAGCGAACATGAAAAATTACATGTTCTTGCAAACATGTTCAAGTTATATAAGGGTTATTTAGGTGAACATCCCTTATTAATAGGTTCACTCGAATGTATTTTTATAGTGATTTCATGCTAAAAACCCCATTTTCCCCATTTTCTTGTTCATTTTTACAGCTAGGTGAATTAGATCTGGACATTGGAGCAAACCTATCAGATTGGTAAGTGGGCTTGTGTCATTCTGCTCTAGATTCTCATCATTGCGCTATTTCAGGTATGTTTATATGTTATTATTTCAATGCACTTTTATGTTTTTAATATTTTCAAAGAATATTTTCATGTTAATTTAATATTTTTATTGTTTATTTATGAACTTAGTTAAATCTATTAATTCAACATTTATAATTTTTTTGTATTTGTTAGTTATAAATGAGTGTTATTAGAAATTATTTTAAAAAATTAATGTAGAATATTAGAAAAATACTAATTGAGCATTAGAAAACAAATTTTGAGAAAAATGGTGTTAAATTAGATAAATATTAGAAAATATTAGAAAAAAACTTGTTTAGAATATTAGAAAAAAATTAGAAAATAATAATAACATGTTAATCTAGAATATTAGAAAAATATTAGGATAACATTAGGAAACAAATTTAGAAAACTATTAGTTCTATTAGAAAAAAATTTTTAAAAACATTACTTTTATACTAGAAAAAATTATAAAATATTTTTAAAAAAATTTGTCTAGAAAATATTAGAAAAATGTTACAATAGATTAGAAAACTATTACAAAATATTAAAAAAAAAATAGTGTACTAATAACATAGAATATTAGAAAAAAAATTTAAAAACATATTAGTTTTATTAGAAAAATAATAGTTTAATTAGAAAAAAATTTAGAAAAATAATAGTTTTACCATAAAAACATTAGAAAAATACTAGAAAAAAATTACATTTAAATATTAGAAAAATATTCGAAAATATATTTAAAAATATTAGTATGGAAAATATTATAAAAATATTAGAAAAAAATTAGAAAATATTAGAAAATATTTTTAAACTATTAGTCTTGAAAATTAGAAAATATTAGAAAAATATTTTTAAAAATTAAAAAAATAATAGTCTAGAATTATTAGAAAAACTTTACTTAAAATATTAAAAAAATGTTAATCTACAATATTAGAAAATTAAATTGGTATAACATTATGAAATATTAGTGTTTAACATTAAAGAAAACAAATTAGTATATAACATTAAAAAATATTAGGAAAAAACATTACAAAATATTAGAAAAACATTAGAAAAACCAAAACAAAAAATTAGTGTAGAAAATTAGAAAATATTAAAACTCTATCTCCAACCTTTTAACACTAACCATAACCCTAACCCTAACTCAAACTCTAACCCTAATTTCTAACACTAACTGAAACTCTAACCCTAACTTGAAAAATCTTTAACCCTAATCTAACCCTAAAGTTCTGTCACTAAAATGGGCTAATGTAACCCTAAAACTGTAACCATAATCTAATCCTAACTAAAAACTTAAACCCTTAGGTCTAACTCAAACCCTAACCAAAACCTAGTCTAAGTCAAACCCTACTCTAAATGAAACCCTAGAATATAACTCAAACCCTAATCTAACTGTAACCCTAGAAATGAAACCATAACCAAACCTTAACTCAATTCATAATCTAATTGTAACTGAAAACTGAAACCCTAATCTAATCCTACATGAAAACTCAAACCCTAATCTAAATGAAATCCATAATCAAACTCTAATCTAACACAAACCCTAGAATCTTTAACCATGCCCCTATCGTAGACACCTAAAAACCTTTAAAAAATAAAGTATTTTTATTTTCTGAAAATTCTTGATGACATCATCATTTATTAATTTATTTATTTATTTTTATGCCATTAAATCCCTTTATCTTAATTATAAATATTTAATTAAGGAATCCCTCCCAAAAATGTTTAAATCTTATTTAAACATTATTTCCTTATTTATTAATTATTTAATTAATAAATTGACCAAAAAACCCAAAATAAATAAATAAATTATTTTTTGCCCAAAACTTGGCCAATTTCCTTAAGACCACTAACCTCTTCCAAAATCTTCTAATCCTTCTTTAATTTTGATTAAAGGCTAATCCCATCATTTCCTACCCCTAATCCCAACTCAAAATATTTAATTAAGATTAAATATTAATCCTCATGTTTATTAAAAAAGTTTTAATAAATATCTCCTCAACCCAAACCCTTGAAATAAATAAAACTTTATTTATTTCCTAAAAATCTAATTTATCCTCATCCTAAAAAGTTCTAGACTCTTCTAGAACGTCTTCATCCTCATCCTAGGAAGTTCTAGACTATTCTAGAAAGTCTTTATCCTCATCCAAAGTCTAGACTCTTCTAGAAGATGTCTTTAAACCTAATCCTAATCCCCTCCTAACCTTGTCACATTCCCTAAACATGGGTTAAGACTTACTAACCCAAACCAAAGTTAACAAATATCTCCTGCTTCACCCACCCTCATTAAATGCCATCCACTTGCCTATCCCTAAGCTAATCCTAAACCATCCTAATCCATCATCTAATCATTTGCACAAGCCTAAGCAATATTAAAACCTTCCTAATCAAGCCCAAGTCGAAATTCCTCTCATCTCCCTCAAAATATCTCAACCATAAAACTTTATAAATCCCACTAGGCCATAAATGACTCTTCCAAGCCCTTTTATTGCTCTTACAAGCCATTATGAGGGTCTTTATGAAGATTTTATCCCTTGAGCCTCCTTTGTTGACTCATCCTTCCCCTTTCCTCTATCCTCTCACCCTGTGACATGTGTCACTCCCTGATTGGCTGTAAAGAAGCACAATCCATGTGCTCTCCTCTCATGCAATCTGAGCCCTCCATGAGCTTTTTCCCATCCTTGCATCTTAGCCCTCAATCCCTCAAGCCTCTTGCCTATAAATTGGATCCTTCCCCTTTGCAAAATAACACAATCCATGAAGTAAAGTCATAATTCCATTTTAAGAAGCCATTTTACATCAAAACCATACACTCACACCCAAATTCCAATTCCATTTGAAGCCCTTTTTGAAGCATAAAGCTTGAGCATACATCCTATCTATTTAGAGAAAGCCACTCAACAAGAGAGCTTCTTATTGAGAGAGCCCATTAATGGCTCATATTCTCAATTGAGAGCTCATCTTAGTTCATCTTGAAGTTTATGAATTTTGTTTAGTTTGTAGAAGGTTTATTTAAATTTGGTTTCTATTAGCATACTAACATTGCTCATATACATTTTGGCACACCCGGTGGGACCCCGCATGGGTCATCTTCATTAGCTTTTTTAGTCAAGTTTTGTATGTCATTTGCTAATTTTGGCTAATTTTGCTTGTTTTTGTGATTGGTAGGATTGTATAAATTGGTTTTGCAAATCCACATGAGCATGAAAAAGAAAAAGGAACTCATAATTTATCTCATAGTGTTTGCAGATTTTTCAAGCTTATAAGTGGACAAAGAACTTGGAATTCTTCTTCCTCTTCTTGTCTATATTCTTCTTATTCCATCTAATTCTTCTTCTTCTTCTTGTGGGAGATCTTGGCCATTTTTTTTTTAAGGAAGAAAAATCATACACACTTCTTTTTAGTGCTTAAAATGAACCCCCAAATCATACTTAAATTCATTAAAAAATTAAAAATTTGCAAAAAAGAAAAAATCTTTTAACGAGTGAAACTAAACCAATCCAATCATTTGCATCCTTGCAACATCAAGGTTTTAGATGCATTCATGCAAAGTTAGGAACACTTCATTTTTGGGAATTTAAAAAGAACTTCAAGTTTCCATTTCAAAAGGTTGAAAATCAACACTAAGTGCACACTAAAATCTAAATCAAACTCAAAGCATCAATCAAGGATAAAATGAACTTCATTTGCAAATATTTTAAAGTTCTTTTAAAAATCTCATGAAAACTAAGAGTCCTAAATGGTTGCCAAAAATTGTCCTAAAAGCTTTGTTATTTGTTCCAAACAAATGTCTTGTTGCAAAATCTTGAATGTTTCTTAGGTTTTTCATGCATCAAAACAATCTAGGAATATCATTTTTGGGCTTAAAATATGCAAACTAGAACACAAAATTTTGAATGAAAACCAAAGTCCAAAGAGTCATTTTCACTTTTGAGTCCAAAACAATCTTGAATGATCTAAGATTAAAACAAAGCACTTCAAAGTTCTTAAAACAACACACAAAATCTCAATCTTGAATACTCAAAGGAAAAAAATTGAATGTTTAATCACTTGTCTTTGAATGCATGTTGCTAAAATCACCTTTGAGTGCCATGGATTAAAATCAAGTTTCTTTTTTTTATGAATGCATGATTAAAACAACAAATCCAATCTTGAATGCCATAGATCAAATAATCATCTTTTGGGGCATAAAAAGAATCCACATTTTTTAAATCTTCTAAGTTATAAAAACTAATAAAGACGCTTTGAGTAAGTTTGTAGTTGGACTCACCCTCTTTAATCACCCATCAATTTAACCATGGGTTGCAATCTCAGCACCATCTATGGGGATGGGTCTACCTAAGAGGGTGTTAAGTGCTCCACAAAGATCAAACTCCACTCACTTGGGTCTTTAGTGGTTTTTCTAAGTTAGAAAATTCCTTGAATGCACATTAATCTTGCTCACACTTCATTTGGGCGTAAAAATTGGACAAATCTTGACGTGGAGGGCCTCCAGGTGTGTGTTTGGCAATTGAGTTTCACACATCTTTGTTTTGGGCTTAAAAAAAACTCACACTCAATCTTGAGTGCCTAATAATCAATGAACATTGCATAGTTTGGACACATTTTCAATGATGCTCACATATCTTATGTTGACGATCTCTCGAATTTCATTATGCTGACGATGCTATCAAATTGGAATGAACATTGTATGCCATAATCACAAGTGTCTTCAATCATAGCTTACAAAATCTAAATCATCAATTGGAATAAATGTGTGTCTTTTAAAGCCCAAGATCATGTATGTGGTCTTGTTTTACACTTTTTAGGAGGCCTGCTTGGCAATTTCATCACCCCTTGGGATGACCTCAACTCCAGCGTTCCAGCAGAGTATAAAAATTGGGAGGTGAATCCAAAGGAACCTCTCTTGGAATCAAGATTTTGTCACTCAGGCTAAGCCTCAAGGAACTTTATACCCTTGAGAAGTGAAAGAGGAGAAGTGGGTTACTGCTCCTCTCGGCTGTGTGACATCTTTTTGGTTTCATCTATGGATTTGGGCCTGACGTACCTTGAATATATCAAGGCCTCCCTAGCTATAACAAATTTCATCCTTGTAGAAAGCTTCCCAGGATGTTGGTGTGTTTGACGTGCTTGCTCCAAAATTTTGTCTGCTTGTTTGTTCATAGCTTTTGAATGAATGTTTTCCAACTTTGGTCAAAATCCCAAAAATGCAAAAATCTCCTAGCTCAAGGCATACTTAGTGTAGTCAATGCCTCATCAAAAAATCATCCAAGCTCCCCCGCTGCAACCAAATATATCTAGTTCCTTTCTTTAGAACAATCCCAAATCCAAAGTCCATCCAAATCATCCCCCCAGCCAGCTAGCAACCCAATCCAAAATCACACCCAAGCCTTTAGAGAGTTGTTGTCATTCTGCTAGAATTTGCTATCCAATCAATCTGACCAATCCACTAGCCTCACCAAGGTTATCCCTTTGACAGAGCTTTGTCTAGGGTAATCTAGCTTTGTCACTTGTTATCCCTCATCACCTTGAGCTAAAGGTTTGGATCCACAAGTGGTCAATCTCGTGTCATGCCCATAGGATCATTAGTCTATCCTTAAGTTGACACAATCTCCACCAATCCAGTGCATAGGAAAGAAAAATTCACTTTTTGACAGCATGCCCTTGAAGTCTTCCATCCACAGGAAAGCCAAAAATCTCCAGCCAATCCTCCTTAGGTCTATCATACAGATTTGACTCTCCCTAGGCAATCCTTCATCAGCCAATCCAAAATTTGCACTTAATCCAAATCCAACCATGAGCTTCCGTGTTCATTTATATGCAAGACCCCATCCCCATCTGACTCATCATCAAGACATGAAATCCCAAACCTATCATGATGTGTTCAGTCGTATTTTCCTTGCTCCCGCCACCTCCTATTCCAATGATGATGAAAATCTTATTGACTATGATGGGTATATTGAAAGCCTTAGATACATTCCCAAGCATCCCACAAAATCCATGCATTCTTCAAAACTATCTAGTCATGCCATCTGATATCCAAGCTTCTCCTCCATCACCCAATCAACCAAGCTTCCAATCTTCCACCCCAATCACACTAACTATTCTTGTCAATCCACCTCCACCTCTAACACACAAGTCTCCAAGGAATCTCCTAGAGGAAATAAAAGAAAAGTTGCCTCCAACAGTCGATAAGCCATGTCATCTAATCCAACCATGTGAAGTAGTCAGTAATGAAGCTTCCCCATCTATAATATCACCTCCATCTCCCATAGCTATCATCCCCATACCATCCATCAAATTGCTTAAAATCCTTCCACTTCCCGCAAGCACCAAAATCCCACCATCTGTCAAAACCCTCCAAATCATATCCACATCACCTCCAAGCATTTCCCAAATCTCCCATAATGACCCTTATGCATCCATCTTCTACTCACCCATCTCCACTACTGAATCTCCCATCTATCCATCCGCTGCCTTTGAAGAGTCCATCCCTTCACCTCCTATCGTACCATCCACTCCAAACCAATCCTATCAAGATCCTACCCAAAAGCATGTTGACATCCCCCAAAGCATAAATGAAGATATCATCGTACCATGTTTTCCATCCATAGTGCAGTCACTATCCCCTCCATCTCCAAAACCTGAAGCCATACCTCCTCTACTGCAGGATATCTTTTCATCCCATCAGCTAAATCAAGATCCTATCCTACCATCTCCTCCACTCCATGCTTCCATCTTACCACATATCCAGGCTATTTCACCATCTATAATATAACCTCTTGGTTCACTTACATTCATCCATAATGGCCTCCTCTCAGCAGAAGAATTAAGAATAGTATCTCCCTATTGTAGTACATCTAATAAAGCACTTCCACCATTTTTTGCAAGCAAAAAGTATCCTCAGCTAGTTCAAATGCTCAATCGATGACATTATCAAGGTCAAGGTTTAGGACCACAAAAGCAAGGAATCAGAAAGCCTATTATTGCACAAAAAAATCTAGGATTTCATGGTCTTGGATATGTATCCAAAGGCCCACCATCTAAAAGTGTTGGTACACCACACCCCCAAACCAAGCCTATCTCCAAACCCCCCATGCCAGCCTACCATTACTCCTTCAAGAAATCTTATGTCATCCCCCCTCCACCATCTTTGCAACCTAAAACAACCTACCATATCCCCCCTTCATCCGCTAAATCCATTTTGGGTCCCTATGTCCCAAAATCTACCATCCTCCATCCTCCTATTAGCCATCATTCAAATCCTATTCCCTCCATTCCTATGCAAGATTAGCAAAGGCACATATCGAGGAACATCATCCATCATCATCCCCCTACATGCTCTCCCATATCCTCTCCATCTCACAAAGCTTCTCCTAACCATCTTCCCAAAGCTTACCACAACAATGTGAATGCCAACTTCAAAATGAATAAAGCTAAAAGTCCACATCCTAGGCAATCATATGTCTATTCTAAAAAACATACTCCAAAAAGGCAAAATCCAATCAAAGAATGCAAAAAAATGCAAAAGCCTATGAAAAGAAAATCCAAAACCATGTGGATTCCAAAGAAAAAAGTTGAAACCCAATGCATAATGGCATCCACCATTGCTAATCCCCCATCCAGTGACTCGTGTCCCCCATCTCCTAACTCCATCTTGGGTGCCTATATCCCCAAGTGAACTTCCACAAATCCTCCATCAAGCCCTCGTCTACCATCTATTCCCCATCTGCTCTTTTCACACCCGTCCCAACATGTGCCAATGTTGATCCTACAAGCATCTCCATCTCATGCTCCTTTCCAGCCTTTTCATCCCTCCATCTCCTACCATCAATCCCATCTAATCTGATCTATTGCATAAATCACACATTCGGTGTACCAACAGCTAGCAACAAAATTAAACATTCCAACAGCCAGTGAAAAATCCCCAAAAAGCCAAAAATAGCTGAAGAAAGCCAAAATCATTCCAGCTAAGTCCAAAGTCAAAAAGTCAAAAAGTCAAAAAAATAAAGTGTCCACTGGTGAAAACTTGGCAATTCAAGCGCCTTGGACAAGTACCATGATGAAAACTTGGCAAACAAGTGTCATGCGTAATCCTGCCATCCCCAGCTTAGCCTATCACCCTTATGCTTTTGGTCATCTCTTGACATCCAACTCCATCTTCCAATCTATCCACCTATCCTCCACCCTCCATCTTCCATCTCACACCATCCACTTATCTCCTGTAGCTTCAACCAACCATCCCAGCTATCATCCATCTCCCTAGCCCCTTCAACTTTTTCCATCCTAGCTTCAATCCTATCACATCCATCATAAGACCTCCTTCTGCATGTTATCTTCTTATTGGGGGCACTATATTCCTTGGACATCTTGTCTTGTCCATCCTCCCTTGTCATTGGTATCTAGCTCTAGGCTATCCTCATGCAAACCCAATGTCATCTCTTTATATCCATCATAATCCTAGCTATCTACCATCCTATCCAGCCATCTCATCCTTCTCCTCTAGCTATCCTTGGTCACAAAATCTCTCATCATCATTGGGTGCATTCTGCCAAATCCATATCTTTCACTATCATCCCACTCTTATCTTTCACATCTTGCACAACATCGAACCATCCCGCTATCCTATCATCCTAAGCTTTTGCCTACTTGTAACTATCTTGGTCAGCTTCAGCTTGTAAATATCTTGGTCCATCAGCTTGTGCATCCTGTTTAACTTAGTACCATTGTATCTATCCAGCTTTTGTGTCAGTTCCTCCTTGATCAGCATCTTGCACCCATCGCACATCTTGGTTAGCTATTCCAATGCATCCTTTAGCTAGATTTCCTGTCAGCAAAGTGTTATCCTTCTTAGTTCAGCTTGCTAGACGCATCACTCATCCAGATCCACAAGCTTAAGTGCTCTTTGATAGGTCCTTGCAGGATATAGCTTTCTTCATGTCTGATCTTGGTCTGTTAGTACCTCGTCCTACCCATCTTGTTGGCAAACGGTTCTCTTTTGGATTTTCACATTCTTTTGATTTGGACTCTTCCCTATTGGGTCTTGAAATATCTTTTCCAAGCAATCTTTTTGTTTCCTCCTCAAAGTTGCCATGATCTTCCATACCATGCTATGCAGTGAATGGGGCAATCAGAGCGTAAGGTCTTGATCATGTCTTTTTCTTGTTTTCTTTTCTGCTTGTGGGTTACTTAGTGTCATTTCCACATTGCTTCCTTTGGGATTCATGTGTGATACTGGGGAAATCCTTGTGTGTTTGTTTTGAGTCAGTTTGTTAGTCCTCTGGACAATTGGTGAAAAGGCCTTGATGTTCTTGGTAACCTTGGCAATTAACCAACAGTCCTATAGAAAATCTAGTGCTCAACTACATGGTGGTACTTCTCTTTGAAGTATCCCCCTGCTCAAAAAGCTTCAATGGTTTTCCTTCATCTCCATTATCCCCCATCCATATCCAACATCTGTCTCTCCTACCCCAGCTTATGCATCAGTATCTCTTTGAATCTCTCCTCACCTTTAGCTTTAGGGATCCATAATCCTAGTCTTAGGGATCCACCAATCCAAATCAATCCACCAAGCCTCATCTTTCGAGATGCACAATACTATTCTTAGGGATCTCTGAAACCCATCTTCCGCCAATCTAATTTTTTGAAATCCTATTACATCAACTTTATAATCCCCTCATCCATCTCCCTATCCTGGATTCCTTTTTATAGCACTCTGCTCCTTCATCCTCTACAATCCCTGAGAACTTAAGCTTGCTTCCTCTTGTGCCTCTAATTCTCCCTTTATCATTCTCCCATAGTGAGAGTTTGAGCTAACTAAACCTCTTCTCTTAAGCCAATCTAAGTCTTCTTTCTCATGTCGGATTCTCGTACTTTTCAAGAAGTTGTCGAGCCTCACTTTCTCTCCCCGCCGCCTTCTTGAGGGGGCATCTTGTAGTCCATTCTCTCCTCTTCTACTCTAGTCTTGGGCATCTCATTTTCTTATCTTTGATTCCATGCCACTTGCGGCATCACATCAAAGAGGGGAAAAATGTAGACACCTAAAAACCTTTAGAAAATAAAGTATTTTTATTTTCTAAAAATTCCTAATGACATCATCATTTATTAATTAATTAATTATTTAATTTATTTATTTATTTTTATGCCATTAAATCCCTTTATCTTAATTATAAATATTTAATTAAAGAATGCCTCCCAAAAATGTTTAAATCTTATTTAAAAATTATTTCCTTATTTATTAATTATTTAATTAATAAATTGACCAAAAAACCCAAAATAAATAAATAAATTATTTTTTGCCCAAAACTTGGCCAATTTCCTTAAGACCACTAACCTCTTCCAAAATTTTCTAATCCTTCTTTAATTTTGATTAAAGGCTAATCCCATCATTTCCTACCCCTAATCCCAACTCAAAATATTTAATTAAGATTAAATATTAATCCTCATGTTTATTAAAAAAGTTTTAATAAATATCTCCTCAACCCAAACCCTTGAAATAAATAAAACTTTATTTATTTCCTAAAAATCTAATTTATCCTCATCCTAAAAAGTTCTAGACTCTTCTAGAAAGTCTTCATCCTCATCCTAGGAGGTTTTAGACTATTCTAGAAAGTCTTTATCCTCATCCAAAGTCTAGACTCTTCTAGAAGATGTCTTTAAACCTAATCCTAATCCCCTCCTAACCTTGTCACATTCCCTAAACATGGGTTAAGACTTACTAACCCAAGCCAAAGTTAACAAATATCTCCTCCTTCACCCACCCTCATTAAATGCCATCCACTTTCCTATCCCTAAGCTAATCCTAAACCATCCTAATCCATCCTCTAATCATTTTCACAAGCCTAAGCAAGCTTAAAACCTTCCTAATCAAGCCCAAGTCGAAATTCCTCTCATCTCCCTCAAAATATCTCAACCATAAAACTTTATGAAGCCCACTAGGCCATAAATGACTCTTCCAAGCCCTTTTATTGCTCTTACAAGCCATTATGAGGGTCTTTATGAAGATTTTATCCCTTGAGCCTCCTTTGTTGACTCATCCTTCCCCTTTCCTCCATCCTCTCACCCTATGACATGTGTCACTCCCTGATTGGCTGTAAGGAAGCACAATCCATGTGCTCTCCTCTCATGCAATCTGAGCCCTCCATGAGCTTTTTCCCATCCTTGCATCTTAGCCCTCAATCCCTCAAGCCTCTTTCCTATAAATTGGATCCTTCCCCTTTGCAAAATAACACAATCCATGAAGTAAAGTCATAATGCCATTTTAAGAAGCCATTTTACATCAAAACCATACACTCAAACCCAAATTCCAACTCCATTTGAAGCCCTTTTTGAAGCATAAAGCTTGAGCATACATCCTATCTATTTAGACAAAGCCACTCAACAAGAGAGCTTCTTATTAAGAGAGCCCATTAATGGCTCATATTCTCAATTGAGATCTCATCTTAGTCTATCTTGAAGTTTATGAATTTTGTTTAGTTTGTAGAAGCTTTATTTAAATTTGGTTTCTATTAGCATACCAACATTGCTCATATACACCTCTAAATCAAACGCTAACCAAACCCTAATCATACCCTAGTCTTTAACTCAAATCCTAATCTAACAATCAAATTGTAATCAAATCCTAATCTAATCCTAACTAAAAAATCAAACCTTAATATAACTCAAACCCTAATCTTTAAATCAAAACCTAACAATGAACCCTAATCTAATCGTAACCCTAGAAATGAAACCTTAATTTTACTCGAACCCTAACTGAAACCAAACCCTTTAAATCAAACACTAACTCAAACCTTAAGTAATGTACAAGTATAACCCTAACCAAACCCTAATCTAAATCATTTGAACCCTAATCAAACCCTAATCTTTAACTCAAACCCTAATCTAATTGTAACCCTAATTTGACTAGATAACCCTAACCATAACTAAAACCCTAATTCAAATTTTAACTATAATCTAACTAAAACCCTAATATAATCCTAACTTCAAACTCAAACACTAATCTAACTCAAACCCTAATATAATCCTAATTGAAAATTGAAACCCTAGAATCTAACTCAAAACCTAATCTAATTCGAACCCTAATCAAACCCTAATCTAAGACAAACCCTAATCTAACTATAATCAGCTATAAATCAAACCCTAACCAAACCCTAATCTATTTGTTAAACTCTAATCATACCCTAATCTTTAACTCTAACCCTAATCTAGAAATCAAACTATAATCAAACCCTAATCTAATTGTATAACCCTAGAAATCAAACCCCAACCAAACCCTAATCTAGAACTCAAACCCTAATCTAAATCAAACCCTAACCCAAACCTTTAGTAATGTACAGTCGTAACCCTAACCAAACCCTTTAATCTAGAACTCAAACCCTAATTTAAATTATTTGAACCCTAATCAAACCATAATTTTTAACTCAAATCATAAGCTAATCATTACCCTAATCTAACTAGATAATCCTAACCTAACCCTAATCTAACCCTAACTCAAATTGAAACCCTAATCTAACTCAAACCTAATATAATCCTAACTTCAAACTCAAACCCTAATCTAACTCAAAGGTCCTAGAATATAATCCTAACTAAAAATTGAAACCCTAATATTTAACTCAAGCTCTAATGTAAACCTAACTAAAAACCCAAACCCTAATCTAAATGAAACCCTAATCTAACTTAAAACATAATCTAATCGTAACCCTAGAAATCAAACCCTAAGTCAAACCCTAATATAATCTTAACTAAAAACTCAAACGCTAACTCTAACTCTCATGTATGATCATATAATTATTAATGTGTTATAGATTAGACATGATGTACATGATTACATATCTTTTAAATAAAAATTTGTGTACTAGACTCTACACATGTATGTATATGTATGTGTCTTTACAATATATACTAGCTCCATCATTGTAGATATGACTCCACATGATAAGCTTGCTCATCATCCTAAGGGTGACAAGGCTCTTGTTGTGACTCCTCTTGTTGCAACTCCTAATGTGGCTTTTAGTGCAGCTCCTAATGTGATTCCTATTACAGCTCCTGATGTGGTTCCTACTGCAGCTCATGGTGTAGTTGATTATGTTGCTCATGGTGGGGCTCATGCTATGGTTCATCGTGGGTCTCATGTTGTTGCTTATTGTAGGGCTCATGGTGGGGCTCATGTTGTGGCTCCCAGTGTGGCCTGCATTTGTAGAGAAAGAGGTTATTAGATTAGAGTTGTCTATATTGTCCTCTAATGATGGTCTATATGGAGACATATGTGTGTCCATATGTAGGAGTTTACAAGATGTCACTACTAGATTTAGAGCTAATCATTCATTTACCCCTGATCTATTAGCTACCATATCTAGGGAGCTTAGAGCTGAGATTTCACGAGATGCATGTTTTGACAAAATCAAGAGGGTGACCCCCAAACATGTCATCAAACAATGTAATGGCCCTTTCTAATAGGCCACTAAACAAAACCCTAAATTTAATACACGACTAAATTATATTGCTAAAATAAGGAAATAATAGTGCCAATGTATTCGTTCAATGAAAACCAAATATTTTTACAAATGATATGTCAATTTTTAGCACTGAAACATTATGACCTGGCACATTATAGACAACCCTAACCGGCTGTATACAATTGAGAACTTATTACAACTACAAAATGAAATGAGAACCTGGATTGATCAGATACTAGAGACTAACTGCTGAAAATGATATGGTGAAAGTGCAACTCCACTTGAAACTCCAAATCAGCAATTAAGCACAAGTGAAAGGACTGAAATATCCGTCCCGCGGCTGCAATAATTTAGGTGATCTCTCACACCCTCAAAATCGTGTACCAATTGAGAATTTTTGTTCTCAATGGCCAATTATGACTACTTGCAGAAACCCTAGGCTCCACAACGCACATAAGAAAAAATCAATAATAAATCTTGATGATAGGAAATGAGCCCTCAATGCCTATTTGTTCTTTTTTCCTTGATAGGTTGACCTCCTTTTTAATTTTTTCTCCGCTTCTTCCAACAACCTCTAGAAGATTTTTTTATTTAATATATAAAGTTACCTTTTAATATATATTTTTTTAATTGATAACTTTATAATTAACTCCTCCAAAAAAAGAGACATTATAGGTCTGCCCCTCCTAAAATTGCTTGGCCTCAAGCAATCTTAATGTTGGATGCTAAAAAATTATTTCTCCCTCCCAAGTAGCATCTTCAACAGGTAAATCTTTCCATGTAACTAGATACTCTCTGATTACTCTCCTATGAAGCTGCTTCTCTCTAGTATCCAGAATGGATTCTGTCACTAAGATCAATTTCCCCTCATCATCCAAGGGAGGTAATACTGCAGAAGGCATCACATTCTGACTCAATGCCTTTTTGAGGCATGATACATGAAACACATTGTGCACTCTACTATCTGTGGGAATCTCAAACTCATAAGCGACCTCACCAACTCATTTGATGATCCTGAATGGTCCATAATAGCATGGCTTGAGTTTCTCTGCACCGCTCTTCTTGAGAGTGGACTGCTTATATGGCTGCAACATGAGGTAAACCATACCATTTACCTCAAAACTATGCTCAGTCGTCTTCTTGTCTGCATATTGCTTTTGCTGTTATGAGCTCTAGCAATGTTGTCTCTTAGAGTAGAAACTATATCCTTACTTTGCTGTAATAGTTCACCTACACGGGGTACTCGACTATCTCCGAACAAAAAATCTAAGAAACTAGGTGCCTCATAACTGCAAAGTGCCATGAAGGGTGTCATTTGTATAGTCATATGATATGTAGTATTGTAACAATACTCACAAAGATGTATCCATCTAACCCAAGCTCACTATTGACCTGCCACATAATTCCTCAAATACCCTTCCACCCATTTGTTTACAATCTCTATTTGACCATAAGCCTATGGGTGATAAATGGTACTAGGTGTAAGCTTAGTGCCACACAACCAAAATATCTCCTGCCAAAAGTGACTCATGAAGTGGTTGTCCCTGTCACTCACAATGCTCTGAGGAAAATCATGTAATCTAAAATTCTCCCTGAAGAAGACCTCTGCCACCTAAGATTCTGAGTATGTAGTAGCAATAGGGAAGAAATGAGTATATTTTGTTAGCCTATCCACCACCACATAGATGCAATCAAGCCCCTAGGACCTGGGAAAGCCCATAATAAAATCCATAGAGATGCACTCCCACTTCCTGTCAGGAATAGGAAGTGGCTGTAGGAGCCCTGCTGGACAAGTGTGTTCTTGTTTGTTGTGCTAGAAAACATGACACTCTTGCACATACTACAAAACATCAGCCTTAAGTCCCTTCCAAGTGAACCATTCTCATACTAACCTGTAAGTCTTGAAATACCCAGGATGGCCTACTATAGGTGAATTATGGAATGCTCTCAAAATCAACTACTTCACTTTCGATCCTAGGACTAAGTAAATCTTGTTCTTGTAAATGATCAAATTATCTATGAGAGTGTATCTAGTGTCAATTTTTGTTCCCTCCACTATAGCAGAGGCCCACGTGTCTTTGGCATATTCTGCTACAATCAAGTGTCGCTAATCCTCTAATATCTTAATCATAGAAGTGAGGTGTGGCCTATAGGATAAAGCATCTACAACAATATTCTATGTCCCCTTATCATATGTGATATCAAAATCATATGCCTGTAACTTACTCACCCACTTATGCTGACGATCATTTAGGTCATGCTGTCCCAAAAAGTGCCTCAAACTATTATGATCATTTTTAATACAAAATTTGCTGCCCATAAGATACTGTCTGAATTTGGCCAAGGCATGCATGATGGCCAACATCTCCTTATCATATATGCTGAATGATCTCTTAGCCCCTCAAGTTTCCTACTCTCATAATCTATAGGATGCTTTTCTTGCATGAGTACAACACCAAATCCCTCTCCAGAAGCATCACATTGAAGCTCAAATGGCTTCGTGAAATCAGGCAATGCTAATACTAGGCATGTAGTCATTATTTCCTTGAACTGCATAAAACACTCCTATCCCTCCCGAGTCCACACAAATGCCCCTTTCTTCAGCAAATTTGTCATGGGCGCTAGATGTCATGAGTAGCCACTAACAAACCTATGATAGAATCCACATAGACCAAGGAACCCTCTTAACTATGTAAGGTTCTCTAGTGGTGGCCAATCAACAATAGCACAGATCTTTTCAGGATCCATTTGCACTCCTTCAACACTAATGATGTGTCCAAGATAGAACAATTCTATCATCCCCAAATCACATTTGGACTCCTTGGCATACAAGTACTCACTCTGTAAAATGCTTAATACTATCTCCAAGTGCTCTAAATGTTCCTACCATGTCCTACTATAGATCAAAATATCATCAAAAAACACTAGCACAAATTTCCTCAACTGATGGTGGAAGACCTTGTTCATAGTGGACTGAAAAGTGGCAAGTGCATTAGTCAAACCAAAAGGCATGACTACAAACTCGAAATACCCATAATGACATCTGAAAGCAATTTTTTCAATATCCTGCTCTCGAACTCTAATATGGTGATATCCTGATCTCAAATCATTTTTTGTGAAATAACGAGCCCCATGCAATTTATCTATCAGGTCATTGATGTGTGGGATGTGATACTTGTTCTTTATAGTTCTCTTATTCAAAACCCTATAATCAATACACATTCATAGTGTTCCATACTTCTTTTTTACCAAAACAACAGAAGATGCAAAAGGTGACTTACTTGGTCTAATGTTTTCCATCGCTAGCAACTCCTTGATGGTCCTCTCAATCTCATCTTTGAGTTGTTTTGGGTGTTGGTATGGTTTGATCATGATAGGCTTATTACCTTCCTCCAGCTCAATAATGTGCTCAATACCTCTATCTGGTGGCCTGCCTTGTGGAATCTCACTAAATACCTTCCATACTTGATTCTCAATTTCTGAATATTTGGATGATATTCAATCTTATGTTGCTCCCCCTAGGTAGGCATCAAGGTGCATATTTGTACCCACTCTATATTATTATGCTTGGCTAATCTCTCCAACCGCATAAATGAGATAGTCCTAACATCACCATTATGGATAGCCTTTAGCACATGAGTCCTGCCATCCACCACGAATCATATCTCCATATCCTCCAATCTCAGGGTAACCTCCTTCAAAGAATGTAGCCATTGCATCCCAAGTACTATGTCCATGTCACCCATATTGACCACATGATAGTCTGCCTAGAACTCATAGTTGTTCAGGCGTAAAGGTAGATCTCACACCATCCTATCACAATGAAGAGTATATCCATTGGCTACCTTAACTCTCAATCCCTTGAACTCCTCAGTAATGAGTCCATGCCTCTCCATAAATCATCCATCAATGAAATTATGCATGGCACCTGTATCTAATAGAGTAATAACCTTTTGTCCTGCCAAGACTCCCCAAATTTTGAAAGATCTCTCTTTGAATACTAGATAGACATGCCTCCTGTAAATGTATCTCTAGAGCCTCTTTTTTCTCAACACTATCTACCTCTTGTTCACCCTCTACCTCATCAGGATCCTCATCATGGCGCTCTAAGCTATCTGAATATGAACCCTCATAATAAGCCCACGTCACTTGGTTAGCCTTCCCCTTGGGCCTCATTGGACAATCATGACCAAACTCATAGGGACCTTTGCAAAAGAAGCATAGATTTTTCCTATGCAGGTCATTAAGTGTTTCCTTCTCCCAAGGTGCAACTAGCTTTCCTTTTGAGTCACTAACCTTATCTTTAACCTTGCTGAATTCCCCTTTGTTATCTCTAAATGATGAAGAACCCTTTGAACTAAACTGGTTTGTTGGAGCTGCAAGTTCCATACTGTAGGCTTTCTTCATGGCTTCCTGTAATGTAGGAGGATCAAAGGCCTTTACCCACCCCTTGAGTGGTTCAATTAATCCCTCTATGAATAAAATGACTAGCCTCCTTTTTGAAATGTCATGCACCATCACTGCAAGCTTCTAGAAGTCGTTGATAAATTGTGATAAGCCTCCTGACTGTCTCAACTAGGCTAACTCTCGAAAATAAACCTCAAGATTTTTTTTTATCAAACCTTTCTATCAATCTATCCACAAACTCATGATAAGTGGTTACCTGATTGTGTTGCAATGTGATCATGCCATGTGTCCACCAATCATGTGCTGACCCATCTAAGTATAAAGTGGCATTCTTGAGTGCTTCAAATTTTGTCATAGTCTTTAGAGATAGGAAAGTGTCCACCTTATGAATCCAAGCATGAGCAGTCATTTTTACACTGCGATCAAATGTGGGTAATACCCACTTGTTGGTGACCTATTGCAACTCACTGTGTTTATCTACTTGCTTCTATTTGGCAGCTCTATAATTTAGGTAACTATCAAATGTCCATCCATCCTGTACATATTATGGTAATGAATCCCACTCATTTCTCACTTGTCAGAGTTCATCTACAATAACTATTAACATAGCATCAGGTGTGCATGCTGGAGTTTCTTCTTTGAATGTAGGACGTGTGGGTCTGTCAGCTATTCCAGACCGTGTCCTATGTTGTGATCCTGCTATGCTCCTATCATCCTAGTCATTATTATGATTATTTCTCCTATTTTCCCCAATCAAATGTTGCATCATAACCATCATTTCTTGTGTACTTGCCTCTATTGACTATAGAAGCCTCTCCTATTGCTATGAAGTCTCATCATCTCGCACACTTCTGGATGGGCTTTGAGAATGTCTCTCAGCCATATTCTCAGTTATGTTGGTTCTTTTGTAATCTAAATTAAATGGTGGCTGGGTAACCCTATCAAGCTGGTAGGAAACTACTTTGATACCACTATCATGATCCTTTCCAATAGGCCACTAAAAAAAACCCTAAATTTAATACACGGCTAAAGTATATTGCTGAAATAAGGAAATAATAGTGCCAATGTATTCATTCAATGAAAACCAAATATTTTTACAAATGATATGTCAATTTTCAGCACTAAAACATTATGACCTGGCACATTATAGAAAACCCTAACTAGCTGTATACAATTGAGAACTTATTACAACTACAAACTAAAATGAGAACCTAGATTGATCAGATACTAGAGACTAACTGCTGAAAATGATATGGTGAAAGTGCAGCTCCACTTGAAACTCCAAATCAGCAACTAAGCACAAGTGAAAGGACTAAAATATCCTTCCCACAACTGCAATAATTCAGGTGATCTCTCACACCCTCAAAATTGCATACCAATTGAGAGTTTTCGTTCTCAATGGCCAATTATGACTACTTGTAGAAACCCTAGGCTCCACAATGCACATAAGAGAAAATCAATAATAAATCTCAATGATAGGCAATGAGCCCTCAATGCCTATTTATTCTTTTTTTCTCAATAGGTCGGCCTCCTTTTTAATTTTTTCTCTGCTTCTTCTAGCAACCTCTAGAAGATTTTTTTATTTAATATATAAAGTTACCTTGTAATATTTTTCTTAAAATTTGATAACTTTATAATTGACTCCTCCAAAAAATGGGACATTACAAACAAGATCTCTTTCCATCATATGAGGGTACATAGGGTAGGGTGAGAGGCTATCGAGTGACACGATTAAGAGATCCTAATACCACTAATATAATCTATCCCTATATTTTAGCTGCACATGGCCGTTATCCTAATAACAATTAGATACCTCATTATTTTGCACAATAGTTGTATGCTAAGTTCTACATGGGGCTCAACATCAACTGCTTAGACATTCTAGATTATTATGGACATGGGCATGTTTGGATTGCAAATCATGACCAGTATCATAGTGCATAGTGTCTGCCACCTCTAGAAGTGAGATAGTTCATTGGATAGACACTTCGTCTAGTGACTCTAGCATTAGCACCTATTGTAGATAAAGTTGTCATTGCTTCCTAAAGAGGAGCAATTGACAGTATTGGATACATTGCATCTATGGCTACTAGTATCACATCTAATTCCCTTGGTCATTATATTCACACTCAACGGAGTCAACCAAGTTGACCATCTTCAAAGGCATCCAGTAGCACTTTAGGCACCTCCCTTGATGAGGCATATAGAGTTGTTGGACTCCTAGTACCAAGCAATGTTCATGCACTTTCAGAAAAACACACACATATGGATTTAGCACTATATTTTTTGGATGATCTATTGTAGAGTATGAGTTGTATTTCTGATACACAAGGGATGCCAATTCAGTTAGTGATGAATGCCATTAGACACTATTAGAGCCATGTAGTTCCACAGGCACAGACAACACCAACGATAGTCGTTACACAACATAGCTCACAACATTTTGTACCAAGCTCATGACACTCTATAGATTACTCGGGCATACAATTTAGAGATGTTAGGATCACAACTGAGGGCCTTGATAATTTTGGTGAGTAGTTATGAGGGTAATATGAGATTGATACTAGTCCGAGCATGGGATTTTCATCATACCTGAAAATGTTATTCCAACTCGGCATTGATTCTACACCATTACCCAACTAGTTACAAACTCAACTTCACTCATCATTACTACCAGTTGGAGATTGTGGCGCTGAGGGCGGTTCAATAGGTGTTAGAGTTTTAGGAGATGATGTTAGAGTATTAGGACATGATGTTGACACTAGAGGTGCATCAATAGATGATACGATGGAATCTGATGATCATCCTCCACCTCTCGAGACATAGGTAAATATTCATAATATTTTTAAATTTAGGTATATGAAATTTATAAATTTAGTATAGATAGATATTTAATTTAAGTTATAATAAATCATGTAGGCATAGATTGTCGAGCACATGATTACATCTAGTGTTGGGTTAGGTCATATACATCAGAGAGATGATGCTATTGAGACACCTAGTAGTGCTCAGGTATAAGTTTTAAATAGTTTGTAAAGTTATTTATGTTTCAAACTAGATCTGCACTTGTATAATTCATGTGTGTGTGTGTGTCTATATATATATATATATATATATATATATATATATTTGTACACCTCAGTTGATGTGCCTTAGCCACTGGATGTATATGAGACTCAATCAGAGGGTCGTTATGTTCGTATGCATCTTGAGGGGTCCCTCTAGCAGTACTAGATATATATATATATATATATATATATATATATATATATATATATATATATATTGATGTATTTATATATTGGAGAATTTGTATATTCTCAAGACTTACATACACGTGTATTTTAGTACCTCAATGGCATGTACATTTCACTATTTATTTGACTATTTAGTACTTTAGTAGTTGGATGGTCACATGTATATGACTTTTTATATTTTGCTACATACATGTTTAGTCGACACTTATAGTTTGCATATGTATGCATTTCAGTAGAGATATTAAATGTAGATGTTTATTGTTGAGACATTCATGTATGTTTATTTTTTTGTATTTTTGTAGAACATTCATAGATTTTAAACTTTAGATTTTTTTGTGATCATTATAAAATAATCCAATTAACTTCTCTTAAATACCTACTTCAATAGTTAAATATGAAGAAGTTCCAAATTGATCTATGAACCTAATTTATAATTTTGAAAAATAATTATAATTTATAAGGTGATTGAATTGAATTAATATAGGTGCTTAAAACTACTAAATTAACCCAAATGATTTAGATTACAAATTTAAAACATTATATTTATTTGTAGTCATTATAAAATAAACTATTAGTAGGACTAAAGATGCAAATTTGGTAGATCAATTTGTAGGACTAAAGATAAAAATTTGTTAAATCAATTAGTAGGACTAAAGATACATATTTGTTAAATCAATTAGTAAGGCTAAAGATGAATATTAGTTTTATATGGATAAAAATATGCTAACTAGGTAAGCCAATACATTATTTTTAAAAACTTTTACAAAATATAATATTTAAAAACACATTAATAAACTAATAAACTAATACTATGACCCTACAATAAACTAACATTAATAAATAGTTTTTTTAATAAACTAATGATAACTAAGAGTATGATCATACAATTTAAAACACATAATTAGATTTTTTTTTTAATAATTTGAATTAATTTAAAGTTGTTTTCCTTGATATATCAAATTTTAGGACTTTTAAATTAATTCAAATTATTAAAAAATAAATCTCAAAGGTCAGTTGAACCATGATGTACACTTATAACATGCAATATCTTCTCATGATCTTTAATGTCTAGTCTCCACTTGTGACATACATGCTTAAATTTGACTAGATATAGACAAAGCTCGGTAGCAATGACCAGGTGGCTATATTGTAAAACCTTGTTGTCAGGTTCATAATCAAAAAAGTGTATTACATGTTGGACTATTTTGTCTTGCTTCAAATATGTTCCATGTATCACAACAAAACCTACACCACAAATTTAAATATTTTAAATTTTGATAGCTATAAAGTTACCTAGATATATATAAATTCATATATGTATGTCACACATGTATGTATAATATGTATGGGCAACAACATTTCATCACTTTCTTCAAGATCATATAACTTTGTCCTCTCTATAGTACATCACAATAAATAATAACTAACAACTTCATGATTTCCAGGCTTAGCAATCACTGCAAAGACATCTCCTGCATAGCAAGTACACATACATGTGTATAATATATATAAGACAATTCATTGATAATTTTAAAAAATAACAAGTTGAGATTAATTGACAAGTTGAGATTAATTTTTATGATACTTACCCACTTTTATCAATCTAGAGATATGATTGTAATAATAAAAAATCAATGGAATATCATCAAAATTTTCATCATCTTTATCAAATATATTAGTAACATCAAGTGGTACCAAAATCCATGCACCTGTATATCCACGTGTTTGATTGATGCATTCTTGATCATCTTCATCAATGCAACTATCACAAAAACATGAGTATTCTCTTGTCTTCAATGTCCAATTGCAATTATATATACTGATGATAGAATGTAAGGAACATGTCTTTTCTATCCTCTTGCAACCATGCATGTTGTTTTTATTAACACCTGAAAGTTCATTAAATTGAAAATATGGACAAATTGAATTTAAACTTCAATGACTTGAAAGATAAAACTTAAAAATAAAATTTTAAAACTTAATTGCATAAAATTTAAACAAATGTACACATCCATACTTCTTGTCTCCCAAAAGACTATATATGGTACCTATTGACTCATTGTTGATGATGTCCCGACCTCGTCTAATGCAAAATGTGTCTTACAACATTAAACAACATCATGTGCATCATTTATATGAACTCCCTAAGAATTTATTTGATACTTTTGCAAAGCACATTTGATGCAAGCTCTAGCACCATCATGTTCACCTTTTCCATGGCCACTCTCAAAGAAACTCCATATGTGTTTTATATTCTCATTGTGATATATAGTCTAGATTATTTGAACTCTATGACACATCCATTGAACTAAACATAATGTTTATCAATATTTATGTCTCTTTCTTTCAAATAAGAAAAGAACATATTGAAGCAATATTCTACATAGTGAATGTCATGTTCTTTATCATCACTTATATAAAAGTGATATTCCTTTCAATTACTCATGCTTGAACTGTACTCTGAACACCATCTAAATCTAATTGTTCATGTCTATAACAAACATGTATAATAATAGTGACCTACATAGAAAAGAAATAATCTCATTGAATTGCTTTCTGATGAACAAAGGAATAGTTCTTTGAAAAATCAACAACTGATACAATCGTTCCAAGTGGGAAATTATCTCTCAAAGTTTGAAACAATTGTGCTTGCCACTTTGCAAAACATATGTGATGAATATAAGATTAAATCAAATTCTTAAATCTATCCATAAATGATACAATAGGTAACTCCTCTTCAACATATTTTAACCTTTTTGTCTGTTTCCCCAACTTTGTTTAAATTCTTCACATACTTGTAACTTTTGCAAGTCAATTTTTTTGTTACATCAATATTTTTATTTTCCAAAGGAAATAGAGCCAATTCACCACATGTTTCACATAATCCTTTGATACAATTTATTTGACCAGATGGATCATTGCTTCTATCACATAGAATGGATGATATAAACTCATTTCTCCTACTAGGAGGAGGAGCATGAAAACCATATGTGTCTTCTAAAAACTTTCAAAATACCTAATGGTGGAGATCAAACTCAATATGATGATGACAACAACATTTGCCCAACTTTTACATTAGGATGTTCACTACAAAATGACACATATAACTCATGTTTTGTATGATATTCACATTGACTAGATGCAATCCTATGCCTGATAAAATCTCTACTATTTTATGAAGGATGAATGTTATCAATCCAAAATCATATGACTAAATTTTTTAATCCCTCTTCATTCCTATAAGAATGAGGTTCTCTACACATGATTGCCCAATTGCCTGTCATAGTACTATCATCTAGAATTAATCTTCTCTTAACATATTCTCTCATTGTTTTCATATTAAAACTCATTTAAGATAAAATTGAAGATATTTGTCTATGTTGGGTCATATTCTTATTTATAGCAGACATCAACATCACTTTTCTGGCCATGGACTTATCTTTAGTTTGAGACTATTTTCCTATGTTTCTCAAACCTTATTTAACATTTTCAATCACATTAGTTTGCATGTTATGAAATCTTCTCTTCTTTGATGTTGTGTCTATACATAATAATTTCAATGCCTCTTGCAACTTCTTTTGTGTAAGAAAAAGTGAAAACAACTAAGCTTATTCAAGTGTTTCAGTGTTATCAAATTTAGTTATAATTTCTCTTATCTTCTTATTCATTGACCTTTTCTTAGACAAACTTTAGGGTTGAGTAGTAGTTGCAAGTCTTCTTAATTTATCCATATCCATTTTAAGTAAGAAATCTTAATTTTTATGAGAAATACCATTCTTTATAGATTGGTCAATATTTATGAGTTTGTCCATACCAGTTCCTACACTTGATCCTGACCCTTCTCTAACTTTTGTTACTGGAAGTTCTACAAGGAGCGATCTTGAGCCTTCTCCAATATTCATTATTTGAGATTCTATAGAGAAATATTCTAACCCTTCTTTGACTTCTATTATTTGAACCTCTCTAGGGAGTGATCTTTAACCTTCTTCAACATTCATTGTTTGAGATTCTATAGGTAGTGTTCCTGACCCTTCTCCCATATGCAATTCTTCTACTTTTGTTGAGCCTTCTTCAACATTTCCTTCACCTTTTTGATTGTCTACAACAAATTTATAAATAAATAAAATTAGATTAAAAGTAAGATTGAAACATAATTAAATTCAAGACCATAAAGATAAATAAATTTAGTATACATAATTACAAATGTTATTTAATTAGATGAGAATGTGCCACATTCTTCCAAAGATTTCTTTGTCCTACTTCATCAGATCTCTTCCTTGCATATTTGTTTTGCCTTCTTTTCTTGTTTTCCATAAAAAAATCATACAAGTAAAACATTTACCCTTGCCTTAATAAATTTGCGCAATAACTTTATAAAAATGTTGTAGTAACTTTAAAAATTTTGGCTTCACTATCAATTTTTGTCCTATCTGCAAGTGATTTCATGGTTTTTGTTTTTTTAATATGTTCACACGAAAAAAAATTATTTTACATGTTCAACTGAACATGTCAAAGTAATTTTTTAGTGGTCATAAAATTTAGACACGTATTTTCATCCAAAAATATGTTCACATGAACATGTAAAACATGTCCATGCCAACATCATGTTTGTGCAAACATGTTAATTTATAAAATTTTCATGCTCTTTTTGAAAAAAAATGAAATTGGCTCTTTTGACAACCAAAATTATGAATGAATGATCTCCTACAGTAAAATAAAAAATCTAATTTGTGCTACTTGGAGCAAGCTTTCCAACAACTATAATTGTAATACATATTATATTCATTAAGACTTTCAAATATGAGTTTAACTTATTATAGGTTCATTACCGATTGAACATCAACTTACTTCGACACTTTTAGAAAATTTGAAAATTAGGTCCAAATTTTTTTGAAAAATATCTAGGAAATAGGTTATTGAGATAACTTTGTATTAAAAAGAAAGATTTATGATAAATTGAGTTCAAGTTATCTGTGTCAAATGAATGTATGTCTAAATTATGATTGATGTCACTTCAAACCTTCATAAACTATACAATATTCAACCAAATTGAATCAAACCAAATTCATCCTCTAGATTTTGAAGTTATAAATCCAATGCCAAAAGAATTACCTTATTATCATTTCTAGAAAAAAAGGTTGTGTGTGTCAAGTGGACTATCACTATTTAAAAATATTGATTTTTAATATCTACCACTTTTCAGAGGAGAAGAAAAAATTGACATAATTTTGTTTTTAAAAAAATTAAAAATATGGTTACAAAGCAGGAATAGAGTACTGGAAATCACTAGTTTGCATCATCTTGAAATTATTCATAGTTTTAGCTCAAGTGCAAGGTTTCTTTCAAAAATATTGATTTCAATGTCAAAATTGGTCAAAAAGTGGAACCCATTATTGTGGGATGACCCAGGAGTTTACGGGTCATTCAATTAGGGTTTAGAGGAGATGGTTAAAGTTCTAGGCCTTCCTCTCTTCCTTTTTCCAAATTTTCCTCTCTCTATTTTCTCTCCTTCTACTAATTGTAAACCATGCGTATTATCAATTCACCCTTTCCTAGGTGTCCTCTTCTTCTATTTTGCGTTGAATGTAAAATCCCTTGATTCTTTGTGAGGGTCATCAAGGATAGATTGAATCTTCTCTTCCAACACATGCTCTCCTTCACTATCTTTATCAAACTCATCATTAGTAGGGATTTTGATTTCCAAAGTAATTATCTTGTGAACCTAGGTATTTTTTTATATATTGGGGTGTCTTCCTTGGCTAGAATTATTAACTTGTCATAACCATTAAGCTTGTCAACAGAATCATAAGAGTGAATATTAGCATCTAGTCCATTATTACAATTGTCTATTTCATAGTCATGATTGGATTTATTAGGGGAGGGGGCAGGATGTGTTTTTCTACTATTATTCCTTTGGAGAGAGTTGCTAAGGGTAGTCAAAATAGTATCCACTTTCTAAGGATGAGGTAGAATAGGGTGAGTAACAGAGTCATTTCATTACTTGTGTCTCAAATGTCTTTTGATATTCTTAAGAACAAGTTGTTGGGTATTCATGGTTCTATGGTTAGGCATCTTTTGGTATAGTCCAAAGTTCTCAAGAGAAGGAGGTTAAAAATTGATGGAAAGAGGAGAACTAGAGATCCTAGAGGGATCAATCTCAAATTGGGGTTTCAAGTTATTTTTCAATTCATCAAGTTAAATGGAAAGAATAAAATAAACATGAGGGGTGTCAACTTTTAACAGGGAAAAAGTGGGGAGAAGTGTTACATTCTTCCATTTATACTTGTCACTCACACTACAACACATGGGGTCAAATTTCAATGGCAATTTGTGATGGTGATGTAATTTGTGGTGATGTTCAATATTTTTTTGCAATTGTCCCTAAAACTATTGCAATATTGACATTGGCATCATAATTGTGAAACCCACATGAGCATAAACCAAAAAAATTAAAACATGACATAAATCATTTCTCATTTGTTTTGATTGTGGAGAGTTTTCCATGAAAGAGTGTGGAGAGCTTTGAACAAGGGTGGAGAGCTATAAACATTGTTATGACCTTGTGATCTCTAAATTTTTTTTATGTGCCCTTACTCTATGATTTTTTTGTTGTGCCCTTGTGATCCCTACATTTTTTTGTCATGCCCTTTCTCTATGATTTCATTTTCATTCTCTTACTCTATGATTTCATTTCCATGTCATGCCCTTGTGATCTTCATGCCCTTGCTCTACAATTTAGTTGTTGTATTACACCCTTGTGATCTCCATGTGTTTTTTCTATGATTTTATTCAAGGGCTATGTAAATATTCTTTTTTGTTCCTTCTAAACATGTATCTCTTTATATTTCCTTCTAAACATGTATACCTTAGAGATTTTTTTAAGGTGCTTATGACATCTTAGAACAATAGAAAATTGATGTATCTACATACATATTCCAAAATCCAAATAATAAAATAATAAAACTCACTCAAATCATTCTAAGTGACTTATCTCAAGTTCCTACACAAAAATAATGGAGACTAGGAAAAATGGGCAGAGTTCATAGTAAATGAAACTATCCATAACCCAGTTAACTGGGTCTAGTTGCTATTTAGCTAGGTTGATTAAAAATTCTTATATAATTGCCATCAAATTAGGTACAATAAACTAAAGAATTAGTTGCTCCTAGCTCGCGGGACCAATACAGCTTTCCAAAGTGATAAAATTGCACATGTCGATGCTTTACTTGCATGTGGGGCATGAACCACATTACCAAATTTATAACTAATGGTTGGATATAAAGGCTCCATATAGTGGCCCAACAATGGAAACCAAGGATTTAACCATGCATGTATTGGCATGCTCTCCCTACAACAATCCCAAGTATAGATACTATTGCTATTAATTTGGGCATCACTATATAATCTAGAATGTTAAGAAGTACTAAAGACAATAGTAACTTATCCCATGGTTCCAAAAAACATAGAATAGGTTGACTGTCCTTTGGATCCTAGGAATTTCTAGTAGCTATTCACACTACTAGAAGAATAACTTTGATGAAGAGTTGAGTGTAAGGTGTTGAAGAAGAAAATTTTTCTTTTGTGTAAATGCCATAATCATGAGGCTCATTCCCTTCCAGAAGCCTCTACAACAATGACATGACCTCTAAATCATGCAAAAGGTGTTGAAGTGGTTCCCAAACTTGAAATACTCTTATAAGCATTTGGTACTTAGGATCATTACAGGGAGACTGTACCAATATATGAGACACTCTTATAAGAAAATGCATAAGAAATACATGACATATTGCACAACTTGTAGTCCTCCTGATATTTGAACTATAAATTCTCAAAGACACTTGCAAGTGATTCCAATGTCATAGTACCCACCACAACACTTTCCTAGATTCTCTCTAGTGGCTCCCACAATATTCTCTATGTTGTCTAGCTGTTGTTTTTGGTGTGTAGTCTCTTTCTAAAACATCTCCTTCTCCTTCTCTTTTTAAAGCCACTCCTTCTCCTTCTCTCATGTGCTTTCAATTTTGATTATCAAACTTCTAAATATCTACCTCTACAGTATCTAAAATCAAATTCACATTGTGTTGTAACTTTGGCATAGGTGTTTTATCATCAATAGCCTTTATTTCAAAATTCAAGTTTTCAAGATTTGTCCACACCCTCACTCATAGACCTCTCATGTCAAACACCATGTTCTTGCTTCTAAGCTAACATTTCTTCAGGTGCATTTTCTTGTAAAATATTAATTTTTTTGAACAATTGTAAACTCTTAGAAAGTGCATTGTTATTTTCATGTATGTATGTATGTATTTATTTATGCATGTATGTATATATGTATGTGTATATGTATGTATGTATATATGTATGTATGTATGTATATATGTATGTATGTATGTATGTATGTGTATATGTATATGTATATGCATATATGCATATATACATATATACACACACATATCTGTGTGTCTATGTATGTAAGCATGTATAAATATAGAGAGGTCTTGTAGATTGTGGATTATGGATTATAAACAAACAAAAAAAAATATGACATTAAGCATTCCCCATTTGTTTTGATCAATTTATGCATGAAAGAGGGTGCAGAGCTTTGACTAAGGATGGAGAGCTCTAAATTTTGGTGGAGATCATTGGACATCTAGAATTTTTTTGTCATTCCCTTGTGATTGCTGCATTTCATTATCGTGTCATGCCCTTGTGATCTTCGTGCACTTGCTCTATGATTTTCTTCAATGGGAGAAGAGGTACCTATGTAAATGTTTTTTTTTTTCCTTCTAGACATGTATCTCTTGATGATATATAATATCTTTGGTCAGATTGAAGGATAAATGTTTATGATAATTGTATGCATATGTGCATCTATGTATGTATATCAATTCACTATGTGAACTAATTTACATGCATAATTAAAAACTTGCATAGTACTTTTCTTAAATTCAATTAACCATTCATGTGTTGAATTCACACAAGCAATTATCCTTGCATTCAATTGAAACTATTCGTGCCAAACTAAGTATGTATAAATTTATACTTACAGATTATATTATCTTTTGCTGATTGAGTAAAGATCTCATCCATAATATCATCAAGGTAATGAAATAAAATGCATTCACAATAAGTCATAATGGAATTGATAAGATGATCCATATATGCTTATACAGATCAATGACTTAATATAAGTTATTGTTGGTTAAGCATTAATTAAACTAACTAGTATAAGGTTAATAATTGTTTATATCAACAGTCATGTCATGAGTGGTGGTGTAGAGTACCAAATCACTATTTTTTATTTTGTTTTAATGTTTTGGTTTCTTACCTAATCAGCCTAGGATAAATAAGTCTTGGATGAAAAATACATGGTTGTAATGAAAAGATACTTTCATGTATGCTTAGGTCAAAAGTAGCAACAACATATGCAGCTTCGATATAAACTCGATTGGTATGAAATGTAGAAACAAGTACAAAATACTTAGGATCAGGCTTGGATAACACATTGAGAAACAACTATATATCTTCCTTGATTATCTTGTAGTCCTTTAGTTTTGTTTGTAATTGTTTAATCTTGGAGATTAGTTCTTGGATGTTGTTGAAAATTTTTAGATCAACATTCATCGAATCATTATCAATTTGGTAACTCTTAATCTTGTCAGTTTTACCAAAAAAAAATTCAAGTGCATCCCAAGCTGCTTTAGGTGTCTTGAATGATTTCAAATTAAATTGTAAATCAAAAGAGAGTAATAAACAAATGTAGCCAAGAGCTTTCTCACAAGTGATCTCTTGTGCTCGAAGATCATTAACATCAGTAGGATAAATTTGTTTAATTCGGATATCTAGTGCAACCTTTTTCCCTTAGATAATTTCATACTAATTTTTTCCATGATTCGTAGTTATATTGAATTATGAGTTAAATATGTGATTTTTCCATTTATTCTAAAAGGAAGAACAAATGAAACCAACATGACACAGGATCACCCTCCTGAATTTGTGAGATCAAAAAATCCCCCCACCGCCCAAGATGCAATGATTTGGCACTTTATAATTTAGTGCATTTACAACTGCCACTTGCCAAAATAGACCAAAGTGGACTTCTAATTTTGATAATTACAACTTCAAACATGAAGCAATAAGAGACTTTTACAATTAGGACACTAGATCACTCAAGGATCTAATAGACTATAATTGCTAAATTGGGCCAATTTTGACCAAATTCTTAAAGTACTATCTACTCATGATATCTTAGAATCAATACCAAAGATGATAAGTAGAAACAATTATGCACTTAAAGAAAATAGTGCCTGAAAAAATTGTCCATATGAACTCAAATGATGCCACAAAAGTTGTAAAATCACCTTGAAAAATAGATAATTGGAAGCATGAACAAAGGAGCATTGACAAGAAATTAGATAAGAAAGGAAGTCTATTTATTATCACAAGTTGATCCTAAGACAATAGACGAAGCATGCAAAGATGAATATTGGATAAAGGCTATGAGAGAACTTGATAGGATAGAGAAGAACAAGACTTGGGAATTGGTCACCAGGCTTAAAGATAAGAATATTATTAGAAAGAAATGGGTACTCATGAACAAGATGAATGAGCATGGTGAAAATGGCATCTTATCCTTATAATGCTAAAATGTCAATGGTGCACTCTAAGTACTGGATAGGCACTTGTGTTCATCTTCCTAGTGGTGCCTTCTCGGTACCTGATAAGGCACATTCCTAAGTTTAGAGCTCTTTCTACTTCCTTGTGCATTAATAGTGCTTTATAAGGCACATTTTGAGTGCTAGATAAGGTTAGATCCATTCTATTGCACATGCTAAGGTCAGGTTCTGCTATTTTCTAACCGTTCTATTAGTCTAGATAAATCCTTTGGATTAAGGTTGACCTAATAGTCATTTGTAAATCCTTTAACTGGGTGAAATTCTAATGGAATGTTCCAAAGTCCTCTAACAAGACGCACTTGTAATAGGCTGATTGAAATCCTTTAATCAATGTCACATTTAACAATGTGCATTGTAACCTTTAACAAGGTTGGCTTCTCATAGGGATCACTTCTCCATTCTTTTGAAATTTTCAACATGGTTTCATTAGGAGATGTTATCTCCATAGAAACTCATGTCTTTCTTCCTATTGGTCCCTTTTGAGTGCCAGATAAGGTGCATTCTTAATGCCGAAGTTCTTTTTACAAGCTCATGCATTTTGGGTGTTCCATAAGGTACATTTAGAGTGTTGGATAAGGTGCATCCTAGATAAAGTGAAACACAATACATGACCTAAGGTGAGGGCATAAGAGTGTTATGTTGGGTGTGATCATACTAGTGTTACTACACCAGATCCCATTAGAACTCTGGAGTTTAGCGTGCTTGGGCTAGTAGTAGGATGGGTGACCTCCTTGGAAGTCCTAGTGTTGCACCCTTTTTTCACTCTTTGGTCTTGCAACCATATTACTTACAGTACTATTTTGCTTCCCAGAACCCCTTTTCTAGCATGCATCCTCCCTTTTGGCCTTGCTTCCAATTTTTAGTCCCAAAACCAATTCAAGATTGTACTAGGATTTTCATCAACAACTATAAGAAGGACTCATAATAGGTGGGCCCCTCAAGAAGATGGACATTGCTAGAGGTGGGCCCCACTTCATATGGGCTAGCTAGAGGTGGGGTCTTCTTAACGTGGGCCTTGCTAGAGGTGTGTCCCACTAGATGTGGACTTGACTTAGTGAGGGCCCCAATTGGTGTGGGTCTTTCTTGATGTAGGTCCCGCTAGAATTTGGACCTATTGGAGGTGGACCCCACTTGGTGTGGACCCCTCTTGATGTAGGACACTATAGGTAAGTGGGCACCAAAGGTAGGTTGACCCCACAAGAAGGTGGGCTCTGTTGATAGAAGAAGAAATGATATTTGCGTGTTGCCCTCAAGATCTAAATCCTTCAAAGTGATGCAATCACTACATAATGAATATATATATGCATGCAAAAGAGATTAATGAGTCTTCATAAATCCTTTCTTATTATCCAATTCATATAGAAATGCAAGAGAACAACATATGAGGTTTTCCAAGACCATTAAAAATAATCTAATCTTTCAATAACTGCTCTAATACCATGTTAGAGATTCTAAAACAAAAATATAAATTCAAAATCTAATGAAAGGATTAGAATAAACAATAGGAAATGAAATTGACATAATAACAATATAAGATCAATTTCTTATGTAAATGCTCAGAGGCAAATATTTCTTAATATGTTGTATGATATAGTTGATATATATCTGAGATATAAAATACAAAGAGCTAGCCTAATTATATAGGGATAAGATGGTAGAAATCTTGGACAAGGTTGAGAAATGTGTCTCAACTAGGAGGAAGTAGAGTCCTAATGGAATCAACCATCTACCATCCACCTATAATCTAGAAGGGTGGTGTCCAAATTTGATTTAATCACATGTGACATTTAGGGTTAGTTGGAGTCAAAGGGATGTTCCAACAATATCCTCCTAATAATAATTACCAAAATATATAATTTCTCCTAATTTACAAGTTCACGTAAGTCAACTTGAAAGAAGAGTGAAATGGAAAATAATCATTTACTCTAACTCTTGGATTACTTTTAGTAATGTCGTAAAAGTTCATTTTGATCTATCTCAGGAGTGGATAGTCCCATCGACCATTTTTCCTTTTTTATTTTACCTTATCCTGGAGATCCTTCTTTTGGTTATTTTCTTCTACATCATCAAAATTCACATTCTCCTTGTACATCTTGTTGAAGTTTTCAGATACACTATGCTTAATTTGGTCTTCTAAAATCTTAAACCATTGGTCTTCATCCCTAAAAACCTTAATGTTCCTTTCCTTCTAGAGGGACCATATGACATGAGGGAACACCATCATCCATAGATTTTTTAATTTATTAATTTTAAATACTTCCACAACCTCCAATGTTCCACTAAATTGTCTTGCATTGTCCATCACAGATTCTAGACATTAAGATTTTTTATCCAAGTGTTCCAAGCATAAGGGAGATATATAAATATATGGTTGACTGACTTTTCCTATGTTGATGAAAGAACATAGCTATTAGGAAAAAACATACCTCTTTTACTAAGATTTTCTAGAGTTGGAATTTTATCTTGGAGAGATGTCCTTTACAAAATGTATATTTTGGGAATAAGTTTGTTGTTCAAAACTAAAGCCCAGATAGGAGGCAAACTATCTGCCTAAATCATATCTTGGACAACTATACAAATAGAGAATACCCTAGAAGATTCTTCATTCCATATTATATAATTATTAGGATTAAGGTTAATGATAGTAAGATTGAGGTGTACTTGAATAGAAATAAGAACTAGGTCAATATAATTTTTTTTAACTTACTAGCCACCTATCCAATAGTCATCCACCTTTGAACCAAGGATTTGAGTACATCTCTCTTTGACTTGGATATTATCCATGACCAAAGACAAATATTTTTCCATTAGCTAGAACTCTTTCTAAAATTCAATAGTCTAACCATCTCCTAGTTTCCATCAAGCTTTAAGATTGGTCATCACTTTATCTTGTAAAATGCCCTTCCAGAATGTAGTGCCCAACATCCTATCATGATTTTTAATTAATTTATCTAAAGTGGCAATATATTTTAAGTATTTTCTCCTCATTATATTTTTCTAGTCTTTTTTCTCTCCAAAAATCCTCAAAATTTTCTTTTCCATAAGAGCTATATTCATTAGTTGAGTGGATCTGAGACCTGGGCCACCACTGTTCTTGGGTCTACAAATCTAGTCTGATTCCACTAGAATTGTTATTTTCCTTTCTTCCACTCCTGACCAAGGAATATTTTTTGGATTATTTCACTTAATTCTTGGAACTCACTTAAACTCTTGAACAAACACAAGGAATAAATAGGAAGGCTTTGAAGAGAAGACTTGATAAGTTGTAATTTTCTATCTTCACTAAGAAGCAAGCCTTTTTAACTTGCAATTTTTCTATGAAATTTTTCTAGTAAGGAGACCTAGAAGGAATCAGGTGGTTTAGGACTAATATCCAAGCCTAGGTAGGTTGCAAGAATCCAATTCAAAATGCTAAAATTCTAGTTATTTTTCCTTATCTCTTGACCAAAGTATTGATGAAGAAGACTTAGATTTTTCCCTAGTTAATAAACTAACTAGAGCTCAAGGTATAGGAGTGAAGGAGATTTTTACACTCAGTAGAAACCTTACTAGATGAATCTCCCATTATCATAGTATCATCAAAAAATCCCTCATGAGATAAAACTTGATCCTTTGAAGAAGGTTTTAGAACCTTACGAAAACCTAAACCAATACCACCTTTCCAAAAGTGGCCTAGAGATTTAGCCATCAGAGAAAAAAGGATTTTAAAGATGGGGTTTCATTGCCTTAATCCACTAGTAGGCTTTTAAAAAGTAGAAGAAGATCCATAAACAAGAGAAACAACTTAGGAGGTTGAAATGAATTGAAAAAAAGTTGAATAAAAGGACAACATTAGCCAAATAATTTTAGGATTTTGAGCACAAAATACCTCTACACGATCATAGGCTTTTAAAAAGATAGATTAATTTTGAGAGTGAAACCTTCCACAAAGCCTTTTTTCTATGGAAAAATAAGCGAAGAGAGGAAGACCAACATGCATGAGGTTAGAAATATAGAGAACACTTTATATGTAGAGTTACACAAACTGATAGCTTTGAAATGATTGATTGAGAAGGCTCCAATTTTTTTTGGGATTAAGGTGATGAAGGTAGAGTTTATGTCCTTGAGAACATTCTAGAACCAAAGAATTCCTTAACTACATTATAAAATTTTGACTCTAAAACATCCTATAAAACATAGAAAAAGATTATGGGGAATCCATCAACCCTAGGAGAGTTATCCCCATAGAGAGAGAAGACTTCTTCCTTGATATCCCAAAAAGACAAAATAGTCACCAGAAACTTATTTTTCTCCTCTTACAGAATGTTAGGGATAGACTCCAACAACTTGTCATAATTTTTCACTCTAGAGTCAAAGAAAATTCTAGATATATGATTGGTTTCTTTATGTTTAGACATAGTAATGTAAAAGAACCTCAAATTTCTAATTGTTTAGTTTTGGAATTTCTCCTCTTTAGTTATTATGTCACGGTATTTACATAGAGAGACATTTTCTTTTTCCCTCAATCCTTGAATGTTCCCTAAGTCCTGAATGGTTTTCTAAATCCTAGATAGTTTTTTGTTAAAAAATCTCCCCAAAGATCTCTTTATTCTAAAATTTCACCTTTCCCTCAATATAGCTTAGTTTTCTAGCCACCCTAAACATAGTAGACCCATCTATCCAAATATCCCAAAATTCCTATATTTTTCGTCTTAAATTAAGATATTCCAACCACATTTTTTTAAATCCAAAGGGGAATCTCTTTAGATTATTGAAGGTTTCGGAACCAAGGAAATTGGAAAAATGATCTGAACTGACTTTAGGAAGGGAAACTAAAGAGAGGCAGAATAGATTTAGCTAGTCAATCGAGAGAAAATCCCTATCCTACTCAACTTGACTAAGTTATTTCTATTTTCTATGGTTTGACGACATAAAATTCATTCCTTCAAGATCAACATCCACTAGAGCTTGGGCTTCAATAAATCCCATCACATCCTATCTACCCTCTGAATGGATTTGAGACAACATCCCACCAAACTTTTGTAAATCTCAAGAAGTACTGTTGAGTTCACCAAAAACAAGTCAAGGTTCCAAAGGGATATTTTTTTTGAAGACATACTATCTCTCTTACACACATAGTTACCCCGTAATGGAGTTTTGGATTCACATGGTGTTTCCTATATGGTTTTGAATCCTATTATTGTTGATATACACATGGATCTACATGTTGATGATATGTATTTTGGTATTGATGTGGGTTCACTTGTTGGTAATGTGTTTGAGGATCTACATGTTTCTATGAATGATAATTTACATGTATCTATTATGGATTTTCCTATGGTTGATAGGGCTCAAGATTGACTTATTGTTTCTATTATAGATTTGGGTTTTCATTTTGCTAGTAATTTGGTTTTAGATTTTTATGATTCTACTTCCATGGTTTTTATTTTTTATGATGTTATTATTTTGTTGGTGGTGATAAGTTGCAAGGATTAATTGGGAGCATATTGTTGTTTAGCTTGTTCATGTGAGTGAGCATGCTAATTCGTTAGCTCTAGTTAAAAAAGTTTTGATGTTTGAATGGATAAAGAAGAGATGTTGAATTTACACATTTGTTCTCTTGTCTTTTTTGGATTGGAAGCCTTTGATGAAGATGAAGTTGAGAGCAGTTTTTCCTTCGACATCAATGTGTGGGGCACACCTCTCTATTTACTACAGTAGTCTATTGAAGAGCATCAAGATTTTTTTTTTCACCCCATGTTCCCATGATATGGGTTACGTTTGAGGCATATTTTCCAACCTTATCCTATGTGCACATGTAATTATTGTATTGATCATATTAAAGTTAGTGCTAGTTTTGTGGTTGATGGCAACATGTTCTTCATTTCCTAGGCATACTTTGGAGATTTTTTCTATGAGAATTGATTTGTGAGAGTTAGCTTATGTAGTCTTAGATATAGATCAGTGGATGACATGAGGGCCTAGGTCTAAGGCTACACAATGTTATTTTATATTATGAGTTAGATATGATTCTAAACTTGGGGTCTATCCTAAAAGTTATTTAATCTAGAAGACTGACTCGTAGATCAAGGTGTTGTATATTCAGGGGGTCTTGTGATATCTAGAGTCATTTAGTACTAAATCATGGAGTAGCTAGAAGCATCCTAAGGGATGATAGCTAAGAGATGTATCTTCACATATCAGGATTGAGATGTATTCTTCTTTTTAATTGGTCGTAGCTTGGAAGGACTTATAGTTAGCCATGTTGGATGAAAATCTTATTATTATATTATGAGAATAAGTGTTGCATTGGATTTGAATATTTGAGATATTATTTATTTTCCATTGTGTGGTTACTTTTGATGGCTAGTTCACCTCGAAGTAGGGTACACTCAGCCTCATACTGCATCAAATTTTGTAGGATTAGGACCCTCTCCTTATGTAACTTATTAAAAAAACAAAGAAGGAAAATAATTACCTTATATGAGTTTATATTCTTATATAATGTTATTAAGAAAATGAACTTTTCTTCTCTAAATAATTTTTTTAGTTGAGGATATTTAACCAAATTTTTGAGAAGGAAACACACTTTTACATTAGTACTATATAATAGTTTATTTCTTATGTAATAAATAAAAAATGGTAATCTATCATTAATGTGGTTCCAAGGAGCTCCAAAATTTTAAAAATTAGAGAAAATAAGGTCATAGAAGTTGTTGAATACAAGAATAAGGATCATGATGAGAATAAGGATCACGATGATAGTTATAGTGAGGCTCAAGGGGAATCTTTGCACTCACTAATAATTAATTAGAACCTCATCAAATAATTTACTAATCCTATAGATTGATTTCTTGGTTTGTTGTTTTATCTCTAATATTATTTCAATGTCCTTTCCATGAGTGCATTTCTATTTTACAACTATACCATTTCTCTTAGTTGAATAATAGTTTAATTTTGGTTATTGAAGAATGATGTTTTCTATTAATAAGAAGTCATGTGGATTTCTCAAGATCCCCTTCTTAATTAATTAGGATAATAAAAATTTCACATTCTAAATTTAAAGGATAAAAGCATTACATTTCATTACATTGTTTTTAAAATATAACATTTTCTATATTTTTTCTCTATATTATAGTATTTTTTTTAATCTCAATTGGAAAATTCCATGCTTGAATACAAAATAAATATACATCCATTCCTTTAGCATGTCCAAATGGGGAAATTCTAGAATTTATTTCATTGTTTTCCCATTTGTTTGGCATATTGTTTTGTATTCCATAACTATAGAAAATGGGATCCAAAAAGTAGTAAATAAGAGATTAATAGGTGAATAAAATTCCCTCCACTTGGGTGTAAGAAAAGACCAACCACAACATAGTATACTATGCGCCTTTAGCTATTTGTCTAGACTAGTTTTAGTAAAGGTTCAAGTATCACTCTAATTATATCTTTTGGTTACATAACTTAAGAAGTCCAATTGGGAAAATTTTTAAAATTGTATTTCAAGTCATTAATAGTTGGATATGAAAAACTAACACTCAGCAAATTTGAATGTTGTTTCAAGGAGAATGATAACTACTATGTTCTTCCAATGTAGACTAGTATGGAGTAGACATCCATGTTTATTCTAATTTCTATAGTAAATTATGTCTTTAGATGACCATTTCTATCTTTATAGATGTCAAAAAAAAAAGTTAAATGATAATTAATTCTATTAATTATCAAAATGAATGAATACATTGTTTTTTTGTGAGGAATTATTCACTTTAACTTATTATAATCAACGATTCTCTATAAATTAATTCTCATCTTAAATTGAAGAGTTTGCAAGATTGAATTATAATTACGATGCATTTATCTTTCAATTGCTTTTTTATTTAAAGTTTCTTTCTATTTCATCACATGGTATCTAACTATAAATTCTACTCTGACATACAAAAATTTTCTTGTAGAAGCCCCATCAAGTTGATCTTGTAGTCAATTTTCTAATGGAGATCCCTTTGAAACCTAGAAATAGAATTAACACTAGATCAACCCTAGCCAGTAAATCAATGTAATATCTATAATTATATATGTAGTAGATTATATTTATGACATTAATATAATACACTTCAGTTTGTACATATAGTAGAGTATATGAACAAATTTTAATTTTTCATATTACATATCTATTTTATTTATCATTTAGTTTTGTGTCCATTTTTTAAAATTTGATTAATACCCCATTAGTTGATTTGGTTGGGATATTTATAGATTGTTTGGATCCATTTTTTATTTCACTTGATTAAACTTATATTTTCATATTTTAATTTTCTAAGTTTTGACATATTGGCTAATTCTTCATCAATCATGTAAGAAAGAGTCACTTCACTTGATGTGAAATAACATCAACTAGTAGGCATGGACAAATGACACAATCTTGTACAACATTGATTATCTTCCCTATTCATTTATCATCCTATTACACACACTAATATGCACACACCTCTCCTACATTATTTGCATAGGAATACTTTTTACATATTCATCCATATACTATACCTTTTATTCTTATTAATACACATGCCCTTTGCATTACATTATTAATTTCACTTGATTATTTACATTCCCCAATCTATTTCTATGGATGAGTAAAATATTTATTTCATATATTTGTATATATTAGATCTATATGTTTTTAATTAATACATATTATTGTCTTGTGATAAGCCAAGTAAAGATATGTTCACATGCTTTATTGCTAAATATTACTAACAAATTGTATTGTTGCATTAATTTTTTTATCTTATGCTTTACACATTATATTTCATATATAAGAAGAAAAATGTGATAAGATGATTCATATTAGTGTGTAAATAAACTAGATATAGACATTATTCTTGTAGACATTCACACTTGTCTCAAGTTTGATGTCTTTGGTCTTAAATTTAGGAGAGCTCTAAAAGAATGTGTCTTAAAGATTTACTATATTATTTTAATATAGACTTTATGTATTACCAATATAAATAATTATTATTAATAAATTTTAGATGCTATCTGATAAACTTGGATCTGGCTTCATGGTAGAAGCTTAACAAATTGTAATGCAAATTAAAAGATGTCAATTAGATAACCGAAAACACACTCTCAAACAACATTTTCTCATTTAAAAACATTTGTAATTTTTCTTTGTTGTTTTAATATTTGTAATTTAATTCCTCTCGAAAATCATTCTTTTCTTTCAAATTCAAGTGAAATATACGTTTTCTTACATTATTGTATTTTCCTTTTTTTAAACATTTTGTATTGCTGATAGTTATACGCAGAATTGTCTATCATTCATCATTCTTTACCAGCAATAGTTGACATGAAGTTATAGAGATATGAATACTAAATCCATGAAAACAACTGGCTGCAGTTGTATTTGCCATTGCTTTTCTAAAGTAAAGATGAGTGGAAAACGTTTGTCCACATTATGTGGATTGAGAAACAACCATTATTACAATCAAGTAAATGACAGGAAGAAAGGATAATAAGCAGAACACTCTAAAAATAGTGCACGATCAAGTTTGTGTGGCGTGTGATTAGTAATTACCGATAAGAAATGAAAAGCGAATATGGGTTTAAGTGGCTGTCCTATACCTGGTCAGAGGTATGACGCGTATGGCCACTTGTGTTGCCAATAAACAGCTTTTTTCCTCGGTGGCGAGCAGCATCTCTTGTCTAAAGTACTGCCACCAACAATAGAAACAAATAAGGTGTTACTTGTCACCAGCATGAATAGAGAATGTGCAAGGTGACATCTAACGAAATCAGCCATAATGGATAAGGGAAAAGAAAATAAGCTGCACAAACATCGGGAGAACACTCTGTGAGGATAAGGGATAACTAAGTGACTGTATGGAAAGAATGTGTGAATGCTTTGTGAAGTTCAATATGAGAAGTTGGAGAGATATCAACCAAGTGAGTTAAGCTTGGAAGATCACATTACTACATTTGGACTTGAATTGTGATGGTCACTCGTCATCCAAGCGACATGACCAAGAATTGGCTGCCGTCGTTTGTCACAATAGCGATGCCAATAGTCGTTGCAATTTGGAAGGTCGACATGTTGTCGTAATTGCGATAGGCCGTCATCCCAATTACAACATCTTTTATTTTCAATCTATCATCACAATCACAACGGGATGCGACAGCACTGCCGTGGGTGCAATAGCTATCCGTTTGATTTATCCGTCGCAATTGCAACGGGTTTTCAATGGTAATGCTGATACTATGATGGCATATAATATTATAAAAAAATGAGATTTAATTTTGGTCGATGCTGACTACCATGCTTCTGCATCGTCTAATCATGGTGCAGCAGGTAAAACATATATCAGGAATGTAGTTTGTAAGGCTTTTCAGAACTTCTTATCGTAAGAAATTCTTGAAGGATTGGTATTCTTAATCATACTATGTTTACTTTAATTTCATTGCAGGTAAACTGTGAGAATACTTTGAGAATATGCTTCAGTGTTTATGCATTGTGTAAGGTAAGATGGTAACCTGGACCTCTCACTGAATGGACTTAGAACCAATGTTAATGATCTTTTTCAGTTGAATTCAAACATGCAATATTTAATAACATATGTAGATGAAGACAATGATGCTATGGAGGAGGACCCTTCAAACCTTGTTTCTCATGAGGAGGAAAACCCAAAAATTGGGCAACAATTAGATGGTTCCACTATTCTTCCACTAGGAAAGGGAGTATTTATAGGAGGAAAAGGAATTGGGTAAGCCATGAGAGGGAAACTCAATGGAGAGATTTCTGGAATATAATTCATGATGTGTTGAACATAATTTATCTACAGTTAGAATGGAGTTGGAACAATTTCGTATGATATCAGTGAGGTTGCATTCATTGTTGGAGGGGCAATTAGGAATCGGGTGTGGAGGGAGAGTCACATATTGTACTATAGGAGGAATAAATTATTGCACCCATGGGTTTAAATTGGAAGTCATGGTTTTCTACAATTGTTGTGTCTCCAATATTCCTCAGAATATATCGTTCTAAGGGCAATGATAGAATCAAAAATCTGATTTTGAATGTCATGACAGGGATAAATATTTCCAAGTTTCCTTTTGGTCGTTGTCTGCCTATTTTAATGTCAAGTCCTCAATAAACTAATGCTACACACAAAATATATGTTGAATCCACGACTTCCTGCATGAAGAAATAATCACGACGTAGGGTTTCTTATCTACAGTAATATAAAAAGGAAATGGAAATGCAACAATATCTATGAAACACTTGAGAAGAAGCAGTATCAATTAGAAACCTTAGAAGAATGTTAAACACAATCTCTGTGGGAAGAGCCAAAGAAGAAACTACATGACCTATGCTAAACAATGTACACATGTGATCAACATAGTAAAATGTATTTCTAATAAAAAAGACTGTATTTTTTTTTTCATTATTGCCTTTATAAAACATGAGGTATAGGTCTGAACAACATACTAAAATGTATAGGAAACTTAGTAGATTTTTTCCATCATTCTCTTTATAATAGATGTGTTTTAATTGGCTTCTTAGCCATGGGCGTATCCTCAAGAATTGAGTGAAATATTTGTAGTGTGACATGTTCTTCAGATGTTGTGTTGTATTTACTTATCTACACATGTCCCAAGGGATTCACCTTGACTTTTTGTTGCTTAGCATTACTTTTATAAGGTTCTTTCAATGTGGTGCAACTCCATTAATGTAGCACAAATTTCCTCCTTCTAAAGCACACTCCATTTTTATCTCCTATAGGTCTACCTAATATTACAAACGTCCTCAATTTCACAAGGTCTACTTTAACTGTTTCATTCTAAATCTATTTGTCTTTTATTATCTAGCTCACTAATAGGTATTTGCTTCCAAGCACCAACATTTTTCATTTGACTGCATTTTTTTTTTACAACTGAATTTTTAACACCTATAATTATAACTCCAATGTGTTATAAAGCAACTTTAGTCTATGAACAAGACAGTCACACCATCTTTCCAATATAAGACTAAATATATCTGAGGTACTTAAAACTCAGTGTAGTAAGAATCCAATTCAATTGCATTAATAGAAAGCCCTAAAATTACGTTAATAAAAATTATTTTTCTATCATTATATTTTCCCTTATTATGTAAGGTGTACTACATTATTCATCAAACATGTTTCAATTGAGAAGAGATTTAATCCAATTGGAAGTCATGAAACTTTTTTAAAATTCTTTTTATAATCACTAATTTCAATAGAAAATATTTAATACATAGAATTATATAAGTATCCCCTAAAATCAATGAGAAATCAATGTGATTTTGTGTAGTGTTTTCCAAGAATCACTTGCTTCTAAATAATGTATACTAACATATTGTGAGTATGATCTCAAAATCATTCTTAATAACTTAGAACATTATGTAGAAGATTGTGTCATTCAAGAAACCCTTGTGATGGTTCCAGTTGCTTCTATTGTGGTTCAAGTTCCTCTTGTTGTTGTTTATGGTGTCATTAGAGCTCCTTTCCTTGGTCCTTGTGATCTCATGTCCACTCTTTCTATTGGTGTTTGAATGGGGTATGTGTGTCTTCCTTTCTCATCTCTCACTTGGAGGTTCCTCCTTCTCATATGGTTTTGGTCACAAATTTTGTTGGTGTGGTTGTCCTTATGGTTGCTAAGATTTGAACTCTGTAAGCATGTATATTCCATCTCTGATCTAGTATGTTGCGATAAGGCTCATTGAACAGAACATATATCAAATTAATATTCAACAAGGGTTAATTGAAATCATATCACAAAAATTAATCATAATGAAATACTCTTATTTTAGTACTTAGCCAATGGAGAAAGTGATATCCCAAGGACTTTAAAATGTCTAAATTATCTTATGGAAAGGGCACAAGTACAATGTTGTGCATCTCTGCTTCAAGCTTATACATATATGTTGTACTGAATTTAAAAATTTGCTAGAAATCAATATTCTATTATACAATATTAAAAGGACATATTAATTATATAACACATAACTAAAGCTTTTTAACATCTCATACTATAGCTATTAATTGTAATTTAAAAGTATCCATGGAAGACACTACGATACCAAACATTTATAGTTTCTTAAGTAAAATTATTTTACTTCCTTGCTTACCATAATCTATATGACAATTTAGTCAAAATCCTTTAAAAAGCCTGCAAAAATAAATGAGTTTGATATATAGAGAGAAGTCATAAAGACAAGCACTTATGTACAAAGTATTTATCAAATGCATGCCTTCCAATGGCCATGTTCTTTTGTGCTCCAATCTAGAAGAATGGATGTCAACATGATAGGTTTTCTTTTTTATATATATTTAAATATATTCTTATATATAGGAATGGATTTTTCAAACACACACACACACACACACACACACACACACACACACACACACACAAAGAGAGAGAGAGAGAGATAGATAGATAGATAGAGAGAGAGAGAGAGAGAGAGAGAGAGAGAGAGAGAGAGAGAGAGAGAGAGAGAGAGAGAGAGAGGTGAATTTTAACATGATAGCTATTAATATCTATAAATATGTTTGTTGACAAAACCCTAACAAAAAAATTTTGTTGCATTGAGTTTGATGTTCAAAATAAGTAGCAATAATTTGAGAATAACAATCAGAGAAGTTGATTTAGCAATGTTATCAACCAAATTTAGAATTTGAAAGGTTAAATGGTGGTTGTTCTAGATTGTGTAGATATAAATTATGGGTAGTGATTAGGCAATGTTACTTCTCAATTAGAGTATGTAAAAATTTAGTTTGCATGAATATATAAGATTGCATTCTATAATCCAACATTGTGATAAGAATATTAATGATTTTTTCATGAATTGAAGTGTAACAACAATATATCTATATTTTTTTCTCAACACATAACCTAGACATTTATAATTGAAGAGTGGTCATTTTGATGTTGTTAATTGGTAGAAAATGAGAGTTTTGCAAACCTTGCAATGACCTACAAATTGACAAGTATGAAAACATGAAATAACATAAAATATTTAAATGAAAAGGTAACTTGGCATTTGGAAATAGTAACTGAAATATAAATGTTGCCTTCTTTCTCCATTAAGTGTTGCATACCATATAGAACAGATAGTGTGTGAGTCCATTATGAAGGGACTAGTGTTTCCCACTATCAAAAAAATGAAACATAGGTTACAATACATGACACATTGTGGTGGCCTTCTTTGCTAATCTAGCCATGTTTTGAAGAAAAATCTTTGACCAAACTTTAGGATCCTCTACTTCCTCATTGTAGTATTATTCAACATATCACCACACTCAAAAGAAATAATGAGAATAGTTCATGAATCAATGTATACTTTAGAATGATCTAATATTATTTGTTTCCACTATTCAAATTCTTCTTCATGTCTCTAAATTTACAACAAAAGTTATCAAATGCAATCAAACATGATTGCAGATAAATAGAGACAATGCAATACCTTAGAGAGGAATAATTTTAGGCAATCCAATAGAAAGTCATTCATTTGAATACTTCATAACTACATCTAAATTTCATAAATAAATTAGTTTAACTATGGCATCCTTTTATATTCCCTAAAACCAAGAGATTCACATAGTTGTCATGCAATCATAGGTTAATGTTGAGCTTCACTTGGTGTTGAGAATAGCCTAATATTCTCTACTAATTAGAACCAACCACATGAAGATGGAAGCTCATTTGGCTCCACCTCCCTCCTTGGCCCCCCAAATCTATATTCCCCATTAACATCTATAATTTATTCATTCTATTAATAAAATCTAACATTCATTAACACATTAGTTTCATTAGAACATTCACATTAGCATTGAAACATAAGATTCATTAGAACATTCGCATGAGCATTCCATAGAACATAACTAAAACTTTTATACATAAACATCAGTCATTATCAAATAAGTAACATAAGTTCACATGAACCATTTGTTTTTTATTCTTTCTTTTTTTGTAATTCCATATATTCTTGGAAAGGCATATCCATGTCGCCATCAATATTTCTTCTCACCTTTGGACATGCACTCGTTGTCCTTTGAAAAGGTTAGTCCTCTTCAATAAAAAATAAAAGTGTTGATTTTATTTAAAATAAAACTTTAAATATTTTAAAGAAGATTGTAGTGCTATTTACATTGTCCAATTACATCATCTTGCCTGTCGGGTTGGACCTCAACATGCTCATCAGTAACAACCATTGCATTCCCTGCAACTACAATAGAAGATGTTTTCTTAATCACATCACATATTATAGTTAAATTTGTATTACTACAAAAAATTCAATTTAAAATTTTTACTTGTATTAATAATTTAGAAATAAAAAATTGAATAGAAAATATATAACTTGAGTAATAGGATTCACATTGTAATTGCCACCTCCATGAGTCAAGAACTAAATATTGAATAACATAGGAATTGATCACATAAACATACATTTCATTATTATCATTGATAAGAAAATCCCCCTCAATGTTACCTTATCAATCCCCTAGTCATTGATATTATTCATCATCCATCTCATCATTAGGATCATCATCATCATTGACATTGTCACCACCACTATCTTGTTCATTTTCATCATCACCATCATAATCGCCATCGTTTTCATCATCATCATCATCGTGATCAGTAGAAGCATCATCATCATCATCATGATCAGTAGAAGCATCATCATCATGATTAGTAGCAACATAATTTGCATCAAGAGCATCATGAACTAATTCTTGATCATGTCCCACTTCTTGCTCTTCCTCAATGTCTTCTTATTCCATCGCATTATATCTTATCATCCTTTCCCCTAGATCATGTCTAAAAATAAATGACCAACCTAGTTTATGTGGAACCTTTGAGTAAAATACCTGCTCACATTGGCTTGGAAGAACATAGGGCTCATCCCCAACTGGTGCAAAAAAGACCTATATTAATCATTGAAAAGCTGTTTTCATTCTCAATAATAGTCCTACTAAGATCATTTTGATTGAGTCGTAGTCTATACCATTTGATGAGAAAGAAAATTAATTTGAAGGAATTAAAGTTATAGTCAAGTATATCAACCAAAATACCATTGTATTGATTTTTTGATTCTTGAGGATGTTAGTCATTTCTAGATGAAATTTTCATCACTTAGAAGACTACACTTATCCCAAAATCACAAGTTCTCTTTGAGTTATCTAAATCTTTGATGCAAAATTTATAACCATTGTAGAACTTAATCTTCTAATTTTTTGCCTACAATAATGTCAAACATGTATAAATTATTCCATTGCGAGTTCAAAAATATACGATTGATTAACAAACTTATAAGTACTTGGAGATCTCTTAAACCGTATGCTAAATCTATTTCCTTTTGTGTAACATAGGGATCTACATTACAATGAGCTTTTTAAACCAATGAAGACATGGATTCCTATTTTAATCCATTACCAGAATGTGAACATCATTCAATCCATACTGTCATCCAATCTTCATTGTTTGCAATAAACAAATGTATTGCATCTCCTCTTTAGTAGCTAGACAAAAGTAAAAAGATGACTTACAATAAATTTATTTTTAAGATTAAGAATTAATTAACTGCAATAACATATAATAATTCATTACCTTTCACTTTCCTAAATCTACCTTTCCCCACCAAGTACTCCCCTTCAAATTTGTTAATGGAGTCAAGATTATAAATGCAATCTACATGGGTCTTTGTTGCAAGATTATGAAGATATTGAGTAACATACACCATCGTCCGGTATGCCATATATCTCTTAATCATAGAACCCTTGGGATGTGCTCTTTTTCAAACAAAACCCTTCAAATATTTCAAGTGTCTCTCAACCATCCACATTGCTTTAGGCTATAGAGGTCTACAGAATTCAATCTCCTCAACATGGTGCATGAGGTAGTGTTCTTGTGCATTGAAAAAAGTTGAAGGTAAACACTTCTACATTTCACATATTAGTAGACAAATTATTTTCTTGCAATATTTTATACCTTCATTTTGAATTTCTTTAGATGAAAATCACCTACAAGGGATTCAAGACACAAAAACATATAAATTTGAGACATTACAATATATTACTTGTTTTATATATTGAATAAATATCACTACTTACCTCATGTGTTTTCCAAGATCATCTACCACTTGTTTGATATTATTGTTGAAGTTGTTTGGTAGTGAGGTGGGTAGCACATATTGCAACAATTGTCAACTGATCATTTGACTCTTTTCTAATGTAATAGAATGAAAATGAATGCAGTTTCAAAAATATATTGTAAATAAAAAATATTGCAACTTGCCTTGATGAAGGTATTCCAATCATGCATTTTTAGCCCTAGGCCAAATTCACTTTTCTTTGATATGAGATTGCTTATATTTGCAAAAAAATCTATACAAAATCAAATTTTTTGTATGACTTCTTTTATGCAATTACTTTTCTATTCTATTAACAACTAAGGAAGGGTACTTCCATTACTCTGGTCTCCATTTCTATTTGATTTAATGATATTTTTTATTTCATGATTGGAGTCTTGAATGTCACTATCAATTTTAGCAAGTTTTCCTTTGTCATGCCTTCCATCCAATATTTTCTATAGTGTCTCTTTTACATTCTTTCCAATATGCGTGGTAACAAACAAATTTACACTTTGTAGCTACTCATAGTAGGACAGCCTACTAAATTCTCTGAGATAACATTTTAGTCCCTTTGGCAGTAGTGATGCCTTGATGATCTCAAATTCTATTATATTCCAACTACCATAGGTGAGGTTTCATTCTTTATAGATTTTATGTTGTCTCTTCTTACCCATTGAAAAGATGTTTTTCGACACTTCAATAGTTATTTTTTTGTGGAGGAAGTGTCTATTCTCATCAAACACCTACTTTCTTAAATTTTTGGAATGATAAGATTTCATCTTTGGACCACACATTGGACATGCAAATTTTCCCTTTGTTTGAATACCTACAAGATAATGATACAATTGAATTAAATATGTTCATTTTTGGAATTAGTATTATCATGTACAACTACATTTTAGCATAACATACCATAGAAATGTGTCAACTCTAGGGCATCATGAGTTGTCCACATAAGCATTGCATGAAATTAAAATTGTTATTGTCCAATTGGTCTAGAGATATCATACAAAGTGAAACAATTCCATAACACCAACTCATTGATAAGAGGTGCATCATATACATTCATATTTTTCACTTGGTACTTACCTAGTTGAATGAACAACATCAGATAATTATTGTGGTCATTGCAGTCCAAGACTTATAATTACATGCAGGTAACAATAAAATAATTAAATTCATAGAAGAATCATTGCCAACATAATTTTCTTCCTCTTTATTGATATCCATAGAGGAAGGTTATTGTTGATAACAAAAATAGGCCACACCAAGTAAATGGATCTCATCTCTCCATATGGATTGACACTATCACTTGCAGAGAAAGCCTAACATTTCAACTTTCTTCTTTAAAGTGTGGCCACTTTTCCTTTGGTTTCTTAAATTTTGAACCATCCATAGGCATTCAAGTAATTTCATCTTGACTTCTATTGTGTGTATGGTAATCCATAATTTGTGCCAAGCTATTGCACCTGAATAATCCTTTAAGACATGAAATAATGGGGATATAACAAAGAACCTTGTGAGATACCTTTCTCCAAAACTTGATCATCTCGATATCTTCTTGTATGGAATTTGGTGCATTTTGTTGCATTTTTGTATTCTTTATGGGTTAGTATAAGAAGTTGGATCTCACTTTTGGCCAAAAAATAGAAGTGTTTTCCTTGTTTTTTAATTATATTGTCAATTGATGCCAATTTTGAGGCATTTAGAGATTAAATATAGAAAAACTTCAAAAACAAAAATTGTAGTGCCTGGAAACTCCTTTTCGAATATGTAATTTAGTTTTATACCCATATAATAGTTTTTTTTTTGGTATGGATCCTTAAAAACCATTTTTCCAAAATGTTTCTTTCAAGACCATATCACACTTGTGTATAGACAACATAATTTGACACAACTAAATGAATTGTTATAAATCCTTTTAAACAAAGTTACCAGACACACCAAAGATTGATGAGAATAATTTTCTTAAATTTGTTAATGACTTTTTTAAATTAATTTTTAATTGATGATTAAGCTATTTTCTATAACCTCTCATGTATGGACACCATAATTTAATCAAAATTTAACTTTTTTGAATTTTTTTGTTAGCTTCAAGAGAATTGTGTGAAGATTTATGACATGCAAAAAATTTAAGAAATATGAAAAAGTGAAAAATTTATTAAAGTTCTAGTGAATCTCACTATTTTATGTTTAAGAGACCATATTGATCAATTAATAATGCAAAAATAGAAAATTAACTCATAACACTATAACATTTCCATTTTTGAAATCAAAGCAATAAGACCTATAATGGGTTTTTGTTTTATCAAAAAATTCAATGGGGACGACCAAATAAAAATTATGACAATCCCTAAAAATTTTGAGAAATTTTCTTAGTCAAAATTTGGTTCATAAGGCATAGACTTGGTCTCACCAAGCTTATACCATGCCTTTTCCCAAGGCAAAACCTAGTACCAAAGGGAAATTCCCACCCATGGCATTAGAATCGGGCACACTATTTGCAATTCAAATATTAGGTGCCCAATTGTAATTTAGACTTTATCAGAATTGAGCACTTGATATTTAAACAATCAGGTACTTGATTATTTGAAAATTAGGTGCCTGATTTAGAATCAAGTACCCAATTGTGTAAATATCAAGTGCCCAATTTGAAATCAAGTACCTGACTCTAAAGTACATGTTGGGCTCCAAAAGATGCCACATAAAGCATTTTTTAATCATTGCAACAATTGAATGGTAGTTTTAAGCTACAACAAAAAATTTCTATCGCAATTATTATATTTTCTTATCATCTTCTACAATTTTTAAGCTATTGATTTGAATTTAAAACTGGTCCAAACATGGTATCAAAACAATGAAGAAATAAAAAAGAGTCTTTGACAAATGAGGAGATTTCAAAAAAAAAAGGGAATGAAGTACACTCTCAATGAGAGAGAAGATAATGAATTAGAGAGTTGAGAAATGTTTCAGAAGAGAAAGAAATTGAGGATACCATGATGGATGAAGAGGCTAAAGAAGATAACCCAATACAAGGAGATTCTGGTGCACATTCTAATGAAACGTTTAATACAGGTGTGTCTCCAAACCCTCAAGTTTTTTCCCATGATGAAATTCATGATTTTGTAGAAGCAGGTTACGATTTATAGATTTAGGTTTTCTTATTGAGAATCGATTGCCAAATGATGACCAAATGATGATGTGCAACAAACTCTAATGGAAATGCAAGCCCTGAAAGAAATACAAAGGAAAAATGAAAACAAGATTCAAATTCCAAATACCATTGAAAATGAAATGTCAATTGAAAATAATAGTGGTATGAATGTAGAAATAGAAATACCAAGTATTGAACAAACATGTTTAAATGATACTGAAGCGCATGAACATAATTTTCATTTTTCTAATGATGACCTAGATAGTCTTCATGGATTCATTTCAGGGAGGCAAATTAGGAAACATGCTAATAGATTATATCTACATTTTTTTAGAATAAGAAATTTGTGTTTCTATGTGAGTTGATGTTGCAACTAATTAAAATGTCTAAAATGTGAAAAGAAATGAAAAGTTTGGGAATGTATGCAAAACCCAAAAATAAAAATCACTCTCTGAAACAAGTCAAGTATCCACTTTTTCTAGGGCTTTTGATGTTATTTGAAAGAGAAGTCACTCTAAAGATAAGAATGCAACATGATGAGCAATAACAACAACTTTAGTTAGCAAATTAACTATTGAAAAAGAGATACATTACTAACATAAGTGGATATCTTAATCAGAATCATAATACTTTAGAAAGAGTTATAAATAGAAGGGTTAACTTTGAATATTATCCAAAAAATAGTTTGTGGACTCCTAGTGGTAGACTCCCCAAATCTGATATGGAACTTACTAGTGAAGTCAAAATTTAGTTTGAAAATTTTGGCATGATAAGACAAGAGTATAACCTAATAAAAGAGATGTTCTTATATTGAGAGTTGGCTCAAAAATATGTGATCCACATCCTAAAAACATTTAGACATGACTCAAACTAAATTATTCAAAAAAAAATTAGATTATAAGGTGTTAACTATTACCATTAGTCAAATATTTTTTGAAAAGTGTAAGCTATGGTGTGTAAGGATTAACAAGGAAAAAATCACATGTTGTTGTAAACCTAATGTTCAATTTTGTTACCATTATGATGTATTTTGATCTATACGTGTTACTATGCATAGTAAAGAAATGTTGTAGGAATGTGGTGTAAAAATACCACCTTAAACTAGAAAGGATTTCATATCATGTTTGTTTTGTAAGCCACCTAATGAACAATATTTTCTTTTCAATGCATGCCTTTCTGGTACATGTGATATGTGTGGTAATCTTTCTTTATTAGATGAATGTTTCCATAAAAATTCTTTTACTACTTTACAACAACAATTACTTGATGTAGAAAGATTCAAAACTATTGAATATCCATTGAAGGATGGGAAGATTGGAAGGTGTGATCTAGTTATAGATAACGTTAGTTGTCATGCATTTATGGATGAGTTTAAGAGTGTGATTATACAAAAATATGTTAAACACTCTTAATATTCTAGATATCTTGATGGACAATTTGACATATGTAAGAATACATTTCCAATTGGTACTATACTTTTAGTTATTAAATTTGTAGAGAACTACATACTTGCACCACAAGATGAGGTACAACCACAATGTTACAATTTAGCAAAAGTAACCATTTATGTTCATATAGTTTATAGGAATGCACCTGATAGTACAGAGGAGGATCAAAAAGTATTGAGAGAGTACCATTTATATTTGAGCAATAATAAAATTCATTCATTTTAGTTTGTCCAATATTGTTTCAAGGTCTTTTATGATCATTTAAGAGAGAGAAAAATTCAAATGATACAACATTGGATATGGTCAGACAATTGTACAAGACAATTCAAGAATGGTAGAATGTTCTATTGGTTGAGTAGGACACCTAGGAAAACTAATATCCAACATGTGTGGAGTTCCTTTAAGGTTGGACATGGTAAAGGAAAACATGATAGTGCTAGTGCATGCATGAAGAGATCCCTTTGTAGAGAGAAATTAAACTTTGATGAAAAAGATAAATTCAAAAATGCACATGAGATTGTGGAGTGGTGTAACAAATATTTATACACAGGATCAAGTAAGAACTCTACAATAAAATGTTTCTTCTGCCTAGTTGAAGAGAAGAATATCCTTTCAAGATATGAATGTGACATAATTAGTGGGTCAGCTAAATGGCATTCAGTTGAGAGTTTGGATTCTAACACTTGGACTATATGGACTAGGGAGCTTGCTTGTTTGTATTTTTGTCTTGTAGATGAATGGGAAGAATGTGAGAATAAAAAATGGGTTGAAGATAGGAAAAAAAAATCATTAGCACCTTCTAACACACATTTTTAGGATGATATACTAAATCAAGGCCCAAATGTTACATTTGCATTAGAAGACTATGGTCATATTTCAGACCTCATACAACCTGGTATGCACAATTTAATTAAATTTTATTATGATCATACTTCAATTCATATTATTTATTTAGGTACATGTCATAAATATATTTCAATTACATGTCATTAATATATGATTTTTTTGTGTACAGATGTGGTTAAATAGTTCATGTACTTTATATTATCTTGTAGGACATGTTTATGTTGTTATTACACCTAATGATAATGATGAACAAACTAAGTATTGAATAACTAGATGTGTGGAACCTAAGAAAAAATTGATATGTCATCAAGTAGATGATGATGGTTTTGAGTATCAAATTGGGTCTATCATTTTAGCTGGCTTCTGCCTACATACATACCTATCAAGAAGAAATGGTTTACCAACGTTTGAAGACTACCAATCAAAAAAGAAGATTTTACATTATTCTTTTAGTTGTGGAAACGAATACCAAATTAGAAAGATACAAAGGGAGACCCACCAATAAGGTATTACAGAAAATTTCAATGGATGAGCATGAGGCAATCATAGATGCAATGCAAAAGAGAGAGGATGCATATGGTACAACAAGATGACTACAAAATACACACATGCAATTTTTATCTTTATTGTGCTATTTTTCTATATATGTACTTATATAATTTAAATTTATTTATATGCATTGTCAATAGAAAATAAGAGAACTTATATATACACCTCCTATTTAGGTCTCAAGTAGAACTTATGCAAATTGAAATGTTTATGGTTCATCTAACATCAACATCTTGTGCAATTACACATAGTGAGTACATATATTACATATATTTACATAATACATATAGCTCTTATTAATTCATGATTGTAATAACTTTTCAAATTGTGTTTTTCATTAAAAAAAAAAAATTTAGGACCTCATTCGAGGAAATTTGTTCAACCAAAAATTTTAATTTGAAATCCAAACATGTTTTAAACATTTAAAAATAACAGTTCACTTCTATTTATGTCCTTCACATTGTGTTACATATGTATATGACATTACTTGTTTTAAATCCATATGACTTCACTTTTTTTAATAATATATGAGTTCAATTGTGTAAAATATAGGAGTTCACTTGCATTTGAAAGTTAAAGTTGTGCACTTGATATTAATTTCTTTGTCAATTGAAGTAATGACCTTCTATATTTTTCCATTACTTTTACATTCAAACATGTTTAAATTAATGTTCCTATATTTAATTAAATTTATTAAAATTATTTTTCATGTACCATATACTAACAAAATGTTTCATAACATGAATAAAATATGTCAGAATAAAGAAAATGGTTCATACTTACAACATCATAACATAATAATCTGTATTGGATAATCTAGCATGATAATCTTAGTCATAAAAATATATAACATGGTCTAACATGTCATAACATGATCTATGAAGTCTATATATATATATATATATATATATACACACACACACACACACTTAAATGACATAATACAAAGTGTATTAGAGTAAATGATATGTGTCATAAAAACACAATCTAAAGGTGCCAAAAGACATAATCTATCTGATCTATAGTCCTCTTTACTCCATGTGAAGAGGACTCAGATGGATCATCCTATGTAACATGATGTGTCTCATCATCTAGGATATCTTGTGGGGCATTGTGTGTAACATCCTGAGAAGACAATATATACAAGCTTAATTGAAACGACTTTCAAAATCTAGCTTGCAAATAAATTAACATATTTAGTACTTATTTAAAATAATACCACATGAGATACACGTCCCTGTATAATAGGAGGAGGTGCACTTTCAAAGCTACCAAATGTGGTAGTGGTGAGATCTTGTGATAGAATACATAAATTTTAAATTTTTGATACAGATCATAATGAACTATGTATAAATCACAATGCTAACCTAAAAGGATGATGTTTGTACCTCCATCTAGCTTAGTCCTATAGTCCCAGAAACACTCAAGGAAACATAGTCCTAAAGTCATGGATACATAAACCTTGAGTTAAAATTATATATACATGAATTACAATGTATGTAATTTAAAAAGTACATAATTTACATTACTTTTTTTTGAAATAAAAATATATACATCATACCTAATTTGTAGCTAGTGTCACAGATGTGTCTAGAGATATCCTAGTACCATGATGATCATCAACATGTCTAAAATGGTCAAAACATCGAGTCAAAAATAAACTATACTAGGGCTTATATGGAAAAGTAAGATCCATCTCTTGTTCGTAAAACAAAAATACATTATTATATGTTAAATTCAAAGTTTAGGACAAGTTAATAACAATGTGAACAAAAAAATAGTACAAAATATTTATCTTCAAAAGATCATGATGTAGGTATTTGAGGTTGTACCTCAATGGTCGATGGATCAAGACCTCTAGAAGCATTGAACTATGCAATAGATGGAAATCCCTACAAAATTAGATAAAAAGAATATATGAGCACATGTTATTAAATTTGAGCTGCAATGTACATTGTTTAAAGTGTAATTCAAAGTCCATATTGTATGAGGGATGCCAACTTCTGAAGGTCATAAAAAAGGCTATACTATCTCCTAGGAGGAATAGTATCATCCATCCTCTATTAATGAAAAATCAACATAGATTAATATATCTAATACAATTATGCATATATGTAGCAAATAAATAAGAATGTAATTTATAAATTTATAAATTAAATTTTTGCCTCCTTCTCCTAACTCTCTCCCTCTCCACGAAGAAGGTCAACAAATAACTCAACATAAATCTTGTCACTATGACTACCAAGAGCATTGTATGCCTCATCATCAAAAACCAGCACCCTTGGCATCATGACCATCTTCTAAAGCATTGAGATCACCTTTGGGGCCTTTGCATATACCTCCACAACTAGTACAAACATGTCCAAGTAGACAAATATTTTTTGTGTACATCCACTAGTCTACTAAATTTCTTGAAAGGGCATTCAATGAAGTAAGAGCGGATGACACTACTCGATAATGGAGAGGCATTGGGACAAATGGTGTAGGTAGAGAGAAAAGAGGCTAAGGATGTCTCTGATTCCTTGTATTATCATTGATCTTTTCCCTAGGCCTATCCTGAGGCATCCCTCCACCAACCCCTTGAAATGCTCTAATATCAAAATAATTGGGTTTCAAACCCAATTCAAATAAAGCCCATAGTTTCTTAAGGAAGTGCATGGGCACCTCAGGATTAGCATGTGGTGGATGGCCAATTACTATCCACCACTTCTCCTAAAAGTGTTGTGATATACGAGGATGTGTGCACCATCTAATAGATATACGAGGTTTCTTATCACTAATCTCAAGACAAATCTTCATGTGTATAAAATATATTTTAAAATTTCCTCTATGTAATTTGAATTAATGGACCTCTTTATAAGATAAGCCATCTAAATAGAATGCACACATTTTTTTCGTCCATAGCCTAAAGCTATCAGTGTTAGTATCTGAATTCTCAATAGAGTGTATAATGCCTTGCATGCTATCTACAAGGTGAAGTAGGTGGGGGGGTTTGTGGGCCTCATGCTGAATGCTCTGACTATCTCATGTGAGGTCACAAAGGTTGCACCTCATGCTCTACCTATGATCCTTTGCAGTAGGTGGTGGAGGAGGACTAGGTGGTTGTGGAGGTAGGGGTGTAGGGGGATGGGTGCATCAAATATAATCTACATATATGTAAACAACATAAAAATTTGCAAAATTACTATTTAATCAAATAAATATAAAATATCAATTATATAAATTTACATCTAATACATCTTTAACTACTTGAATACAAAAAATATATGAGAGAATATATTTGGATTAAAGAAATAAGGTAGATGTCATTAACATACATAATTATACAAAGTATAGTAAACAAAACCTACTTTAATATTGTATTAAATTAAATATCATCTTAAATAATATTGAAAATGAAGACTAAGTAAAAGTGAATGCTAAATTTTCTTTCTTGGAATCTAATTTAGTCCAAAAAAATAAATCGAAAAGTAAACTCTAATAAAAAAATTAATTTAATCTTTTTTTTTTTCAATCAAAAAGTGACATAGCTCTTATATGTTATATTTATTAATAAACTAGTTCAAGGGCTCATCAGAGAATGAACTAGCAAGAAAACTCTAAATCCTTGCCGAAGTACAAAAGTGCTAAAGGTTGATAGGTCATACTAGGCATACCTACAATAAAACACAATTACCTTGCATTGAGAAAGAGTTCCCAAAACATGGTATATACAAATACTCTACAATAAGCAGGGCCCAATTATACTTTGTAATGAGCACGGTCCAATTATGCTGATGAGCCTCTCCTTCTAAAAGATTTAACTAAAATCAAGAGAACATTGAACTGTCTGACTAATTAGAGCATTTATGAAATAGAAATATACTATCCAAATCATCATTTGGTACATGAACCATGAAGGACAACTATGTACTTTCCATTTTCAGCATAAAGATGAATCCTCATGCATAAAGAGTGTGAAAACTAATATTCAAATTAATGACAAGTGCATCAAACAACTATAGCACTAGTTTCTATTAAGCTTCATTCATCTTCTTTATGTCCCAAGTATGACACTCTAATAAGCATGCGAATTTCAAAAAAAAAACCTCTATATGGCAAAATTCAAATATGGAGCCTTCACAAGATTAGCTAGACAATCAACCAATTTATTGCCCTCCCTCAGAGTATGAGAGAAACAAGTAGCATGAAAAGTGTCAATTAAATCCCAGCATTATTGAAGGATATAATTTAGTTTCCAAGTATGAGAAGACCATGAGAGACAAGAATTTATAATTACCTGAGAATCACCTTTGATATGGATAGTGGTAACATTACATCTCTTAGCCAAAAGTAGACCTACAAATAGGGATTGAGCTTTTGCAAGGTTGTCAATACCATCTCATAAAACATCTGCTTTGATGGCAACTGCTTCACCTTTTCAATTCCTAATACAAGCACACAATCCTAACATGCCAAGGTTCCTATGAGAGAAACCATCAAAATTTAACTTTAGAAAATTTCTAGAAGGAGGAGAGCATTTGATATGAAGCTTATCAGATTTATGATTGGAATTCTAGTTTGGGGAGAAACCTGGAGGCAACTTTATTTGTTTCCACAATTTTAAAGTCAATAATCCCAAGTAGATACTAAAATATTATCCACACAATTGAATATATTTATATTTACTCTCTCTAAAATTGCATTCTCAATCCCATCCAAAACAGATTCTAGGTTTGGATTTTCATTACGAAAAATGATCTTGTTGCACTCCCACCAAATTGCCTAGACAACAGAAATAGGGATGCAATTCCAAATACAAGCAAACAGAGATCTTAAAAATGCAATTGGCCAAGATTGAAACAGGTCCCAAAGATTATTTGGAAGAGGTAAAGACATTTGAAGCTTGTTCAATACAAAGACCCAACATATAATCAAAGTGACACTAAAGAAGGAGTTGATCTATAGTTTCCAATTCCTTCTTACATAATTTGCAAACAAAAGATTCAACAATACCTAGCTTGAACAATCATTTTTTAGTGAGTATGCTTTTTCTAAGGGCTAGCCAAGAAAAACATCCAACCTTGGGAAACACAGTAGAGTTCCAACAAAAGGAAAAAGCTCTACACTTCCTGCTTGAATTATCTATTTGTTGAAGACCATAATAACCTTCCTTAATTGAATAATCACCACCTTTGGATGGGCCCCATCTAACTATATATTCCCTATTAGAAAGGAAAAACAATTATTTCAGCAAGAGAGTCCCTCAAAGAAAGGAGACTTGGCTAACTAAGAATATGTGTTGGAGGTTCTTTCCACATAAGCCTTCTTGAATGAATTTCAATTTCCAAAACATAGTCCCAAAAAGAGAATCCCCACTCATCTTTTAGGACTTGGCATGCTTCATCCAACTTTTCTTGTCTACAAGAGTCTTCCCAAAAAAATTCTTTCTCCCCACCGTGAATTTCCCAAGTAACTTAATTAAAAAGAACATATTTTGAAGACATCAAAAAAATTCCATATAGCTAAAACTAAGGCAGATTAGACAAAGTAATGATTTTGGTAGAACTTGGAGAATCTAAGTATTTTTCTTGCATGATTGAACAACATTTTGCATGAGATTTTGTATACATTTTCCACACAAGCATGCCCCTAAAACCCTTAGATCTAGTAGCAATATCATGTAACCCCACACCCCCATATGCCTTATCATGAGCCATTTCAAGCAAAGAAACAAGAGGAAGCTTCCTTTTATCTGGTAAATTTCCTTTACATATAAAATATTGAATAATCTTCTGGACTTGCAAGACTATAGAAGAGGGAGGATTAAGAATTGACAAGTAATAGTTTGGGATATTAGTTGTTAGGACAACTTTAACTAGCAAAACATGACCTGACAAACATAACCATCTAGCTTTCTAGGCTAAGATCCTAGCCCTAATTTTGTTAATGATACAAAGCCAAAAAATCATCTTGTTGGTTCCCATAAAAAGAAGGAATGCCTAGATAAACTAATGGGAGCTAATCCATTGGGAAGCCCAAAGTTGAAGAAATCCTCTGTGTTACTACATCATTAGTGTTGAAAATGATTTTTTTAGATTTGTTGGCATTGATTCTTTGACCAAAAACTTTTGAATATAGGTCCAAGGCATACTTAATATGGGTAGCTTCCTTTACATTTGACTTACCAAAAAGAAGAGTATCATTAGCAAAAATGGAATGGGTAGCTATAATAGATGTACAAGGAATCAAAATTCCTTGCCATAAGCCTAGTTGTGAAAATCTATTGATGAATTTGTTGAAAGAATCAGCCATAAGAATAAATAAAACTAGAGATAGTAGATCAACCTAACAAATCCCTTAAGAAGAGGGGAAAAACCAATTGAATTATCTATTAATAACATTTGACTGAAAACTAGGCACCAGAAATACAATTTTTGACCCATCTACACCACTTATCCAAAAAGCCAAATTTAGAAATAACTTTAAAGAGGAATGACCATCTTACCCTGTCATAGCCCTTCATCATGTCAACCTTGATCACAAAACTAGACACCTAATGATAATTGATGGAATGAAGAGCAACAACAACGCCTTCCCTTGTTTCTCTTCTTGGCATGAAACCACCTTGATTTGAAGAAATAATATGAGTAATAAATTTCTATAACCTCATGTATATAGCTTTAGTAATCAATTTATAAATCATGTTGCATAATGAGATAGGCCTAAAATCAGCAAAAGAGGTAGGGTGCTTAACTTATGGAATAATAGCAATGTTAGTTGAATTGAAGCTCCTAATCATCTTGGCATTCCTTCTTGACTCTTCTACCAATGATAATATATTAGAACAAATAAAATCCTACCATTTTTATAAAAAGATCTGTAAATCCATCTAGGCTTGGGGCTTTGTTGGGTGGGAATGAAGATACCACTTTTTTAATTTCTTCCAGTGTGAAAGGGGCAAACATCATCCTATTACGATCTTCTATAATAAGAGGGGGAATACAACTAATAAAATTGTTAATCAAATTTTCATAAATAGGATACAAATGGAGGGGATCCAAGAGAATTATAAAAATCTGAACACTTTCCTCCTTAATACCACTATCATCTTCTATAAGATGACCAGATTCATACTGCTTAATTGAAAAAATAGTATTAACAACCCCTTTAACTCTTGTAGATTCATGAAAAAAATTCATGTTCTTATCCGCATCTTTGAACCATAGTTCACGAGACTTTTGTCTCCAATAAATCTCCTCCCTTTTGCAAAGCTCCTCCCATTCATCTTTTAAGGATTTTTTTCATGGTATAAATCTGGACTAAGACCTTTTTGAATGATGACTGAACTTACCTTCTCAAGTTTCTGAGACATCTTGTTTCTATTTGAACACATTTTTGAAAACCTTCACATTCCACTCTTTGATCATCCCTTCCATGTAATTAATTTTTTTAGAGAACTGAAGCATATTAGGTTCGCTATAGGTCAGGGCATTTATCCACCATTGTTTTAAAAGCATAATAAAATCAGGATCCCTGAACCACATGTATTCAAATGTAAAAGAACTAGCCTTATTAAGACCTTGTGGTATGTTCTTCTTTGATATCAATAACTAAACTAGAAAATGATCTGATATAGCAAAAGGTAAGATTTCAAATTTAAAACATAAACTCAATAGCTTCCATGATTGTGAAAACAATAACCTATCCAATCTCTCAACAATTTCCAAAAAACCAATATGTCGATTAGTCCATGTGTATAATCAATTTTTTGGAAAAATGTCACTTAAGTTATTATCTTCCACAAATGAAGAAAAATATTGGATAGTTCTAATTGGGAAGACAAATTCCCCCTTTCTTTTCAAACATGGATGGTAGTGCATTGAAATCCCCACCCAAGATAAAATTCATTTCTCTTTCTTGCTAGATAAAATCTATAATTACAGCCCGAAGATTCCTCTTATCATTTGTACACGTGGGACCATATATGTTGAAGATAAGAAATTTCAAATCAAAATGTTCAACTTTTAGTAGCTGCCAATTGGAATCTTTCCCAATAAGAATACCATGAATACTTTTAGTATTACATAAAATTGCTAAACCGTCAGAGGCCCCATGCCCTGATGCATGAACTAAAATCCAATTAGTCCATTTAGCCAATGTCTTATCAAAAACTTGCTCTAATAATTTAGTTTCTTGAAGAAGAATAATATCTCCTTTTGTAGAATCTAGCAACTACTTGATTCTACCTCTTTTGTTAGAGGCATTGATTCCTTTGACATTCCACATAATGATCTTCATTGTTGACAAGGAGAACCTCTTGTTCTCTTTATTAATCTTTTGACTAATGAGAACTTATCATCAAGAGTGGACTAAATACCAGCATCCACTTCCAGTATTGTCTTTGTAGATTTTGGCTTTCTACCTCTCTTTTTTGGAGTCTTCTTCATTGTGGTGATAGTTGTAGGAAATTGATCTAATGAAAAATAAATTGAGAAGTCAAAATATGCTCTATTCGTGATATTTCCATTTTTTTGACTACTTTATAATTCTTTATTAGTCAAATCCATCACATCTACATTTTTCAATTCATTCAAAATATGGCCTTCTTTAGAGAGATTAATTGTCCTCATTTGAGGTTCTACAAATTCATTTATCTAATAGTAGTCTAAAGGAAGGTCCAATTTATTCATACCATTCAAATTTTGAACTTTCTCAAGATTATTAGATGCTAACAATTTAGGCTGGTTGAGAGCATTCATCCTATAACTGTCAAATGATATTGGATATAAGGAATTAGTTGTTCCTTCTAGTACTTCATTTAAACATTGGGGATTTTCCACATTCACCAATTGAGTCCCATTTGGACAATTAGATTGATTAATAGATATTATGTCATCTAGGTGAATAATTTCCTTTATAAAAACTGCTTCCTCAACTGCAATTTCATCAATAAAGTTAGATGCAAAAGTTGTTGACAGAGTCGTCATGCCCTAAATTTAATAAGGCCAAACACAACCAAAAATTATTTTTTTAATTTTTTTTGAAAGGGAGCCAGAATTAATATGTATATATCTTTACTTTTTTGAATGTTGTATTGAACTCTAAGGTGTCTGGATAATAGGAAATTACAATTCTAATCATTGAATTTGGCGGTGGCAAAGTTAGTTGTAGTAAAGGAATTTATTTCATTTGAAATCATGTACATCAAGTTTTCACATAAGGTCAACAATCAACTAAATAACTAGGTATGACATAATAGCTAGGCAATATTACCATATCGAAATTCACATCCCATCCTCGAAGTGAGAGATATGTAAGTATGTAACACAAATTCTATGTCAATGTTGTTATATTGGCTCCATAGTTTCTTTTGGTGAAGATTTTTGATAATTTCCCTAAGTAAATCGCCTTCATGTATTACATTCTATGTCTCATTTTGATCCTAAATTGTTATGCTAGGACTATTTCAATGAAAGTCTTGCACTATGTCCTTTAACGACTCCAACCAACTAGATGCTTTATCACTAAGTATTTTAAATCATTTATCATTTATGCATTTTCTAATTTCCATGATGTGTTATGATTTACTACTCATTTATTATTATCAGGGAAACATACCATTTAATGAAAATAATTAAGGTATATGTAAATTCAATTAAGAATTACGATTCTGAGCTTATTCCTCCAAATAATAGATTTATGTTTCTAGCTAGAAAACATTACTTTATTTACCAACTACTTAAACATGACTAAAACTTATAACTACCAATCCACTAATATATATATATATATATATATATATATATATATATATATATATATACATATATATATATATATATATATATATACATATATATATATATATATATATACATATATATATATATATATATATATGTATATATATATATATGTATATATATATATATATATATATATATATATATATATATATATATATATATTAGTTACTTTATAATTACTAAATAAATCCTACAATCCAATGTCTATTTACTACAAATCAATTAATCTATATTTTTCTTGAACACTAAATGCCTACTAATTACCTTTATCTTACTAACTACTATCATAGGTCTCACCACCCTAATATTCTATTAATCCTATTTAATAAGAGCTTTCCCAAAATTCTAATAACACAAATTAAATAAATGCATTCCCCAATCATCCTAATAATTCCATTTAATAACATATATTATTAATCAAATTATCACCTAATCATAGCTCTAATGGCTTAAGTTCAAAATCTAACTAATCCTATGTTCCAACATTTGCTTCTAACATAAATTGCACATACCCCACCCCAACTCAAAAATTATTTTTAAAAAAAACTTACATCTTCCCAAGCATATTCTTCTCAAAGTATAGGGTCATGTGCCCCCTTTATTCTCCCTCCAAAAGGATTAGGCAATGATGGCATTACCTTCCCCCCCCCAAAAAAACACCTATTATCAAGGACTAGGAAATATTGATCCCAAGGTGTCATAAATCTGACATGGGTCATGTTCCCAACACCTAAACACTCCTTCCCTCTTTCCACAAGCATGGCTCATCTATCCTAAGTGTGATAGGGTTGTAAGAAGTGTTTTATATCTTGCAACATTTTCAAAATTTGTTACGTGCCTAGGAAAAGATGCAAGTCTTATGTGATGTCAAACAAAGTCTTCATCATTGTCATTTGTCATACTCTCCAAAATGTGACAAGGCAAAGCTGCCTAGTGGGTACCACAACCTCCTACTTCCATGTTAAAATATTGTATCTTTCACTCATAAAAGTGATGGCTGGGTAGCATGGGTTGATCAATTTTTTTTAAAGATTGATTTATAGATAATATTCTTGTTTTGTCTTGGTTCAAGTGTGTTGGATGTATAATTTATTTTTCTTTGTACAATATTAGATTTGTATATTTATTTATATCACTTTCAAAAATCTTGTGACTTTAGGAAAGACTTAGGAGACCTATTGTTAGCCATTTTATATTATAACCCCTAAGCATTATAGGTCTTTACTAGGAGTATCAAGTATATTACCTTATATTTTATTGGTTTGTAATCTTCAGGAGGGAATTAATTTCCTTCCCCATACATTTTCTAGAGGCATAATATAAACCTACAAGATTGTTTCCTTATGCATTTGGACTATGTACTCTTTTTCTCAAGTTTATTTTCTTTTAATCCTACCATGGGAGTTTAGTGGACATATTAATGATATGATGATGTTATCTAGCCTAGGAATTTGTTAGAACTTAGAATCCAAATGAGTTAATTTTCATACGCGTGAAATGAAATATCAAAATTTGATATCCTTCTTCCATTATACTAAAATCATAACATATGAACTTACAATTCAATCATCTATGTTTTGATTTAAATCAACTATATCAAAAGGACATAACCACCATGAAATATTTCCACCAATTGATTTACAAGAAGTGTCTCAATTACATGATTCTCCATATTACCTCAAATCTCATAATGTAAAAACATACAATGAATATTTCCTTACAAGTAACTATATACAATTTCTTAATCTTTCCTTACACTATTTCAACAATATACAATAGTAAGAATACCCCTCTTTACATCACAATGAAATTACCATGGAGATTTAACATCACAACACATTTTGTGATAAAATGTGAAGATAGCTTTCTCTACACACTTGATTTTCAACTTTGTCAAGTGTGAAACCCTAACATCTCCAAGGAATCCATCTTCACAAATCCTGAAACCACACACAAACTAGGAACCATGGAGGCTCACCTCCCATCCTAGGCTTCTATGAAGCCAGCCACCAAGAAGGGGAAACGAGATCCAAATGGGATACACACATAAAACCTATGATAATGCATGAGAAACTTACAACACAACACATAATACTTCCTTTCAAGATTTATGCATTGATTCACCATTGGAATCATAAGAACATTGGGTGAAGGTGGGCTCTTCAAGAGGAGATTTTCCATGTCAAATACAACTCACACTCATTGAATTCCCATATCTTTACAAGGATTGCATCATACATGCTTTTCTTTACAATCTTCCACTTATCACCCCCAATCATAATATTAGGACAATGGCTTCAATGGAGCCTATACTCCATGAAATTTTCCCCCTTTTGTCAAAGAGAAGAAGATATCTACTACATTTTTTAGCCCAACTAATCCCTTAACAAAAGGCTTCTCCTCCATCCCAAGGGTGAGTGAAACCTTCACACTCATGATCACATTAATCATTCAAATCAAAACAATAAAATCAAAGAATGAAAGCCAAGAAAATTGCATGAACACAGTACACATTCACATTGTCACAACACAATACCAAAATCTAAAATATAAAGATTCACCACATAATGCATGATTCCATGAGACATACTCCATGCTGGAGATTAATTATGCAATACTAAAAAGAAATAAAATAAACATGGTTTGAAACACCAACCTTGGTCCAAGCTAAAGGCAATGATAGTTGTTGTAGAGCTCCCTTAATCTCCCTCTAAACCCTAACACCCACTAGTTTTTCCAAGACTCTCTAATAAGGCCTTCCCACTAACTATTTTAGAAAAGACACCAAGTCACTATCTCTTACAAACTTGTCTCCCTCTAAATTTTCTATATTTGGCTTGGTGGGAACATGGGAGAAAACACATGTGACAGCTCCAATTTCGAATTGATGGAAGAATTCATGGGTAAAAGGGGCCCCTAGCCTGTCCAGGCACTAACATGGTCAAAATTAGATCCCTAACATGATATATTATCATATGGGTAACCTATTTTTAGATAAAAGACACTTTGGGACCACCTAGTGACACCTCAAAACCCTAGCCAAGTCCAAATTCGAATTTCCTTTGATTGTGACCCATCCTACCCCATTTCAAGTGGGTTTACTTACTCATTAACAAGGTAATTAGTTTTAGGGTAAATTTCCATCATGACCAAAACCCTAAATGACATGTCAATTAAACACACAAAGTCCACAAGTGTGAAGTGACACATAAAAGCACATTCCACATCACCATGACATGTCCCTAATGCATCATTATGATTATAATTTTCCACATACAAGCAAACTTACATTGATGAAGAAAAATACTTTCACAATGAGGCTTTTGAATCTTACAAAGATTCACCTTGGTTAGACTATGTTCACATAGGTTTGGAACTTGTTTCCCCCAAAAATTTCATGGTTCCACTTCCTACATGTTAAACTCGAGCATCAATAGTCCAATGAGGTCATATAAAATATATATCATATATGCATATAATTCAAACTTTACATAATCCATATTAACATAATTCAATTAAATTTCCTTTCATAATCATTTCAAATAAATCATTCAAAATGTTAAAATGTCAAAATTTGCATGTCATGAATCATCATAATCAAATTAACATTTTGCATCATATCATAAAGTTGCATCCATATGTGTTCGATCATTCCATTCACAATATTAGGTTCTAAATACATGTCATAATTGCAACCACTACTGAAATATCAAAATTTTGCATCTAAGTCTCCAATAAGTGTCAAAATATCTAAGTCCTAAATATCAAAATGCAAGTAAGAATGTCTACGCTATAATGAATCATTGTGAAGCATCACATCCTCCCCCCAGGAATGAACCTCCTCCTAGAGTTCATCAAAAGGGGTATGAGTACTAATATTTCATCTATGCTACATCCTACCATAAAACCATGACCTCATCATAACAATCCCACTGTATTCTAACCTAGTTCAGCCGTTTGCCTAGAAGTCTGAGGGTTTTTCGAAACAAAAATTTATTGAGCTCCCATGTTAGCTATATGTCTATCCCCAACTACAACCCCAATATCTATAGTTCAATGCTCTATCTGATGACCATCACTTATTGCAAAGTCCTTATGTGCCTTGCCTAGGTCTCCTACTATGGGTAATGAAGTGGTTCCATACTAGCTACCTCCTATCAGAACTTGTGGGCACTCTCTTGCTAGGTGACCCATATTACCACAAGTGTAACATGGCCCTTGAATATGAATCTGATCTTCCTGTGATCCTACCTACTATTGACCCCTCATCCTAATGGGTCCACTATAACTACCTCTAGATGATTGTTGAGTCCATGCTAGTTGTTCATAGAGTGTCAGTGTCCATTCTTCTAATGTAGGGCTAGTGTCTTTTTGGAACCCCTATTTTTTCTATGGGACCTTAGAGGAACCTACTGTGTGGTTGTGCTTTCTCATCCAAGGGGGCCTTTGATGTCCTGACTGGTGAGAAGGATCTTGGTTATAAGATCAACCCTGAAACTCTTGTTTATAATGAACATCTTCAGCAACCAAAGGTACCTCAACTACCTCTCTAAAGGTGTTAGGAAAGGCCAAGTGTACTAAGTTTTGAAGAGGCAAGTTATGTCCCTTGGTGAATGGGTAGATTTTTAGCTTCTCATCCTTTATCTACTCAACATAAGGAAGGATTGCTAGAAATTTGCTCTCAAATTGGGCTACAGTAAAGCCCCTCTGCTAGAGGTCATGAACTCCTCAATCTAACTCTATCTGAAATGCTCTAAAAGATACCTATCTCTGAACCTGGCCACAAATGTCTCCCAGGTAAGAGTGTCTACTCTCACTTCACCTAGGGTCTCCTCCTATTTCCACCAATTGGAAGCATTGTCTCATAATAAGTGGACAACAAGTCATGCCTTCAAATTGTTGCCATATGGTCGCAAACTGAAACACCTTTCTATGCTTTGTAACCATGCCTCTGCCTTTGTACCATCTGTGGTTCTAGAGAAAAGAGGTGATTTGAGTTAGATAATTTCCATAATCTCATTCCCTATGTCCTTGGGTGCTCTCACCACTGTTGGTGGGTCTATAACTGGTGATGGTTCAATTTTATGAACCGAGGCCTCTTCATGGTCAACCTATCCTTCTGCATCTCTAGGTGGAGACTCCTTCTTCTTTCCCTATTATCAGCTCTATGCTCTACTATTACTTTTTTTTTGAGCTATGAAACTATAGGTGGCATCCTTTCCTGCACTATTGCAATAAGGTTTTGAATGGCTATGAACAACTGATTGAAGTTTTGAGGTTGTTTGGGTGGGGGTCCACTAATTCCCTATTCTACCCCTCCAGATGCCACTTGGGCACCCCTAGGAACTCTAACCATTCAACAACCATTATGGGTAATGGAAGGCATCCTACACATAAATTGTAGTCTTAATGAGTTAAGCATAATGGGTTAGGCTCTAGTGTTGTAACCAATTTTGTAACCAATTGCTCTGATACCAAGATGTCATGCCCTAAATTTAACAAGGAAAAGCACAACCAACAATTTTTATTTATCTATGAGGTGTCCGTATAATAGGAAATTAAAATTTTGATCATTGAGTTTGGACGGGGCAAAGTTGGTGTAAAGGAATTTGTTTCATTTGAAATCATGTACATCAAGTTTTCATAGAAGGTCGATGATCAACTGAATAACTACATATGACATAATAGCTAAGCAATATTATCATATCAAAATTCACATCCCATCCTCAAAGTGAGAGATATATAAGTATGTAACACAAATTTTGCATCAATATTGTTATATTGGTTCCACAGTTGCTTTTGGTGAAGATGTTTGATAATTTCCCTAGGTAAATGACCTTCACTTGTTACATTCTATGTCCCATTTTGATCTTAAATTGTTATGGTAGGACTATTTTGATGAAATTCTTGCATTATGTCCTTTAACCACTCAAACCAACTAGATGTTTTTCCAATAAGTATTTTAAAGCATTTATTATTTATGCATTTTCCAATATCCATGATGAGTTACGATTTACTAATCCTTTATTATTATCATGGAAACATACCATTTAATGAAAATAATTAATGTAATATGAAAATTAAATTAAGAATTATGATTCTTAGCTTATTCCTCCAATGTCTATTTACTACAAATCAATTAATCTATACATTTCTTAAACACTAAATGCCTACTAATTTACTTTACCTTACTAACTACTATCATAGGTCTCACCACCCTAATATTCTATTAATCCTATTTAATAAGAGCTTTCCTAAAATCCTAATAACCCCAATTAAATAAATGCATTCCCCAATCATTCTAGTAATTCCATTTAACAACATACATTACTAATCTAATTAGCACCTAATCATAACTCTAATGGCTTAAGTTCAAAATCTAACTAATCTTATGTCCTAACATTTTCTTCTAACATAAATTGCACATATCCCACCCAACTCAAACATTATTTTAAAAAAAACCTTACATTTTCCTGAGTGTATTCTTCTCCAAGTTTAGGGTCACGTGCCCCCTTTCTCCTCCCTCCAAAGGGATTAGGCAATAATTGTTTTACCTTCCCCCCCAAAAAACACTTATTAGCAATGACTAGGCAACAATGATCCCAAGGTGTCATAAATCTGACATGGGTCATGTTCCCAACACCTAACCACTCCTTCCCTCTTTCCAAGTGCATGGCTCCTCCTTCCTAGGCATGATGGGGTTGTAAGAAGTGTTCTAAGTTTTGCAAAGTTTTGAAATTTTGTTAGGCGCCTAGGAAAATATGCAAGTCTTATGTCATGTCAAACAAAATCTTCATCATTCCCATTTCACATACTCTCCAAAATATGACAAGCCAAGGCCACCTAGTGGGGACCACAACCTCTTGATCTGATGTTAAAATATGGTATCTTTCACTCATTAAAGGGACGCCTAGGTAGCATGAGTTGATCAATTTTTTTAAAGATTGATATATAGATAATATTCTTTTGTTTGTCTTCATTCAAGTGTGTTGAATGTATAATTTCTTGTTTTTTATTTTTCTTTGTACCATATCTGATTTTTATATTTATTTATGTCACTTTCATAAATCTTGAGACTTTAGGAAAGACCTAGGAGACCTAGTGTTATCCATTTTAAACTATAATTCCTAAGCCTTATAGGTCCTTACTAGGACTATCAAGTATATTATCTTATATTTTATTGGTCTATAATCTTGGGGAGGGAATTAATTTACTTCCCAATACATTTTCCAAAGGCATAATATACACCTACAAGATTGTTTCCTTATGCATTTGGACTATGTATCCTTTTTCTCAAGTTAATTTTCCTTTAATCCTACCATGGGAGTTTAGTGGACATATTAATGATATGATGGTGTTATCTAGCCTAGGAATTTGTTAGAACTTAGAATCCAAATGAGTTAATTTTCATACGCGTGAAATGAAATATCAAAATTTGATATCCTTCTTCCATTATACTAAAATCATAACATATGAACTTACAATTCAATCATCTATGCTTTGATTTAAATCAACTCTATCAAAAGGACATAACCACCATGAAATATTTCCACCAATTGATTTACAAGAAGTGTCTCAATTACATGATTCTCCATATTACCTCAAATCTCATAATGTAAAAACATACAATGAATATTTCCTTACAAGTAACTATATACAATTTCTCAATCTTTCCTTACACTATTTCAACAATATACAATAGTAAGAATACCCCTCTTTACATCACAATGAAATTACCATGGAGATTTAACATCACAACACATTTTGTGATAAAATGTGAAGATAGCTTTCTCTACACACTTGATTTTCAACTTTGTCAAGTGTGAAACCCTAACATCTCCAAGGAATCCATCTTCACAAAACCTAAAACCACACACAAACTAGGAACTATGGAGGCTCACCTCCCATCCTAGGCTTCTATGAATCCACTCACTGAGTAGGGGAAACAAGATCCAAATGGCATACACACATACAACCCATGATAATGCATGAGAAACTTACAACACAACACATAATACTCCCTTCCAAGTTTTACACATGGATTCACCATTGGAATCATAAGAACATTGGGTGAAGGTGGGCTCTTCAAGAGGAGATTTTCCATGTCAAATACAACTCACACTCATTGAATTCACCATACCTAGACAAGGATTGCATCACAATCTTCCACTTATCAACCCCAAATTCATATTACCCCCAGTCATAATATCAAGACAATGGCTTCAATGGAGCCCATACTCCATGAAATTTTCCCCATTCTCTCCAAGAGAAGAGGCTCTTTACTACATTGTTGAGCCCAACTAATCCCTTCACCGAAGGCCTCTCTTCCCTCCAAAGGGTGAGTGAAGCCTTTACACCCATGATCACATTCATCATTCAAATCAAAACAATAAAATCAAGAAAGAAAGCCAAGAAATTTACATGAACACAATACACATTCACAGTGTCACAACACAATACCAAAATCTACAATACAAAGTTTCACCACACAATGCATGCTTCCATGACACATACTCCATGTTGTAGATTTATTATACAATACTAAAAGGAAAGAAAAGAAACATGGTTTGAAACACCAACCTTGGTCCAAGTGAAAGGCAATGATAGTTGTTGTAGAGCTCCCTTATTCTCTCTCCAAACCCTAACTGTCTCTAAACTTAGAGAGTGAGTGAACAACCCACTAGTTTTTCCAAGACTATCTAATAAGGCCTTCCCACTAACTATTTTAGCAAAGACACCAAGCCACTTCCTCTTACAAACTTTTCTCTGTCTAAATTTTCTATATTTGACTTAGTGGGAACATGGGAGAAAACACATGTGATAACTTCAATTTCGAATTGATGGAAGAATGCATGGGTAAAGGCCCCCCAAGGCTATCTAGGCACTAACATTGTCAAAATTAGGTCCGTAACATGATATACTATGATATGGGTAACTTATTTTCACATAAAAGATACTATGGGACCACCTAATGACCCCTCAAAACTCTATCCAAGTCCAAATTCGAATTTCCTTTGATTGTGACCCATCCTACCCCTTTTCAAGTGGGTTTACTTAATCATTAACAAGGTAATTAGTTTTAGGGTAAATTCCCATCATGACCAAAACCCTAAATCACATGTCAATTACACACAAATTCAACAAGTGTCAAGTGACACATAAAAGCACATTCCACATCACCATGACATGTCCCTAATGCATCTTTATGATTACAATTTTCCACATACAAGAAAACTTACATTTACAAAGCAAACTACTTGCACAATGAGGCTTTTGAACCTTCCAAAGATTTTCCTTGGTTAAACTATGTTCACGTAGGTTTGAAACTTGTTTCCCTCAAAATTTCTATGGTTCCATTTCCTCCACGTTAAACTTGAGCATCAGTAGTCAAAGGAGGTCATATAAAATATATATCAAACATGCATATAATTCAAATGTTATGTAATCCATATTAACATAATTCAATTAAATTTCCTTTTCTAATCATTTCAAATAAATCATTTAAAATGTTAAAATGTCAAAATCTGCATATCTTGAATCATCATAGTCAAATTAACATTTATCTGCATATCACATTAAATCATAAATCATCGTAATGAAATTAATATTAAGCATCATATCATAATCCAATTCTATCATGTCAAAAAGTTACATCCATATGTGTTCAATCATTCCATTCACAATATCAGGTTCTTAATACATGTCATAATTGCAGCCACCACTAAAATATCAAAATCAATAGATGAAACAATCCACTTTCCATCTAATTTTCAAATAAGTGTCAAAATATCAAAATTCAAATAAGAATGTTTATGCTATAATGGGTTGGGGTGAAGCCTCACAAGAGCTATGGCTACTTTCAAAAGTTGATGCTAAGGGATCTTCTTACATTTTAGATCTTTGATAATGTGTGAGAAATGAATAGGTTTTTTATGATAGGTAAGATCGCACACTATCATGTCCAAGCAGAAAAGAAGGGATCTCATCAGGCTCTGAATTGTCTAGAGCCATCAAAAATGATGCAGTCTTTGAGCTTGTGCTCATATTTATATTGTTCCTCCAATAGTGATAGAAGAAGCACAATAATGCCAAAACTTGAATTAAGAAATTAAAATCATTACTGGGAGTAAAATCCTTTTGAAAAGGAACCATGGCCTAACTAAGAAAAACCTAATCAAAAGCTACAGAATTCTATGTATAAGCTTGGAAGATTTTTGCATTTGCCTATGCATATTTTAGGGGATCTATGGTATAATCATAGCATATCTATACATTTTGGATTTGATCTTGCAAATAGTCCAATATAAATTGACCCAAAATAGTTGAATATTTGTCAACAACCTTTGGACTTTGAACTGCAATGACATGATTCAAGGCACCCCACTTGGATTTGATCATGACACCCATTGGTTTGTGCATAGCTTTGTTAAGTAACAAATAGACTCAAACATCTCTCTGAAGATTTTCATAGGGGGCTAAATCATGCTTGATATAAATTCCAATATGATTGGCTATAATTTCAATAATGTTGGGACCCCTGTACTCCAACCGTAAAGCAGGTAGGTAGATCCAAAAGGGCATGAATTGGCCTAGGACATCATTAGATTTGAAATTTGGTATACAAGAAATGGTGAACAATCCTTCCGCTTTATAGAACCCACCCTTCTCTTTATGAACAAAGTCCCTAGATGCCTTTGAGTCAAATAAAATTATAAAGTAATTACACTGTGAATCAATGAAAAAAACATCCTTGACTCCTTCACAGACGGATCTAGCCCAATCCAAAATAGTAGATAATATTAGTAGGTTAGGGCCAAACATACCTATGAATGCATTTTCTTTAAGGAGAGAAATATTTGCCTCAAGGTAATGATCATAAAATATTATAGATAGATATGAAGGCATCATGGGGGAAGCATTGTTTTGTTATAATCTAGATTCCTTCTTTCTCCAGTCAATTTGGCAATCCTTGTCCAAGCTACTATTTTTATAATATTGATCATGTTCGTGTCTATGTCAGTTTCCCTTAAAGGAAGTAAAATTACTTATAACCCTAGATTTGTGCCATGGCATCATAGAAGAGTCTATCCCTTTTTCCTTTGCTAGATTGTGTGCTCGCCTTTTCAATCCAATGGAGATATTATTTACAAAAGTAAAAAACCTAGATCTTTTAATAGATATGTTATTGAGAGGCAAAATGAATGAAGGCAGCCATTCTTCATGAATTGATTTGGACGGATGACGATCACTTGGCTCAGAAGGCAATGATTTGGATGAAGAACTTGAGGCTTGGGAAAATGTCAAAGATCTCTTTCCTCCTAAATTGATTAAAATCTGCATATGGGAGAGACTACCGGTGAAACCTATCCCCTCTGTGACTTGTCAAAGCCTGTGTGAATCTTCCACCTCTATTACCTTTGCTAAACCCATGCCATCCTCTGCTATGAAATCTTACTAATCTATGTGAAATTATGTATGAGTCATACCAAAAATAAATTTAATTTAATCTTAATCTAACCCTAACACTAAAATAAAGTTCAACACTTAAGTAAACTTTAGTGAAATAATAAACACTTAAGTAAATTTAATGAAATTTAAGCCTAATCATAAAATAATACTCTTTAAAACCATTAATAAATCAACTTTAATGCTAATTATAAAAATAATTATATTTATAATTATGATTTAGTTTAAGAACTACGATTTATGGATTATAATTTAAGATTACAGTTTAGCACTTAAAATTGCTATTTAAAAATAAGGATTAGAATTAGGGTTTACATTTTTGGATCACATGCTTTCTTTAAGGCTTATGATTTTTAATTATTGTTAAGATGTGGATTTAGTGTTTAGCAATTTAGATTTTAGAATTTTGGGTAATTATTCAACAATTAGGGTCTAACATTAATAATCATGATTTGGCATTTAGAATTCAGGCTAGGGAAAGATTTTGGTATGGTTTTACATTATTATTAGAAACATGATTAGGATTATGGTATGTATTTTCTAGGATTTAATATGAGTTTTTAGCAATTATATTTATGTTTAGGATTATGTCTTAGCATTTATGATAAAAGTTCAATATTAACAATTAGGATTTAGAATTTAATATTGTGGTTTGGGTTAGGATTTAGGGTTATCCATTTAGAATTAGGGTAGAGTAATTAACATTATGATTTGGGCACAAAATATAAGAGTTGTAGGATTACGGATATTATTTTGGTTTATCATTTAAAATTAGGCATTAGAATTTAGAATTATGCTTTAGGTTAAGATTTAGGATTTATGGATAATAATTTAATATTAGAGTTTAGTACTTAGAATTATTGTTTCAAAATTAGGATTAGAATTAGGGTTTACATTTTAGGATCATGTGCTATCTTTAAGGATTAGGATTTTTTATTATGGTTAAGATTGGGATTTAGTGTTTAGTAATTTAGATTTTAGTATTTGAGGCAATTATTGAGGAATTAGGGTCTAGCATTTATAATCATCATTTGACATTTAGAATTAGGGTTAGAGAAAAGATTATGGTATGGGTTTACATCATTATTAGAAATATGATTAGGATTATGGTATGTATTTTCAGGTAGGATTTAATATGAGTGTTTAAATTTATATAGATTTATATTTATGTTTAGGATTATGTCTTAGCAGTTATGATTAAGGTTCAATATTAACAATTAGGATTTAAAACATTTAAGATTGTTGTTTGGGTTAGGATTTACGGTTATCCATTTAGAATTAGGGTAGCATAATTAACATTATGATTGGGGCACAAAATATAAGATTTCTAGGATTACGTCTACTATTTTGGCTTATAATTTAAGATTAGAGTTTAGCACTTAGGATTTAGATTTATGGTTTAGGTAAAGATTATGAATTTAGAATTTAGAATTATGGTTTAGGTAAAGATTTAGGATTTATGGATGATAATTTAAGATTAGAGTTAAAATTATGGCTTGGAGTTAAGGGAGCACATTATACTTAGTTTTATGTTTAGATTTTAGATTTTTATTGTCATGTATGCTTAGGTTGAGGTTAGACATAGGAATATAGTTAGTTTTATGGTTGAAGTTACAATTTTTAAAATTGTTAGGCTTAGGATAATGGTTTAGGTCTATGTCACGATTAGTATTAAGATTTTGTATTTTATTTACCATTATGATTTAATATTTATGAACAAGATCATTTGATATATAGGTAAATTACTTAAATTATCTATTATTCAATATATTGAATTTAAAATTTATTTTAATACATAAAGATTGATTATTTATTATTTTAAAATTAAAATAAACTCTAACTTGATTTCTTCATATATAATACTATCAATTCATACATGTCAACATATGTGACTAATTGAGAGACTGTAACACATACCAATTTTTATAAGTTTAATGCATCTACATAAAATATTAAACTTATATTAAATTCAAACATAGATATACATCACAATAAACTACAAGATTAGGGTTACATGGTTAAGTTTTAGAAATAACATTTTTGGGTATGAGTTCATTAAACTTGGTTAGGTTTACTATTAGGCTATGGGTATGGGTAGCTAACATCATGGTTTACATTTACATTTAGATTTTAATATCTATATGGTAGGGTTATGAATATAAGGTTTCAAACTTTACTTATTATATAGATCTAGGCATTTAAGGTTTAGGGTAGGCATTTAAGATTTAGAGTTAGATGTAGGATTGAAGTAAGGGTTTTAGATTATGTGCATTAGATAGGGTTCAGTTATATTTACATAAATTAAGGTCATTGTTACTATGTCTCTAGTTAAAATTTGAAAATCTTAAAAACAAAAATTTAAATGAACATCTAACTATAAAAATTTATGAAATCCTAATTTCTGGTGATTTTTAAATTAATAATAATCTAAATATAAAACTTTTAACAATGGAAAAATAAAAGTATAACATAAGATAGAATATGGCAAGCGGGAGCGGTAGGGGTAGAGGATGGGGAAGTGTGGCTTTTCACAATTCAAAACCTATCCTAGTCAGGATTCCTCTGGCTGGGAGGGATCATAAACATGGCCCAGGGTATGGATCGTAGGGAGATGATGGAGTTTGTTAAGGGAACTCAAAGATTGGAGATGTGATAGAGAATGGAGATGGGGACCCACATAACCATGGTAAGGATCCAAAAAAGTCTTTTTTGTCATCCAAGGTGGGTTAGTCTAGGGCACATTATGCAAAATGGTCTTTTCTATTTGGAGTTCAACCAACTAGTAAGTCTTCTTTTCCACCGGTTAAGGTACTCTCTAGGTCAGAAAAGGGTTCATGTGTGATTGCAATTCTGGGTGAGCTAGTAGATCACATCATTGCTTCAATGGCTTCTACCCTGGTGGGTAAGTTCATTGGGCAAATGTCAAATATAGATATTGTTAGAGCTTTCATGTAGAAGAAATAGAACCTTAAGGGATGGGTCACTATAACTGCAATGGCCAAAGATTTCCTGTCTTTTGAATTTTCATGTAGTGAAGATCTGTAAAACATTTTGTGTCAAGGACCTTGGGTTATAGGTCGCTCGACACTAGTCCTACAAAAGTGGTCTTCGAAGCTTGATTTGAATCATTCTTTTCTTGTGCAAGCTCTAGTGTGGGTCAAACTTCCAAAGCTGTCGTTGGAGTTTTTGAATGAGGATGTGTTTGTGGGAGTGGCAAACTTCTTTGGTGAGCTTCTATCCATAGATTTGATAAATGCATCTAGAAGAAGACTCATGTATGCTTGTATCTATATTAGACTTTGAGAAGGGGATGATATGCTAGAGGTTGTGTGCTTTCATTCTAAACTTGGTATGCATGTCCAGAAGCTGGTTTATGAAAATGTACCTTTTCCATGCTTCAATTGTTTGAAATTAGGTCATAAGGCTAATTAGTACCTAAAGGGTAAAGAGGAAAAAAGTAGGAAAAAGGAAACTTCTAAATCATAAAAGGAGAAAAGGATGTGGAAAAAGAAGGAAATAAAGGATAGTCCTAGGAATCAGGAGGTGAGGGTGGAAATCCCTATTAAAGAAGTGCATGAACCAGACTAGATTGGATCAAAAGTGGGCAAGGAGGTTGAAGAACTAGTTTCCATAATGCTTGATTCTTAGACCATAGAGTTAGACAAAAAATGTATCCAAGTTGGGTAAGGAGGATGAACATTTGGTTTCTCAAACCACAAAGGGGGCTATCCCAACAAAGGAATTATTTGTTAGAGAGTTGACTATTCCCCGGATTAATGAGGGGATAAGTGAGTCATCTCCTATGAAAGTTCATTCTAATTATTGTAACTTGAAAGAGAGGCTTATGGAAATGGTCAAATTTTCTTCCCCTAGAAAGATTTCAAGAATTGTGGAATGGATTAATAGTAACAAGGGGAGTGAGATAAAGGCCAAAAAGAAGTATAGTAGGGATCCTTCCCCTATGTCACCAGCAATGACTAGAAGCCATGTAAAAGCAGATGTGGGAATTAAAAAAAAGTTAGTAGGTAGAAAGAGTTCAAGCCAAGTACTACAAGAGGAGAGTAGAAGGAATTTGGCAGATGGGAGTTAAAGAACCATTTTGGAATGCTCTAGTAAAAAGAAATGAAGATTATATCCTAGAATATAAGGGGAATAAACAAGACCTATAAACAAGAGGTAGTTAGAAATATGATTAGAGACCAAAAACCTAATTTTATGCTAATCCAAAAAACAAAATTGAAGAAGGAAATTCAGGGTAAGATTTCCTTTAGCAATACAATGGCTAGTGAGGCCACCAATTCTGAGGGCACCTCGGGAGGCTTTCTTACTCTCTTTAACAATAAACATTTTTAAGTCACTTCTTTGTATGATGAAGGTAATATTCTATTATGTAAAGTGTTCCATAGGAATAGTAATGATTCATGGTTTCTTTTGAATATGTATGCCCCAAATACTAAAAGGGAGAGGAAAGATTATTGGATGAAGCTTTTCTCTATTATTCAGAATAGTAATCTTAACAAGGGTATTATAATGGGAGATTTCAATACTGCCCTTAATGATGAGGAAAAATTAGGGGGCTTGGCTCCAGATTTGGATAGCAAGTTGGATCTTTCAAAATTCATTAATAGTTTGGCTCTTCTAGATGTGGATCTCTCAGGCAGGGTTTACAGTTGGTCTAACAGGAAAATTAGGATGGAGTGTACCCAAGTTCATTTGGACCATGCTCTTATCACTCTAGATTGGTTGAATTCCTTTTCCTATGAGCTCTCCCTTCTCCCTAGAGTTGGGTCTAATCATTCCCATATTTCCCTTTCGATTGTTGCTCTTTAGGCTAGGAGAAATTATACTTTTCAGTTTGAAAAGATGTGGACATCTCATTTGGACCTTTTGGATAGAGTCTCCTTTTGGTGGAATATTGAGGTGGAAGGGACTACTATGTTTAGGGTTGCCAAGAAATTGAGTAACATTAAACACAATATTAAAGTCTATAATAAGACATACTTTGGATATAATTTTTAGGAAAAAAGAGGAGATGTTAGATAAGCTTAGTAGTATTCAATATTATCTAGAAGGTAGGATATAATGATTTGAATAGGAATATAGAGATGTCAATTCTCACTGATTTGCATAACATTATAAGCAGAGAAGAGAACTATTGGAAACAAAAATCTCATATTAATTGGCTTAGAGAGGGCAATCAAAACACAAGATTTTTTCACCCTTCCACCCTTAAACATAGAGCTAATAATAGGATTACAAGGATTAAGATGGACCAGACTCTTTTGACACAAGAAAACAATATTGAAGCTGCAGTTGTTTCTTTTTTCTCTTCTCTTCCTTTCTAGGATCCCTTGTTATCAGTGGCAGATCAGAATGAAATTGTTTCATCTCTTCCCCAATTAATTCAACCACACCACAATAAAATGTTGCGGATGATTCCTAGGGCTCAAGAGATTAAACAATCTGTGTTCTCTCTTCTAGTAGATAAAGCCCCATGGCTAGATGGTTTTCCTACCTTCTTCTTTTAGGAATATTGGGAGGTGGTTATGGAGGATGTTGTCAAGGTGGTCCAGGAATTTTTTAGAGCTAGGAATTTCCTTAAAGAACTCAACTCTACTTTTCTAGTTCTCATTTCTAAAGTTCTAGGGATAGATTCAATGGAACAATTTAGGCCCATTAGTCTTTGTAATTCATTCTACAAGATCATTTCAAAGGTGCTGACATCCAGAATTCCTAATATTATGCCTTTGATCATATCCCAGTAGTAGACAGGTTTTTTCCTTCGAAGACAGATCCTGGATTCTATCATGTTGGTTCATGAAGTCATTCATTCACTAGAAGTGGGTAAAAGAGAAGGTCTCCTTCTCAAGTTGGACCTGTCCAAAGCCTATGACTAGGTGGAGTGGACTTTCCTTGGTTCTATTTTCTAGGCTTTTGGTTTTGATCATGAGGTCTGTAAACTCATTTCTCAACTTATTTCTACTTCTTTTCTTTCCATATTGATCAATGGAGCTCCTTCTAATTTTTTTAAACCTTCAAGAGGCTTATGACAGGGAGATCCCCTATCTCCTTTCTTGCTCATTATCATGGCTGACTGTATTGGTAGCTTGATTCAAAGAAAAAGATAGGATGGGATATTAAGAGGAATCAAGCCCTCTTTAAGACATGTTATTTTTACTCATCAATAGTTTGTGGATGACACCATCATGGGAGGGGAAGCTTTGGCTCATGAGGCTAAAGAGATGAAGAAATTATTGGATGTGTATGTTAGGGGACCAAGCTAGCTTATTGGGTAAAAAGTTTAGTTTTCTTCATTAATACTCCTATTGAAAGAAAAAGGAAGATTGTTGGGATTCTTGGGTGTGGTGTTGGCAACCTTCCAACTAACTATCTTGGTCTGTCATTGGGAACTAAGCTACCAGATCAGTTCTAGAATGAGATTCTTGATAGGTTCATTAAGAAGTTGGTAGGTTGGAAAGGTACTACTTTAAGCCAAGCTGGAAAATGTCTTCTAGTGAAATCATCACTTCAAAATTTGCCAATGTATGCTTTAAGTCTCTCTGGGATTCCAACTAAACATGTTGATAAAATGGAAAAGATCCAGAGATATTTTCTTTAGTCTAGGCTTGAGGAACACAAAAGATACCCTCTTGTGTCCTGGGATAATGTTTGCCTCCCTAAGAGCTATGGAAGTCTTGGAATAAGGAAACTAAGACATCTTAATAAGGCTCCTCTAGCTAAGAAGATATGGTGCATTTTCAATAGCTCAAGAGAATGGAGAGATGTCTTAGTGGAGAAGTATATTAGAAAGCCTTCTCTAACGTTTCTTCTCGATGATCCTAACATCCTGAATGGCTTGGTCATCTAGAATGGTATTATTAAGGCAAGAGACATAGCTAACTCTAAGACCAAGTGGAATGTGGGAACTGGTGAAGACATCCTCTTTTGGAAACATAACTGGTAGTTTCAGGGTCCTCTCATTAACAATCCTATCTATGACAACTAGGCTAATACCTACATTAGGAAATTTGGAGTGAAAGTTAGAGACTACAAAATGGACCAAGGATGGAGGGACCTATCTCTCATCTTGAATGATCTCAAGCCAATAATGGTGATGTTGAACACAATGGTCTTGAACAATAAGAGGGATGAATTAATATGGGAGGATAATTCTAATGGTTGCTACTCAGTGGCATCATGGTATAATTCCCTTTGAATCCTAAAAGAGAAACCTCCATGGGCTAAGGTCTATTTGCCTGGCCGTACCCCTAAGATTAATATATTCTTCTGGTTGATGTTACAAGATAAGATTCTCACTTTGGATAATTTGTCAAAGAAAGGTTAGTACATCCCAAATAGATGTATTATTTTTTAACATCATTTGGAGTTAGTTAATCATATTTTTATTCATTGTCCATACTGCATGGAGGTTTGGGATTTTCTCACAAAGAATTATGGGGTTAGTTGGTGCAAGCCAGATAATTTTTTGGAGGTTTTCTATCAATGGGATAGTATGTATAAAGTAACAAATTTGCATGCTATAAGCTCCTAGACTTTGGCTCACTTTTTTTGGGAAGTTTGGAAGGAAAGAAACAATCAAATTGTTAGAGAAAGGGAGGAACTTGCTTATGTGCTTGAGGAAAAAATCAATAGCACTATGAAGGAAAACTTCCAGATAAGAAAGGTGGGGCTATTGAAGATGGAGATAGGAATAAGGAAAAGGAAAAAGACAAGAGGATAAATATACATGAGGTGAAGTGGAAACTCCCACCTGAGGGTTGGAATAAAGCCAACTTTGATGGAGTGGCTAAAGGGAATCCTAGTCTTTCCAGATGTCAAGGAATAATTAGAAATTGTTATGATGGAGGAGTTGCTACTCTCTCCTATCCCCTAGGAATCTAGATAAATCATTATGTTGAAGCTAGTGCTGCTCTCCACACTGTTAAATTAGTTCTAGATGTGGGAGTCAAAAAATTATGGTTGGAGGGGGACTCAAATAATATTATCAGATGTATTAAAGGAGTCTTCATCCTACCTAGACAATTCCAAATATAATCAAAGAAACTAGTATAATACTTGGAAAATATGAATGCATTTATGTTAGCCATGAGTATAGGGAGGCTAACTCAATGGCTGATTGGTTTTCCAATGAAATAATAAAGAAAGAAATGGTGATGACATGGAATACCGGTTCAAATATTTTGGCAAATGCAAAAAGCCTAATTGACCAAGAGAGGATCCAAGGAGGTACGGGTGTAATCCTAAGCTAATAATAGAAATTAATCTTAGTATGGGTGAAAGCCACTATAATTATGGTAAATATGGATAGAACATATGGGTGATGTTTATTGTGTCAAATCGACATGCTTTGTGGGTTGTCTATTTCCTTTACCACTTTTATGGTATCAAAAAACAAAGTAGTGAAAGAAAAAGCGATTTTAAAGTGAGTATCCAGTGGATTGAGAAAAGGAAGTAGAGGATGGAATTTATGAGAATTGTAAACATTTAGGCTACAAAGATGGTGGTTGAAAGGAGTAGGAAAGAACCAGTAGGTGAGGTAAACAAATGGAAGCAAGGAACAAAAGTCTAGGAAAAGCTTGAAAAGGGTGGAATTGCAAATTATATCACCAAGCTTCATGGATATGACCCAACAATAACCAATCGTATGGTAAACTCATGGAAGCATGGTAGGGTCAAAGTGGATGGGGTGTCATATAAAATTACTAATGAACCTGCTTAACAATGCTAGAAATAGCATGATAGATAATTTCAGATCAATTAAATGGTTGTTCCATGAACTGGAGGAGGTAAAAGAAAGAACAAGAAATCTGGAAAGCCAGGAGAAGAAATTTGCGAGAGTGAATGTGATAGATCAGGGGGATGCTATCAGGTTGGTTGAAAAAAGGATGAAAATTTTGGAGACTTGCAACCATAACATGGATAACCAGAGGATCTCTATTCTAAACTCTCTCAATGAAAACATTGTTACTCTTTCGAGAAAGTTGAAAGTCGGGGGTCTTCTGGAGGATAAGGAGGAAAAGAAAAAAGATGAAGACATGAAAGATGATGAAACCATCACAGACATTTCCCATAGCCAGCTGGATTGGACCTGCTTGAAGAAATAGGAGAAAATGGCTGAGGGGTGTAGGAAAGTTGTGGAGTAAGTCAAGGACTATCAATATCTGTCTTTTGAATTTTTGGTTTCTATAAGTTTTTTGCTTGGCTTTTTGTTTGTCTTTCAATCTAGCCTTTTGGCTAGCCATAGTTCTGTTTCTGGGCTTTTGTTGTTTTATTTACGCCCTATGATATGTCACAACTTTTGGGTTTCAAGATCCCTATAAAACCTATTTTTCTTATCTAAAATAATGGAAATATACAACTTTACATATACAAAACTATTAAATATGAAAATAAAGCAATAAATTGATGGAATTATAAAGTAAAAAACTACAAATAATGAAAATAATAATAGAAAAATGTAAAATACCTGGTATAGTGAAAAAAAATTGTCAGGGGTTAGTAGAAAATACAAAATGGACTCTCGTTTTTCAGCATAAATTAGGCTCTCATTTTGCAAAAAGATGAAAATGACATAAAACCCACGAAAAAATAGGTTATATTCTTTTTTAAAATTGGGTGCTCAATTTTAAATCCTAGTTTGGGTACCCGATCTATATTCAAAAATCATCTCCCCAATTTGTGAATATGGATCAAGTACCCAAACCATAATGGGTACCTGATTTTCTGAAGAGGTCTCATTCTGAAGAAATGAGTTCTACATAATTGCAACCCAACTTTGTGCATTCACCATTATGATAAATTACATGATCTTGAGCACAAGCATCTATTAATTGATACTCCATTCTAATATGTTTCATAATGGCACATAATTCTCGATACAAGCAAGGGAGAACATTTGATGGTGGTAACAAATAGTCACCTATCAATCTATAGCAAAAAATATTAGTCATTAGAAAAACAATCTTAATGGTACATATTTTCACCTTTTGTAGACTATAATGATGTATATCACAAACCTTAGTATGTGTGACATTGTTATGTTGGATAAACCATTCATAACCTTCAAATTTATCAACAACAATACAATAGACAAAAGAGTTGATTGGGATCCTTTGTAAAGGGTCATGTTAGCCTTCTCAAGTAGAGGTATATCAGGGACAACCTAAATTTCATCCACATTATCATCATCATTAGCAACAAGAGTAGTAGCACTAGTACCAAATGTGTCATGAATCAATACATTCATACCATCATCTTCAAATATGTTTTCTGGCGCATTATTATCATCTTCCATGGAATCATAATCTTCTCCTTCAATACTCACACCTCCATGTTCCTCCATATTTACACCTCCATGTTCCTCTGAGATGTGTTGGTCCATATCACATATTACCCTAGGGAGATCGAACTATATAAAAATGATGATAATCAAACCCCAATCTATTGTTCATATGTATATTAATTGTGAAAACAATATAACAAACAACTTACCAATTGATGATAACCAAATCCCCCCTTTAGTGTGACCATTCTCCCTACAATGTCTCTTGGTTGTTTTCATTTTGATTCTTCTTGTCCTTAAATTGTTACAACACTTGCAAGGACAATACCATTTTTCATCACCTACTCTTTGAAAGTTAGACAACAATCTAGCGATTGTCTCCCTATTTTGATGGTAAAAGCACAAACTTGTGTCACCCTTTTGTAGGGTAAAAGGCTAACAAAAGTATAATTGTTCACCTTCAATATCATAAAATTGGTACTATTATTTAGAATTTAATAATGAATTAAACTAATGAAATGTGTAGAATTGGATGAAGTTTAAAATTATAATTTTTAATAATTTTTTGAAATAATAATAGATATATTTTCCTAGTTTTTATATATAAATTTTTAGTTGCTGAAAAATGTTTAAAATTAGGGGTCTAGTTCCCACCAGAGAACTATATGGAAACAAGCTTATTCCCTTTGATCTCACACTATGTTATAGAAGACATGTATATCTAGAATAATAAAAAATAAAAATTTCCTTAAGACCTATATTTTCTCTTTTATAATGATTCAAATTTCAACTTACCTGAAATTGATAGTTTTCATCTCCCACTACATTTTCCAAAAAAAATCTATTCTAACCAAAAGAACAATTATACATTCTAGAAGAGAACTCTCTCCTCTAAAACATCATATAATTTTTAATTTCTTTTTATATGATTTAATAATTTTTCTCTCTAAAAATCGACATGTTTTCTAGTGTTAAATTATGTGCTTGTAGAACTTTTTTTCTCTTTTTGATCTATAAATGGCCGAAGCCTAGATTAATTATTATTTTTTGTTAGAATTAATTATTATTATATGTTAAGCGAAGGTAGATTCGAAGCCAAGACCTCCCATGTGAGAGACTCACAAGTTATCATTGTTTTGTAGGCTTTTGCTTGTGCTTGTAGAACTTATTAATTATAATGTACTATATCTAATTAAAATACTATAAACTCTATATGAGAATATTCTTGACTTTGAGCTCTATAAAATGGTGTTTATATGTTATTAAAATAATATCATGAAAAATAGTAAGAGTTATTGAAACATTCATTTTCTGAAATAATTTTATTTCTTCAGTAAATAGGTATAAACTAGTATAAAACATGTATTTAGTAGACATTTTCAATTGGAAAAGTGTGAGACTATATATAACTTATCTAGAGTGTATTTATCTAGATCATATGTTTAAATAAAATTGATTTTTAGATAAAAATGCTCAAATTTAGCCATTCTTAAAAGTTAACCTTAAAGGTTACACAGATTTGTACTTTTACCCTTGATCAAACTCCATTGTATTTTCTAATATGACCCTTCTTCACAAGAATAACTTATTTTTGTACCCTTATTGAGTTGGTTGTACTTAATGTTTATATATGCACATACAGTTTTGAAAGAACCATTTAGTGTAATTAATGTGTAAATCTGCAAAAATATTAGACATGTTGTACTTAATGTTTATATCTGCACATATGGTTTTGAAAGAAAATTATGGTGTAATTAATGTCTATGTATATAAAATATTGGACATGTTGTACTTAATGTTTATATCTACACATAATGTTTTGAAAGAGAAAAAATTTCATAATTAATATGTAAATCTATAGAAATATTGGACATGTTGTACTTAATGTTTATATCTGCACATATGATTTTGAAAGAAAAAATTGGTGTAATTAATGTGTATATTCGCAAAAATATTAGAAATGTTGTACTTTATATTTATATCTACACATATGCTTTTGAGTGAAAAATTTTGTGTAATTATGCCTCTTCATTTTTATTTTGTTCAAGGGAAGCTCATCAATGGTAATAGAAAATAAGAATGCATTTTCTAGGAGTTTACAATTGTTCAACAAAAATAATATTTTACAAGAAAATGCACCTGAAGAATAGTTAGCTCAGAAGCAAGAACATGGTGTTGATATTAGATCTACCTTGCTAACTCCTAATGGTTTGGTCTATTATTATTCATCCCCATCACATTCACTTTGATAGCCATGTTAGCAAGGCGATCTCACATAGTTCATCCTCATGACTTTGAAGTCCTTAATCATGATCTTGGATGCTCAAATTAATGTCCAAGACATTTGCACCTCATGACCCTATTTGATCATCATTTGAAAGGGTCTCAATGTTGACCACAAAATATCTCTCAATATTTTGTTCTTTACTTTCATTAGAGGGGAAATCCATCTCTTACTTACTTGGACATAAGGATGACCTTTTCTACTTTTTAGGTGGACCCTTGTCCTCTATCCCTTCCCTCTTCATTCCTCTTGTTTGTAACTCCTTCTCACTCCCTCAATTCTACTTCTTGTTTTAGCCTTTTTGTTTTCTTGAACATTCAATGTCTTGTTTCCAGAATGTTCAATGAATTTTTTTAAGGAAGTTTTTTCAAGGTTGTTTTCTTCTACATTTTCTTTTTCATTGCTTGTAAGAGTATTTCAAGGTTGGGAACCACTTCAACATTCTTTGCATGGTTTAGATGTAATTTCATTGTGTCAATGTGGCTTCTACAAGGGAATGATACTTGTGATTTATGCATTTACACAGAAGAAAAACTTGCTTCTTCAACTCCTTTCACTCAACTCTTCACTGAAGTTATTCTTCAACATCCTTGGCTTCCATTGTTGGGCTAGCATATGGAGCCTTTATATCCAACCATTCGTTATAAGTTGGGGAATACACTTCATGCCTAGCATGCAAGCAATGCATCTACATATGCAATTTTATCACCTTGAAAAGTTATATTTGATCCTAGTAGCTAGGAAGAGTTGATTGTTCAAATTATTTTCAATTGAAAAAATATTTCTCCATCTTCAAGTAACATAAATCCTTACTTCTCCCAGTTGTATTGTTTCTCTATTGTTATACATTATAGAATAGATTTTGAATTTCTTTCTCCATGTTTTTATGATCCATAGAAAAGCCCATATTATCTTCAGATACTAAGGAAAGTGGTTGCAAATATATGAATAAACAACTCAAAAAGAAATTCAATTAAATAAGTAATTTTTGTGTTTGATACTATTTAATGAAATACTAAACCAACTAATCATCATATACTATGACCAAAGTATGCACAAAGTAAGATCTTGGTACATAATTTTTTAGGAAAAATAAAGGGAACAAAATTCAAATAGGGAGTCATATAGTATCTAACTATAATTATGAATTAAACATAATATCAAAGACAACCCTGTTTACAATGTAATATCATTCTATTTATTTTGGTAGTCCACAACAAAATCAAAAACATGACAATGAGAAAGAATATCATACTATTAATTTTAAAGATTATATTAGTTTCTTTCTAAAACTATCTGCTATGATATGGTTTTGTAAAAAAATTTGTGAACTCTTTATAAAAATATCTACTATGATATGTTTATGTAAAATTTCTTGTGAACTATAGCCATTTTTTGTGGTTTGCATTATTTTTGTGCAGCATCTTGAGGTAAGTCACGTAGCATGGGCTGAGTGAGTTTTATTGTTTTATTATTTGAATTCTGGAATATGTATGTAGCTGGATCATTTTTCTATTGTGAGATAATATGTAATAAGCACCTTGAAAAAGATCTCTCTTAATATATAGAGAGAGATACATGTTTAGAAGGAAATATAAAGACATACATGTTTACAAGAAGAAAAATAAAATTACATGTGTACCTCTTCTCACCCTTGAAGAAAATTGCTGAGTAAGGACACATAGGTCACAAGGGCACAACACAATAATGAAATTGCAGAGAAAGGGAATGACACGATAATGAAATCATAGAGCAAGGGCATGACATGACAATGAAATCGCAGAGCAAGGGAATGACAACAAAATGTAGAAGTCATGAGGGCACAACAACCAAATGCACCAATCGCAAGGGTTGTGACAATGTTCACAACACTCTACCATCATTTGAAGCTCTCCACCTCTTTCGCACACAGCTCTCCGCAATGAAAATCAAATGAAAAATTATTGTTGTGTTTTTTTTAATACTTGCGAAGGTGTTGCAATTGTGATGCCAACATCGATATTGTGATGGCATCAGAGACAATTGCAAAATAAAAACATGAAAATGATCACAAATTACACCATCGTCGCAAATTGTCATCATAATTTGACCCCAAATGTTATAGTGTCACAATAGGGGAGTAGAGAACTACATACTTAGTAAGTGATGGTGATGCCATCTCAAAGGTTGCATATGGATGAAGCATAAACCTAGTACTAGAGAATTAATTAGGGGGGTTGATGAGTAAGAATAGTGGATATATGAGTCATTCCCAAGAGGGTAATGCTTAAGAAAGAGGCCAAGGATCAGATAATGAGTAGGTGACAATTTGCATGGAGTTGCAAAGCAAACTTGTGTACAACTATGGTAATATCAAAGAGAGGTAGAAGTCAATTAGCATGCAATTATTGTAATACTGTGTTAGTAGAGTTTATGTAACTCACAATTATTAACCATTGTTGCAGGTTGAATGTTGTTTTGAAGTAGTTTCTATGCCTTAATTTTTTGTTCTATTTTTTAGCCATTAAGTTTTTAGAAATAAATAAAGTAACTTCCTTTTTACATTAGTTCTTATAGATATACTTATTTATTTATTTATTTTGACTTATAGACAGTTACAATAAACACGATCATATTCATTATACACAACAAGAGTCAAGAACTATTATAAATTCACAAACTAACCTATCTAGTGGTCCATCACATTCCTTTCCCCTAAATGAGGGCATGAGCACGAAGGCATAATGGAGACATTTATCACGACAAGAGAGTGTCCAGTTCTAAGGACCCCTTATTTTATGCAGTTAACATGAGGCAACATGGTGTGGAGAGTCAAGTGTAGGGTTTTAGTGCCAGAGAGTATTGTACAAGTGGGTGGAGCTTAGATTGATAGGTGGTTGTATTGAAGGAGGTGGATGGAGTGGATCAAAGGAAAACGCTAACTAAAAGATAAGAAATAAGTTTAGTATGTAAAATAAAAATACTTATCACAATGTGCTATAGCACATCATACATAAATAAAATCTATTAAAAATCTTTAGAATACTACAGCATTCCATTCACTCATGATCCACAATGAGAAATATGAGAAACCCAAAATGGGTTCTGCTGATCACAAGCCTAGTTCATTGTATTTATAGAAAATACATAGTAAATGCTATCTTGACTATGGTATAGAATTAGCTACAATATTAATGAGAGTAGCTAAGATGGATGGTTGAGTTAGTTGGACAGTGCTTGGATGGTTGCATGTGGAAAATGGGTGGTCTGTTTGTCTCGCGGGTAGGTGGAGAAATTACTCTGCCAACACTCCCCCTTAATTTCTTCCACTAATGCTACTACATTTATATTGTTTTCCCTTGTCATAAATACTTTAGGTTTTACGGCTTACCCCTAACCAATGTAAATGGTTTCTATCTAACCAAAAACTTTACATTTGAATGGTTTTAGCTAACCACAAACCTTACATAATAGTGGTTACAATAGACCACCAAACATTACAAATTGTTTCAGATTACTACAAGCTCACATGATGGGAAAACTATCCTCACTTCGGATTTTCTCCTTCTTGACCTGCATCAAACTGATTATTGAGTCCATATAAAAAGTAATCCATCTACCGAGATATAGGGGTGCCCAGCTGCTATACTTGCCAGTTCTATAGAAATCATTTTCATATACATGGTTCATCAATACATTCAAACAAACTCTAGGGTGTCGGTAACAACCGATAATGCACCCGTTACAATAGGTCATTAACAAACAATTCTCATTCAATCTTCATCACTTGATTGGGGGCTATCAATGCAACCAGCTTCTATTACATGACCACTATCAAGAACATCATATCCTTCAAAATTAGACAAACAAATTCTCACTTCCGATCCCAACACTTTTATCCAATCAGCACACACACACAAACCTTTGAATCATGACAACCAACTCACCACCAATTCAACCTACTTACACTAACTATTCTATAACATCAAACACACATACTTCAAATACAAAAACATAATAAAAATTTTCATGATCAATATCTTCCATGCCACGTGTATGCATTCTCTGGCACTCCTGCTTGCACATAGATGCTCCATATGCTTTGAATCTATGAATGACAGCATCGCACAACACTAACTCAAACACACTTCAACTTTGGCTTCCTTCTTTTCATGGCTTCTATGTTTCTCATAACAATCTCTTGATTTGTTCTTCTCTTTATTCTTGTAGAAGATAACTTAAAATGCCATTGTCTGTTGGGCTACGATGCCACAACACTCTTCACCAATTCTAAACTCATCGACCTCTCCACAATCTCTAGGATCATCTCCAAGTAGCTAGTTAAGCTCACTTAACAAATCAACATTCACCAATCTTCATTCCATCTTTGTAATGGGCAACATTTTCACAACTGCAGTCTTCTTCGTGAGAGAAAAGCAATCCTTCACACTTCTCAATCACAATCTTTCAACTATAGCTCTTCATACTCTTGGATCATTGACCATAAGCTCTAATACCACTTGAACGAGGTGGATGGAGTGGATCAAAGGCAAACACCAACTAAAAGATAAGCATTTAGTTCAGTATGTAAAATACAAATACTTATCACAATGTGCTACGACACTTCATACATAAATAAAATCTATTACAAATCCTTAGAATGCTACAGCATTCCATTCACTCATGATCTACAATGAGAAATATGAGAAACCCAAAATGGGCTCTGCTGATCACAAGCCTAGTTCATTGTATTTATAGAAAAGACATAGTAAATGCTATCTTGACTATGATATAGAATTAGCTACAATATTAATGAGAGTAGCTGAGATGGACGGTTGAATTAGTTGGATGGTGCTTCAACAGTTGCATGTGGAAAATGAAGGGCAACGTCTATATAGCCACGAAAATGCACTCTCTTACGAAGGAGAGGACTTAGAATTTTTTTTGAAAAGTAATGAGTTGAATGAACAATTTAACCAAACCTACAACCCTCCATTAATCTACTCTCTATTCAAACTATGATGAAGGCTAGTAACTTTCTCGCTAGGGTCTAGAAAGTGCTCTAGAGCCTCTTTGAAGCATATTTTTGTGTTCCTTGGAATCTTCACACATTCAATTCTCATTCCAGTAATGCTAGAAATAAACTCCAACATAACCAAAGAGGAAATGAAATCCACTGTAACCTTTCCTTCATACCCAAACTTCACAATTTTATGGGATAGGTCAGGGTTGTAGCCCTTCATGCCCATGATATACTTCAAAACTTGACCACACTTCATGGTCTCATAGAGCACATTGTCATTTTGAAAGTTACCCCATTCATCAAGTTTAATCTAACTAGGATCCCTACCCATTCTTCTCCTCCTCTACTAACTAAAAATTTTGCACACAACATTTTGAAAGAATATGCCAAAGAAAATCAAAAACCTAGTTTTTAGCTTTGAAAACAAACTAAATAAATCAAACACCAAAAAGGCAAGCCAACCCATCAATAAAATATGAGAAATAGACACCAATAGATTTTAGAGTGATCATGGAAGATCACATCCTATACCTCCACTAGGATAGTGAATGGGACATCCCAAAGTTTAAACCCCTTTTTATATTTCACAACACTAGCCAACCTATTTGCGATATCATTACCTCCTAGTTAGGTCTTTTAAAAGTACACCACCTCCACATTTACTAATATTTGTCTAACCATTTTTTATTATGTCTCTACCATTCCATCCGACCTTATCCACATCTATTAAATATATTAATTATATTTAAAGTATCATCTTCATTAATAACTTTTTGCAAATTCATCCTCATAAACACAATAACCCCATGAAAAATGGCAAGAAGCCCAGCCATGTAAGTTTCTTTTGCATGCGAGTTAATTGAGTAGGCTGCAAAAATGTTTCCTTTTTGAGATTCTCAAAATCCCACCCCCACTAACCTAACCTAGGTTACCCATAGATATTGAACCATCAAAATTTAGCTTGACCTAATATGGGTCAAGGGGGAAGTAATTGAACATTCCCACAAATACTAGTCATGGGATTTTTGAATTATTTTAGTTACAATATTGCTAGATCAAGATTTAGTTGTGTGATTTTGAGTCAAACTCATTCACCCATGTTTCATGAGAAATGATTCAACATGAATCCATCTCTCATGAGAATAAATGGAACACTTAGCACTCATTAGGTCTAGGTGATGCTCATAGGAATGAAGCATTAGGACTTCCTGGGAGGTCACCCATCCTAGTACTACTACATCCTAAGTGCATTTAACTATAGAGTTTCCTCCATGTTTAAACCCAAAGCTTGCAACCCAATTTGCAAAAACTTCACTAAGTGTTGTGCCTTATGAACCATTCATTAGCAAGCCCCTTAAGCTCATCAATTAGTAAGTAGGAGATAATTTTTGTAGCAAGTCAAATTGTAACATTGCTAATAGGATTTAACTATGTGATTTTGAGTCAAACTCATTGACCAATGTTTCATGAGAATTGATTCAACATGAATCCATTTCTCATCAGAATAAATGGAACACTTAGCACTCATTTAGTTGGTTCAACAATCCCAATTAGTGATCATCCTCTCAATTAAAAGAGGATAGGGTTTGACAATGGTTAGAGTTATTTAGAGTCCTCGTATTTTTCTTTACATTATGGATGGGCCCCATACTAACCACTTTTGCATTTTTTCTTTTCTCCCTGAATATCATGTTGTTATGTTCCTTCCACATGCTCTAGCTACCATACCAAAGGGGCTGCCACCAAAATTAAATCACAATAGGATAAAGGGATAGGTATATCCAAAAGTTGACAACAACTTTTGGATCATTACTCCAACATCATTGCAAATTGAAAAGACTTGATTTGCATTATCTAACTTCTCAAGAAAAGGGACATAAGAAGAGAATATTCTCAACAAACTTGCCATCATGTTCACATAGAAAACATCTATTAACAATATGAATACATATTTTATGAAGATTATCTAATGTAAGAATCTTATTATGATAGATAATCTAGTTAAAAAATCAGATTTTGGGACAATATTATCATCCAATATATTTTTTCTTCTCAAATAAATTGGGCCAATTTTGAACCAAAGGGTCAAAATGAGGTTTAATTGTATAGTCCCCCAATTTCATGATTTTCTAGATAACTTCATCCAACTAATCCAGCCTATAGAATTTTAAAGAATTATTATGTTAAAAAATTCCAAAATAATTGGTTTTAGAGTAGCATCAAACCAATTACTATACACCTTCAAATGCACCCCATAGCTCATTCAAACCTAGTAGTCCTAAACCTTGAAGCCTAGCCTAGTAGTAAAAACAATCTTAAGGACAAAGAAAAGAGGATAACAATCCACCATAGAAACTTCCACTCTGAAATCTTCCAAGTAAGTTACACAAAACCCATTTCCAACTAGTCAAGAGGATCCTTAAGTTAGGAAGGGGATGGCCTTATTCAGATTATTCAAAAAAATCAACCACAGTTAGGCAACTTTTATGATAGATGATGATCAAAGAAATTTCGTTATGAAGCCTCAAATGAGCATTAAAAAATTATAGTGAAATTTTTGATAAATTTAATATTTGACATGATGAAAGGGTATATCCCCCCAACATGAACATCCACACCTTGGCTTTAGAAATGGTGGCTTCTCTACCTATCGAGGTGTCATTCACAAAATATTGGTTAGAGAAAATATCTACTATTGATGAGGATCTAAAGCCTTTATTGAACTAGAGTGTACCATCCTAATATTTTTGCCAAGAACATCAACCAAAACAATAAAGTAGATGGGGGATAACATATCACCTTGTCTAGGACCACCTAAAATATTGAAGAAACCCTTTGGATAACTATTCACCAATACCAAAAATTTGGGAATGTTGAAGCAATCCTCCATCAAGTGAAGGATTCTCCCTTTGAAACCTACTTTCTTAGGAACCTTCATGAGAAATTCCCACAAAACCATATCATAATCTTTAGAGATATCTAGTTTCAAGATAATACTTTCTTAATGCCATTTTTCCATAGAGTGAATAATTTCATGGACTATGAGGATATCATTTGTTATTTGTCCCTTAGGGACAAAGCCTTTTTTCCAGGGATGGATAATCCAATTGATAAAGGGTTTAATGCCACTAAATAGAATTTTGGAGGATATCTTATAAATGGTAGCACACATGCTAACGGGTATAAATTCCTTCATATTATTGGCCCCAAAAACATTAGGAATGGGAAAAATAGAGGTATTACTGAGTTGTTTGAGAAAAGCCCTAAGGAAATAAACTCTTTAACTTTCCAATACACATCCTTACCTACTCTATCCCAGTATTTTTGGATGAGTGAGAAAGAAAAACCTTCTGGTACAAGTGACTTGTGGGGACTCAAGAAGAGGCAGTATCTCTCATGTCAACCAAGGTTACTACATTTTCACAAACTATGATTTATTGAGGATGAATAGAAGTTGTTGCATAATGGAGAAGACCGGACATAGTCTCTTCCAAAAGGAAGTTACAAGCATGGTTAAGAATATTAGAGAAGTGAGAGACCACCACTTGGTCAACCTCCATCTTATTAGTAACAATGTCTTTCTCAGTGGATAATTCCTTGATCGATTTCCTCTTTCTATGCTTCATTATTATTTGGAAATGTAATCTTGCATTCTTGTCACCCTCATTGATCCATTGTATTCTTGATCTTTTCATCTAGAAAGTCTCCTCTTTCAAAATAATATTGTGTAGATAAAAAAAAAAGTAGGTTTTCCTTCTGATCTCTTTCTTCGTCTCATACCTTTGATTCTATTTCCTTTTATAAAGAGTGTAAGCTTTCCTTTATTCTATCTTTTTCTTGAAGATATTACCAAAAGACAATTTATTCCATAGTTTGATATGATCCTTTAGCATTTTAAATTTTCCCACAAGACAAAACATGCTAGTACCAATAAGTTTATAATTCCACCATTGTTTAAGCTAGAGGGTAAAGTCCTTGTTTAGAGTTGACAAATTTTCAAACCAAAAAGGATATTTATTAGGATCCACATTTTGGTCTCATTTGAATGAAATGAGATGATGGTCAAGACCAAACTTGACTATAGCATAAACTTATCACTCATGAATAATGTTCTAGTTAAAGGATAGCACACACTAATCTAGCCTAACCCAAATAAGGTTGTTTCCAAAGTGCATGTTAGACCCAAATAAAATTGTTATCCTACAGGTCTAGATTCCAAAGGTCCCCCTCTAAGATAAAATTATGCAGAACCATGATTGATTCTAAAAAGTCAATGATACCTCCCTATTTTCTAATAGAAATAGAGGGGTGTTGTAATTCCCCATCAATATCCAGTTATATAATTATATATTCATGGTATCAATGATGATGTAATCCCAATTAATATTCTTGGCCCCAACACTATTTGGGGCATATGAAGTATTTGAGAAATACAAATCCACAAAATTTGAAGAATAGCTACATGCAATAACTTTCCATAGAGAAGAAAAGACAAAGAAGAGCCAAGGGTTTTACTCTATAAATATGGAAAATTATATTATCAGACTGAAAAGATGAATATAATCTGCTAATGATCAATTCTTATAGAAGCGAATTATAAATCATAAAAGGGAAACCCTAAGAGGTAAATCACATTTAATAATTACTAATTAATTATTAAATGAAAATACAAGTGCCTAAATGGAAATCTTAAGAAGGGAGTAAAGGTAATTTAATAAATGAAATGAAATTAACCCTTTACTCTAACACTGTAAACATTAGTCAGGCTCCACACTAGGTCCAAGATGGTGTGAGAAAAAACCATGTGCTAAACTTGCTCAATTTAGTAGAAATCAAAGCCACCTAGGAGGGTTGACTTGCAAAGATTGACTAGGCTACTAGATGATCCTTTTGAGTCAATAGAAGAACAATAGGAAGTAGGTCATATCTACTTGCCAACAACAAAAAATAGGAGGTAGACATTTTGGTTTCTTTTAACAGAACAATAGCGAAATGAAGTTTGTTGTTGGTAACAATGTAATGGTTCATTTGAATAAAGCAAGGCTTCAAAAAGGTGTGCCCACCAAGCTATAGATGAAGAGGGTAGGGCCTTGCAAAATCTTGGCAAAGTATGGAGGGAAAACCTATAAGAAAGACTTATCATTAGATCTAGGCATATCCCCTATTTTCAATTTATAATATTTGTTGGATTTTAAAGGTACATTACCTCATCTCATATCATATGTTCAAGATGACCGTGAACCTACTTTAGCACCTAGTATTAGCAAATTAGAAGTAGAGAAAGTATTAGACTCAAGAGTGAAGAAGTCCACAAGGCATAAGGTCTATATGGAGTACCTCATCCAATAAAATGACAAGCCTATTTCAAAGGCTACTTGAATTTCTAAAACAAAGTTAAATAAGGTTGGCATTCCCCTTGACATCTTATCATTAGGTATAACTTAGTTTTTTTTTTATGCAAGGAGTATGGTGCAAGAGCACCTACATAGGCTAAGGGTAGACCTAGGGCTTCTTTGATGTTTTGAATTGTAGTGATGCTAGCCATATCACTAGCTCAATAAGGCAACCAACTTGGTCCTAGGGTGTGCATAGATAGGAGGGAAGAGTCCAAAATGGCAATGTTGCTCATAGTTGCTCAAAATTGCTCATTTGGCTTAATAGAGCTTTTTTGGGTTTTGAGGGCTAAATAGGTCAAGTAGGTGTTTTTTGGACCTTATTAAACCTATTTTTTATTATCTAAGGCATTTTTCATGGTTTGGTAACAATTAGAGAAAGTTTGATAAGCAAATATGCAAAATTGTAAAAATTGCTCATTCTTGCAAAGTTGTCATTCACAACTTCTGCATTTTTCTTGCAAAAAGAGAAACTTCTTCATGAGAGCTCTTCAACCAAAAAAATTAGTTGGGAGAGATTTTGGAATGTCTTTATAAGGCTAAACTCAACCTATTTGAGTGGTTGGAGAAAGTGGATTTGTTATTGTACAACCTATGCAACAACATTTTCTATAACAATTTAGTATTTTTGTGTTCTTGGCATGTGTATGGATTAGATTTAGTGTTTTCTAGTGTTCAAAGTGATAGTGGAGAATTTTTTGCAATTCTATAGATTGTTTGGTTATTGTTTTAAAGGGTTTGGTTTGCTCAAAGTAATCATTTTATAATTCAATAGCATGTTATTCTAAATAGACCTACTAGGACAAATGGGGTTCTAGGGCCAAATTTTACCATAGGTATTATACGATTTCTTGGGATATGCAACTAGACTCCATGTACTCCATGTATAATATTGGAGGGCCCATGGAGAGCATGACTAGGGCTTTTAATGTGATGTCCTAGGTAAGCTGGTCCAATTTAGTTATGGTTTACAGAGAAATAAAAAAGCTATGGAGGGGATTGGAAATAAAGATACACCAATCCAAGCATGTGGTGAGTAAGAAGAAGGAGTGGACTAAGACCAATCATGGGGAGAAGCTCTAGTGAGGTTTCAAAACAAATTTTTTTAACAAACAACACTAAAACCCTTGAAACCCTTAATAATAGGCTAAAATTGTGCTTGGGTTGTATGAACAAGTTGGAATCCCAAGACTTCAAAAACCTTTAAGATCTCTAGAGAGGGTATCTCAGATGATTGTTTGTTTTGGCCAGTGTTAAGGATTTTTTCAAGTTATCTTGGTTTTAGTGCATTTGGAGGGCTAATCCTTGTAACCTTTTCCCAAGCACTTGAGTGCAAGTTGAGTTGTGGATTGCAACTCTATTAGGGTTTTGTTATTTTCATGGATTTGGAATGTTGGAAGAGACTTAAGGCATAACTAGATGTCCATTTCATTATATGGGAGGGGTAATGGGCATTGGGGTTGTTTGTTATTTGAAGGAAGTTATGAGCAAACTTGTATTATCCAATTGGCATGCACCAATTGAAGGAATAGAATCTATGAGCTAGGATCCTTAGAGGCATTAGGGCATGTAGAAGCCCTATTTGGTTAGATGAAAGACCTAAGAAGACCATAGAGATCTTAGGGTTTAGTGAGCAAGATTGGTTGTCACATTAGACATGTTACAAATAATCCAAGTCCATGACCAACATTATGCCAAGAAAACCTGAGAAAACAAGGTGACACACAAATCAAGACAAAAACCTCAAAAAATCAATCTTGACGAAAACTGATGAAAATAAAGCCCATTCACATTGAGGATGAATAAGTTACAAAAATCCAATACAAACAGGGTTAGGAAACCATATGCAAAAATAGCTAGCATAACATTGTGAAACACTAAACCCTCATCCTAAAAATTAGAGAAACATTTATACCCAACCAACCAAGCAGAGCTAGCAATTAGAAACAGAGGGGAACACTAGTTCTCAACCTCCTAACATATAGCTACCAAAAATTAAAAAATTAAAAAAATCTATAGAAGTTACTAAAAATCATGAAAACCAAGGTCTCCCTGTGCTAGATTCAACAAGACCAATATCGCGATGATCCCACACTTGTAGCTTCTACAACGAATAGAAATGCAATCCTACAGAAGAGGATTTGAAAATTTTCTATCAAATTTCTATTTCCAAAAGTGAGAAGTCAGGAATAGAATTCCTTTTTGGATACTTATTTGCTTTTTGAGTGAATAATGGATAAGAGTAAATAATTGGGTCACCTAGTTAATCCCTAAAACAACTCGAATGAAAATATTCTATTCCAAGTAATTGGAATTCATCTACGAACAAATTGTTAGGCATTATATTAAATAAAATAAAGCCCAAAATTTCCCTTAAACCAAAATCACAGAATTCCTTAATACCATTCACGACAAATGCAAACCTCTAGATATACAAACATGCTCACGGGTCTTATTACATAATGCAAATGAGTCTGGATTTATTAAATCACTAGAGGATTTATTTCAAACAATTAAATAGGATACATCAACCATACAATGATGACATTGGCTAGATATGAACAACTAAATCACTTACTCCATATGCCACTACTAGGGATATAAATCATGCACACTAAAATACACAATCAAGTGCAATTGCATATAATAAGATAGCTAAAGTAATAAATGCATTAAATAATCTAATTTAACCATTTAATTAATTATACTAAAGTAATCCATTTACATCACTCATTTTCGCATAAAGCATCACAAAAAAAGAATTAAGTAAATAACCATAGCATTAAATCCAACACATGAACTTAATTAGAGGATATATCCAAATAGCAGATAACCAAATATCATCACATTGTATCTCAAAAGGCATCATCATGCAAGTATGATATCGGAAGTCAAAATATAAAATTTGGCCCTCAAGTCATCTCAAGTATAAACAATAACATGAGTAAATTATATCTCTCAGAGACTACAAACATGAGAGGCACTGCACATCTCTCCTACATTATTTGCATAGGAACTTTTTTAAAATGTTCATCCATATATTGTATCTTTTGTTCTTATGAATGTACCTACCCTCTTCATTACATTATCAAAATTCACTTGATTATTTACATTCCACAATCTATTTCTATGGAAATATTTAATCCATATATTTGTATATATTAGATCCATAGTTTTTTTAATTAATACATAGTGTTTTCTTGTGATAAGCAAGTAAACATATTTTCACATGCTTTAAATTGCTAATTATTACTATCAAATTGCAATGCTGCATTAACTTTTTTTTCTTATAGATTACACATTAAATATTTTATATTTTAGAAGAAAAATATGATACAATGATTCATATTAGTGTCTAAATAAACTAGATATAAAAACCATTTTTGTAGGCATTCACACTTGTCTCAAATTTAATATTTTTTTATCTTAAATTTACAAGGGTTCTAAAAGAAAATGTATCCTAAAGATTTGCTACATTATTTTTATATAAACTTTAAATATTACCAATATAAATAATAATTATTAATAAAAAACAGATACAATCTAATAAGCTTTAATCTAGCTTCATGGTACAAGCTTAACAAAGCTGTCTGACCAGGTATAGGACAGCCACTTAAACCCATGGTCGCTTTTCATTTCTTATCGGTAATTACTAATCACACGCCACACAAACTTGATCGTTCACTTCTTCTAGAGTGTTCTGCTTTTTATCCTTTCTTGCCGTCATTTTCTTGATTGTAATAATGGTTGCTTCTCAATCCACATCATGTGGACAAACGTTTTCCACTCATCTTTACTTTAGAAAAACAATGGCAAATACAACTGCAGCCAGTTGTTTTCATGGATTTAGTATTCATATCTCTATAACTTCATGTCAACTATTGCCGTTAAAGAATGATAAATGATGGACAATTCTGCGTATAACTATCAGCAATACAAAATGTTAAAAGAAGGAGGAAAATACAATAATGTAAGAATTTCACTTAAATTTGAAAGCAAAGAATGATTTTCGAGAGGAATTAAATTACAAATAATAAAACTTCGAGAGGAATTAAATTACAAATGATAAAACTTCGAGAGGAATTAAATTACAAATATTAAAACAACAAAAAAAAAATTAGTAGTGTAAATGTGGGTTGAGACTGCTACGTTTGAGCACCCCGTTGTTCTAAGCTATCTTAACTCCACCCACTTGTACAATAGTCTCCGGCATTAAATCCCTACGCTTGACTCTCTACGCCATTCTGTCCCATGTTGACTGCATAAAACACAAGTTCCTTAGAACTGGACACTCTCCTGTGATAAATGTGTCCATTATGCCTTCCAGCTCCTGCCCTCATTTCGGGAAAAGGTACGCGATGGAACACTAGTTAGGTTAGTTTGTGAATTTATAATAGTTCTTGATTCTCTATTCATGTTGGTGATAAGTAATGTTGGGTGATGTGACGCGCTCCCTTGCTTACAGGTGGTTAATTATGTGGTGTTCCATGTTCACTAACATTCATGACTTTTGGTGCAACGGCAAATGGGCCCAACAATTGGTATCAGAGCTGAGGTTAGGTTGAGCAAAGATGGAAGAAGATGAGATTGATTCTATCATCGATAAATTTCTTAGTGATTTAGAAAGACATGTTGTGTATCTGAAAGTTGTTAAAAAATGCCATGTACACTGGTGGGATGGCTGGAAAAATGAGGAGGATTCACCTGAAGGAAAGGAGGATTATGATGAAGAAGAAGAGGATGGTAGGCTTATTCCTTTCACTACTATCCAAGCAGCTATGACATATACTCTCAACAAGAAGAGATGGCCTTGTGGGATGAGTTACAAACTTATTGTCCCCACGGCGGAAGTGACTTCGTTGAAGAACAAAGAAGGTTCACTGAATTGCTGTGGAGTTTTCCTCCCCAGTTGAGGGGGGTGAAATTTGCAAACAGGGAGCAAGGAATGAAGAATTGGTAGCAGATGACGATGAACTTGACAAAGATGTAATTGAAGCATGTGATGCCAAGATTCGGGCATATGAAAAAGAGGCTGCCTCATCAAGTTCGGTTATCAGTCTGCAATCCAAAAAATTAAAAGTTAGAGCTATGTCCTCGCTAATCAAGAAATTTGAGAATCCTTCAGCGAAAAGCCATTACCTAGAAAAGAAGTGTCGGAGAAAGCCTCAAGATAAAGAGGCGATTAAACAGTCATTTAAGAAATCAAATGATAGAAATAATGTTATTAGTTTTGAAAGTGAAATGAGGAACGATGATGAGCTGTCTAGCAGCAGTGCTGTGGAGGCTTTAGAGATGGTGAATTATTCTCCATCGTACCAGCATAAAACTAAGGTGTTTGGGCTTCCAACATATTCTTCTCTTGACAAAGAGAGGGCAAAGTTTTGTGAAAAGGATTCGAAAGGCCAAGGGCCAGATCAAGGTTTTTCTGAGTCACATGGGGATGTCGACTCTTGTAAGGCAAGCCACGGCGATCAAGGCTTTTGGCTTGACTGTCATCATACCTTTAATCATGCACCCCCGTATATTGGTTCTATTCTAAGATAGCCAATTGGGAGCACAAATTTGACTCTGGCAAGTCCTAATTCCCAACACACTTTACCTATCACTAACAAGGAGGTGGCAGCTGAGATGACTAGTTTTGGAAAAGGTTATGTCTCAGTTTTTCAGGAAGAGAATAAGGACTCTGATGATTTATTGTTGCAGATTGCAGTAGTAGAAGTAGAATGGAATGGATTAACTGCAGTTTTCTCTGTGCAAGAATGTAAAGGAGCATACAAGAAATTTGTTGAGCAAGAAGACAAATGAGCAGCTAATAAAGGAGAGGACTTAACTGGCGTTGATCTTTGCTTTAGTAAAGAAAATATACAAAATGGTTTAATACCCACGGACTTGGGCGGCTCAAGAGGAAGCCATAGGAAGAGGCAATTAATCGACACCTATGTTTATGATTTGGGAAATTCAATTCTCTTAATCAATATGTTTTCTTATTTTGTTGATGAACAAGTCCCAACGGCCTCCATGTTTTTCACTTGCTGTTCAACAAGGAATGGGATTGGAACGATGCATAAGAATGATGCAAATTATGTGAGTTGTACGCTACATTACAGAGAAGATATTTATAATTCCGATGTAACTTGGAGAAGACTCATCCGTAGTGTGTTGGAACAAGGTTTGGCAACATTGTAGTCTTCTCTAGGCCTAGTTATTTTTTGAGATGCGGAATAGGAAGCAGGCAATTCCATGATGCATGGTTGTGCCAGTTGGACTTCACAGGGGAGATTGTTGGGATTTGAAGCCCAACCGTCACATGACTGTCCATTCTCCCTCTGACTCTTTTTATCAGATGTTTTCATAATAAAGATTTCCCTGCTCGAGTGTGGATGTAGGCAACGTTTTGCTAAACCACGATAAATCTGTCTTCCATTGCATACCTTTTCCCTAAATGAGGGTAGGAGCTGGAAGGCATAATGGACACATTTATCACAGGACAGTGTCCAGTTATAAGGAACCTGTATTTTATGCAGTTAACATGGGACAGAATGGCGTAGAGAGTCAAGCGTAGGGATTTAATGCCGGAGACTATCATACAAGTGGGTGGAGCTAAGATAGCTTAGAACTGTCAACATAGCCCATTTTTTTGGGTTTCTCCATGGCTTCTCCTCTCAATGGTTTTTCCTCTTGTTTGCTTAATTCTAATTTTCTACATGGTATCAGAGCCAAAGGGAGAGAATGCTCTACAAGCTGTTTGAAGCATAGATTAAGAAGCTTTAAATGGTTCAATGAAGTGCTGAGATTGCTGGAGATTGTTGATAAAGAGAAGAAACTATTAATGTGTGGAGCAGAGAGGAAAAAGAGTGCTGAAGTGTGGAGTTGTGAAATGCTGCTATTATTGAGGAAGTTTTTGTGATCGTGACTAAGGACTGGTGTATCCTATTTTGCAGAGTGAGCTAAATGTGACAGTAATATGCATGTTGTTTATCAAATCAGCAAATGAAGAATGGTGATTTGAATGGTGATCTTTAAGTCAAGTAGTGATGAATATTGCAGTGAGCATAATACAATTATACTGGTGTGAAAAGTGTTGTAAGTTGAAGTACTCTTCAAAGAGGTTGTTGCTAGAGAGGTGCCCAATATAAAGGAGAAGACATAGCAGCTGATTGTTTGTTCAGAAAAGAAATTTCTGTGAAGTAGATTGAGAAAGATGGAATTGTTGTGTGCTTTATGAAAGGAGTTGTTTCTGAAGAAAGAAGAAAATTTGCAGTAAGTTAAAGATCTTGCATGCTAAGTTCACAAGTAGTCACTAGAAGAAGTTCATATTGCTGTTGAGATCAAAGAAGGTCATTTGGCTTGTGATGTGCGCAATACAAACGTCTATTGTGATGTTGAAATGTTTAGGCAAACGCAGAGCATTGTATGAAGATGACAGTCAGAGATTAGTAGTTTGTGGAGCAACTTTGTGCAAGCGGGAGAGCCAAAGATTGCATACATATTTCTAATGTGACAAGAAAATATCAAGGGAGTGCAATGAGAAAGAGAGAAGCCATGAAAAGAAGGAAGCTAAAATTGAAGGTGAAAGCTAATTTTTGTTATTATTAATAGTACTTTATTTTGAAATATGTGTGGAGTATTATAAATCAGTTGTAGGAGTTAGCATTCATTAGGAAAAGAGATGGCATGCTAGAGTTTGTTGTCATGGTGCAAAGGTTTGTGTGTGTGCTGATTGGATAAAAGTGTTGAGATTGGAAGAGAGAATTTGTCTGTCTAATTATAAAAGATACGATGTTCTTGATAGTGGTCATGTAACAAAATTTGGTTGCATTGATATCCCCCAATCAAGTGATGAAAATTGAATTAGTGATAATTGTTAATGGGCTATGTGAATGTATGGGGTGCATTGTCGGTTGTGCCCGATACCCCAAAGTTTTTTGGTTTGACATATTGATGAACCATGTATGTGAAAAGGATTCCTATAGAACTAGCGAGTACAGCGGCTAGGCACCCATGTATCTCGGTAGATGGATTTCTTTTTATATGGACTCAATAATCAATTTGATGCAAGTACAAAAGAGAAAGGCCCAAAGTAATCATAGTTTCTTCGTAGTGATGATTCGTGGTCATTAGAACCAGTGAATGCTTGGTTTGTAAACCATTTGAATACAAAGTTTATGGTGATCTTGAAACCATTTGTGTAATGTTTGAGAAGTTTGTGGTGAACTTAAAACCACTTTGATATTGCATCAGTTATGGGTAATCCGTACAAAACCTAGAATGATTATGATGAGAGAAACAAGAAGAGTGAAAGCATTTGATAATTGATTGTAAATGGGTACCTAACAAGGCTTAAGGCCAGAACCCATCGTTTCTAGATTATGGAGGGATACTTGAAATCTTTTGATAATTAATTTAGGGGGGATGTCAACATAAATTAATTATCTTAGATAACCAGCTGCCCAACACAGACCATAGACAATTTTATGCACACGTTCAATCTTCCACCATCCACTCGAACTACATTTCATTAATATTCCAGCTAACTCCTCCTACAGTGTAAATGGCATTTAATATGTATTTCTCCATAAATATAATGGACTGGGCCTCTGTTCAGCAGAGCCCATTTTTTTGGGTTTCTCCATAGCTTCTCCTCTCAATGGTTTTTCCTCTTGTTTGCTTAATTCTAAATTTCTACAAGAACAACGGGGTGTTCACACGTAGCAGTCTCAAAAGTTTGAACCATTTCCTCCAAAGATTGGACAGGATAAGGGCGGCTACTTTAAGGTCGGTGGTAAATGGATCCATTTGGAAATTGAAGCCAGAGAAAGTCTTCGCGTGTTCAGATGATGAAGCTTCAACGGACGAGTGATGAAGGTAATTGCTCCTCTTACAAAGGACTAGATGCTTCAGTTTATGTATTTTTCAGGCTATGTCTTTCTACAGTTGAAAGCAAATAGATCTGCTCTACCTATCGCAATGAAAGAAATGTTGAGAGGACTGTGTTTTGACTCCTAGTTCTTTTCCAGATGATCAAAACAAGTTTGCAATCGTGAAGAGAGTGTTTAGAACCAACCAACTCGTTAAACTGATTGTTATTTTGCTATACCCTTTTCATAACCCTAATTTATTGCGTATATGCTCATCTCAACCAAGGAAGGATATTTGACTTGGTTGATTCCTTGCAGAGGAAAGCTGTATAGATTTATTTTACGAAGTTGGCTGGTTCCAAACACTCTCTGCACGATTGCAAATCTAGTGGATCATCTGGAGGAAAATTGGGAAACACAATACTTTTTCATGCGCATTTCTTGCATTGCTGTGGGCCGGGTGGATACTATTTTCTAACTAAAAAGACTCACAATGCGTGAAAGGGGAAAGGTAAAGGAAGACAAGGAGGTAAAGAAATCACTGTATATGAACAGTAGATAAGCCTTTTTGACAACGTACAACGTGTTAATTTCTGATCTGTACTGTTGGAAGGCCATATTTTGTTATTTTAGTTAAGAAGTGTCACAAAAATTGTCCTCCTTGAGGTATATAAACAGGGGCTGCAGACGAGGCAGTGCTCGTCTGTCAACAGCACTCAATGTTTGGGTTTGTAAATTATACAATCACCGAATTATCTTGAAAATGGCCATTTTGGGCGTACCTGTATTTACGAATTGATGAATAAAATACTGTAGAGTTCCCATCTTTCCCATAGTTTCCCATTTAGTTGCAATATAGCAATATTAAGATATTTCACAATCATCTTGAAATCTTGTGACCGATTCATATATCTACCGCGGTATCATTAACATTCAGCAACTACCAGATTTGTCAATACAAAAATATCAGTGCATGCACTTCGAGGATAAGGAACCCAATTTCTCTTACTAGCGGCAATGCTTAACTTTCAAGGTTAAAAGGTAAGGGAAAAGTGAAAAACCATCATTACAATCTAAAATAAGGGTTAATATCCAAGTAAAGAATTGTTTCTAAGTAGTCAGTGTGCCTATATGTTTTTATCATAGTGCAGCATGATTTTTGTATAAAGTTTTAACTTAATAGATCAAAATTAAGGGTCTATTTAGGAACTGGAATACAAGTGGAATAGGCATATGTATATTCTTAAAATTTTAGATTATCCGTTTGGATGCCCCAAATCAGAATTGGAATAGGAATAAAATTGAAATAAGTATTCTAATTTTGATCCAAAAATAAGCATATGCTATTCCACCTAAATAGGTGGAATAGGAATACATATTCCTATTCCTATTATTTTTATTTTAGAAAAAATAAATTTTTGAGTCCCCATTAAATTCTGGGTGAATCAAACAAGAATAGCAATATGTAACCCCTTTTCCTATTTGAAAATAAGTATTTTAAAATAAGTATTCCTATTCCCATTTTTATATTCCTGCAACCTTAGTCCCTCTAAAATATGACAAAAGCCTAGAATATAGGTCTTGCAAGAAGATTGTTAGCCCTTGTAAAATAAATAAATAAATACAATCCGTATGATTACATGAATATGCTAACTTGTAGGAAATTCTGCTTGGAGCCAGAGAGGACCAGGATGGTTGTTCTCAAATCTTTACAGAGCACCCAATTCGTGACAATGTGAACGGAGCCTCCGAAGCGTATGAAAAGCTCCTTGTATGTTTTATTCAGGACAGTCAACATGGTCAGTTTTATCGTTGACATATAGTATCTAGAATTTGGTTTAAAAGGCTGAACATAGAGCTTTCACATTGCTAAAAAGAAAAAAAACTACTCTCGTCCTGTCCCTAAAGAAGAGAGAGCAAAATATCAAGCCATGACAACATGAGGAAAAAGAAATCCCACTACTGTGTAGTTGTAGTGTGTAAACAGGTTGCAATGACATACTTTACTAGTCTTGGCTATTAGGCTGCAGACTAATGTTATGACGAGACTTTCTATTGCATTAATTTGTTTTTGGCAAGCATGCAGTTTTACTAAATCTAAAATCTTTTCACGTCTACTTTCTTGTATATTCATTATCTATTTAGTTTTTCGGTGATGGTATATTCTATTATTGTTAGAAAATAAAATACATAATTTATGATATTATATTCAAGGGGTCTCTACTTGGATGTATGTAGCCTGTGTCTGTTATTAGGCAACTCAAAGAGAGCGAAAATGTCATAAGCCATTTTGTGATTGGTCGATTTTGTTTTCTTGGTAATATTATCATTATCATCATGACCTCCATTTTCCTTTAAATATTTTGTAGGATTCTTTTCTACTTACTGTATATTGTGGTTCGTACATTACAGACTTTTAAATTCCAAAGATTAAACTATTAGACTTCTCCAATTTTCCCTCTAAGCTGGTCAATGTCAAAAAAAATGTGGACATCACTTGCAAGTTAGATTCTTGAGAAGCTTCAAGGATAAGTTTGAGTTTACCTTGGCATCGGTGGGTTCACAATAGGTAGGGTTCAAAGAAATATTGTCATATATGTTCTAGTTCTTTCCTTGTGTAAGGTTTTGAAAATAATATACAAAGCCAAATAACAAACAAATGAAGTGTACAAAACACAAATGAATTTTCATAGTGACACTATTCTTACCATATTAAAAAAATAGGCCTCAACTAATCAAATTATATTTACTAGTACACCCTTGGAAGCATACATATTGTATGTGAGATTTGGATAAAACCGCTTCAAGGTATATGTTCTTGTGGGCTTTAATGATTATACATTATTTGTCTCTACAAAGAATCTAAATTCCTAGCTTCATTCAATGACTATAGTTAAACCCAATCAATGTTTATTTATTTATTCTATGCATAATCTCTTCATTGCTTTATCTATTTTCGATAAAACTTCAACAACAAAATTGTACTTAGATACGCCATTTTCCCAATGATTCTATTTTGTGAGAACTAATTAAACAATCCAAGTATTTTTGAAGTTCTTATGTATTAGCTATTACGCTAGTCCACATGTATTCAAAATGTTGAAGAATAGATATTGTATGTGAATATTGGACAAAAGTGCTTCAAGATATATGTTTATGTGAGCTTGAATTATTGTGGCTGCACTTATAAGTTAAATATCCTCTACAATATCTTTATTGCCCACCATTCTTGAATGAGTAAATATATATATTAGTTTTTTGCCATCGCTTGCCATCTAATTGTTGAAATTTCATGGTGTAATGTGTGATTCCTTTTGAGATGTATAACTATAGCCTACAACCTAATATTCACATATTTTTGTTTCTATTATTGACTAGAAAAAGTATTTTTATGCTTTTTCATTTTTACTATATTGTCAATACCTTGTCTTTTAAGAAGAAATGTAATACTTTCATGATAATATTTCATTTGATACTAATTTCTAACTTCCTGATAAAATACTAAATGTAATATTTACCAAATACATAAGAGGATCTATCCATTTCTTGTATATCAAATGACTCATCAAATTTAAATCAAAATCATTCATAAAATTCTTTTTTTCAACCATGAGAGTATATGGGAGCATACGAACATATAGGCTATCATTTGAATTTTTCTTTGAATTCTATAGTGTACATGTAATAATCAATTAATAAATAAACTATATTGGGTGAAATCTAAAAGTCTAAAATATAGTACATAAGGATGAACTCTTTCATATCAAACTTAGAGACTAACATCTTCTATAATGTTATACTATATCCTCACTTCTATATTTAAGGATCAAATTATCTACATACAATACCACTTGCCATAGCTTGGAGATATGAAAGGATCCATACTAGATGCATTCACACTAAACTTGGGTTCTCAAACTACCCACATTGCAAAAGAGTTAAAAAAAAAAGAATCATTCCTGAGAAAATGGTTTAACATGGGGAGAATGTGTGAATGAAACCTTTTACACCTTTCTTCACAAGCAATGAGTTGAGTGAGCAACTTCACCAAGCACGACCACCCTCCATTCATCGACTCTTTGTTGAAACCATGATGAAGCCTAGTAACATTAACACTATCGTCCAAAAAATGCTTAAGAGCCTCTTTGAAGGATATTTTGTGTTCCTCAGAATCTTCACACCTTCCATTCTCATCCTAGTAACGGTAGAAATGAACTCCAACATAATCAAAGATGAAATACAACCCATTGTAACCTTGCCTTCATGCCAAGAATCCACAATTTTTTGGGATAATTCAGGGTTGTATCCCTTCATGCCCATGATATACTTTACAACTTGACCATGCTTAATAGTCTCCTAGAAAACATTATCATTTTTATACTCTGCTCATTTATCAGGTTTAATGTAATTGTGATCCCCACCCATTCTTTCCCTTCTCTATTGACTGAAAATATTGCACACAAATTTTAGAAAGTATAGACCCAAAAAAATCAAATACCCAATTTTTAGCTTAGCCAACAAGCTAAATAACTCAAACACCCAAAAAGAAAGTCAAACTATCAGTAAAATATGAGAACTAGACCCCAATAGATTTTAGACTGATAATGAAAGATCACATCGTACGCCTCCACTAGGATAGCTGAAGGGCCATCCCAAATTTTGAACCCATTCAAGTATATTTCACCACACTAGCCAACCTATTTATGTTTTCTCCTTGTTATGTTTTCTGAAAATACACCACCTCCACATTCATTAATATGTGTCTAATCATTTTTATTACATCTCTGCCATTCCATCCGACCTCAGCCACGTCCCTTAAACTATTAATTATATTTAAGGCATTGCCTTCAATAATGAGCTTTTGCAAATACACCACCTCCATATTCATTAATATGTGTCTAATCATTTTTATTACATCTCTGCCATTCCATCCGACCTCAGCCACGTCCCTTAAAATATTAACTATATTTAAGGCATTGCCTTCAATAATAAGCTTTTACAAATTCATCCTCATCAGCACAAGAACTGCATGATAAATGGCAAGGAGCTCAGCCATGTAAGTCGTCTGGACATGCAATTTAATTAAGTAGGTTGTGAAAAGTTCCCTATTTGAGTTTCTCAAAATCCCAGCCCACCAACTTGACCTGGGTTATCCATAGACGAACCCTCAAAATTCAGCTTGATGTAATCTGGGTTGAGGGGGAGGAAATTTAGTATTCACGCAGATACTAGTCACAGGATTTTTAAAGTTTTTTATTTCATCCAACAATCCCAATTAGCGACCATTCTCCCAATCAAAAGAGGAAAGGGTGTGACAATGGTTAGAGGTATTTAGTGTCCTTGTATTTTGCTTCACATTATGGATGAGCCCCATAATAACCACTTTTGCATTTTTTATTTTGTCCCTGAATATCATGTTGTTACGCTCCTTCCACATTCTGTAGCTGTCATACCAAAGGGACTATAACAAAAATTAAATCACAATAGAATGAGGTGATGGGTATATCCTAAATTTGACAACAACTTTTGAATCATTACTCCAAAATCATTGAAAATTGAAAAGACTTGAGATGGTTTGTCTAACTTCTCAAGCAAAGGGACATGGGAAGACAATATGCTGAACAAACTTGCCATCATGTTCACATAGAACACATCTATTAACAATCTGAATACCTCTTTCTGAAGATTATCTAGACTAAGAATCTTAAGTATGATAGATACCGTAGTTAAAAAAATTAACTTTAGATACAGCCTTATCATCCCATATCTTTTTCTACTCAAATAAATTGGGCCAATTTAGAACTAGAGGGTCAAAACCTGATTTAATCGTATTATCCCCCGATTTCATGATTTTCTAGATAACTTCATTCAACTGATCCAGCCTATGAAATATTAAATAATTCTATGTTTAAGAGCTTCCAAAGCAATTGACTTCATAGCAGCATCAAACCAATTACTATCGCAATTGACTTCATAGCAGCATCTATTCAAAATTTAAAACTATAAAGAAACATGGTGACAGCAGATAATAAGCACAAATACTTGGCTATGGAAAAAACAGAAATAAACACTTAAGAGAGAAGCAAATTTTATTCATCAAACTGATTTCCACAAAGCTATGCAATGGTCTTTATATATAGAGAGCCTATGAGATGAGGGTATTGATAGAAGATGATTCTAGAGGATAAGTGGATAATGCTAAATGACCTAGTATCATGGAGGACATTCATATCTTCTTAGGATAATGTTGTATGACCTAGTTTCATGGAGGACATTCCTATCTTGTTACCAATTTAATAGGAAATGTGTGGCATACTTGTTGTTTGGTTATAATAGCATGACTGTTGACTATTTCCAACATCCTCCCTTAATTTCTACCACTAATGATAATGTATGGGAGAAATTACAATAAAAAATATAGATAGGATAGGTCCCGGCATTCAGCCTTGTTAGGTACCTATTTACAAAAAAAGAAAGAGAGGGGAACATGACATGACTATCCCCCCTTAATGTTCACCTCAATCATGCCGAGCATGTCTCGTAGCTTCAAAAATTTGACCTCAAGCATACTCTTAGTAAATATATCTGTAACTTGGTCTTCACTTGGATAGAATTGGAGATTAACAAAATTTGCTTGAACAATATCCCAAATATAGTGAACATCAATCTCAATGTGTTTTGTTTTAGCATGAAAAACAGGATTATTTGCAACTTGAATAGCACTTTGATTATCACAATACAAAGGAGTAGCTGAAATTTGTGCAAAACCAAGCTCAAATAAAAGGTTGCGAATCCAAACTACTTCCTTTCCAGCTTCTTTTGTTGCTCTATATTCTGCTTCACATGAGGACAATGATGTAGTAGTTTGTTTCTTGCTGCTCCATGTAATTGGACCTGACCCGAGCTGAAAAATATAACCACGAGTAGATTTTCTATCATCTATGTCACCTCCCCAGTCTGAATTTGTGAAGCCAGTCAAAGAAATTGAAGACTTGTAACTATAATGAATGCCATAGTAAATGGTGCCACAAATGTATCGTAAAATTTTTTTGGCAGCCAACCAATGAGTTTCTTTTGGTTCTTGCATAAATCTAGATACCAAATTGACTGCAAAACAAATGTCTGGTCTAGATTGTGTTAGATAAACCAAGCTACCAACAAACTGTCTATATAAAGTAGCATCCACCTTCTTGGAAATACATTCTTTAGTAAGCTTAATTCCAGATTGAAAAGGAGTAGGGGCTGGCTTACATTCAAGCATGTTAAATTTATCTAAAAGATCCAAAGCATATTTTGCTTGAGAGATAAATAACCCATCATGAAGTCTACTAATTTGCAAGCCAAGAAAATAATTCAGCTCACCCAAATCACTCATATGAAATGCCCCTTTAAGATCTGATTTAAAATCACTAATTAACCCAATATTTGGTCTAGCTATGAGTAAATCGTCCACATAAACTACAACAAGAATAATTTCATTTTGTACTCTCTTCATATAAAGATTTGGATCTGATTTGCATTTTTGAAACCCATGAAGCTGAAAATACCTATCAATCTTCTCATTCCATGCTCTTGGTGCCTGTTTAAGCCCATAAAGTGACTTCTTTAATCTACAAACAAGATTAGGATGTTGCTGATCTACAAAACCTGGTGGTTGATTCATATATATTTCTTCATATAAATATTCATTTAAGAAAGCATTTTTTACATCCATTTGATGAATATGCCACCCAAGACTTGCAGCCAAAGAAAGAATAATTCTAACTGTATTCATTTTAATGACAGGAGCAAAAATTTCTTCATAATCAACACCCTCTTTTTGATTAAATCCCTTAGCAACCAATCTAGCTTTAAATTTTTCTATAGCACCATCTGATTTAAATTTTGTTTTACAAACCCATTTGCAACCAATGACATTCTTACCTTTGGGAAGTTGCACAAGTTCCCAAGTTTTATTTTTCACCAAAGCATCATATTCTTCTTCCATAGCTTGCTCCCATTCTTTCTTCCCTCTAGCTTCCTCATATGATCTTGGGTCATTTACTTGTAATACTTTGGCCATGAGAGCACTACCATTCCTTCCTTGGATCTTTGAGCCTTGCCTATATATTTCTTCAACACTCCTTGTCTTTTGGCTAGCTGAAAAGTTATCTTCTTCATCATTACTACTTGCAAAAAATGTTTGATTACAAGCATTAGTTGTGTTGTTTTCACTAATATTTTCATCATTTTTAGAAGTGCACAACTCATCCTCATCAATGTAGTCTCCATTTCCTCCTAAAATATTTGAAAAATGAGAAGTATTTGTTGTTCTAGAGTGAGAAGGAGTGGCTATAAGTTGTGAATGCTCATCAAACTTCACCTCTCTACTAACAAAGACCTTGCTTGTTGTCAAATCATATAACCTATAAGCCTTTGATTCTTCACTATAACCCATAAACAAACACTTATGACTATTTGGTTCTAACTTTTCCCTTTGTGCATCAGGAATGTGTGCCCAAGCAATACACCCAAATACTTTAAAATATCCAATGTGAGGTTTCTTACCACTCCATGCTTTTTCAGGGGTGATATTTGTGAGAGCTTTGGTGGGGATTCTATTTATAATATGTGCAGCACAAGAAATGGCCAAACCCCAAAATTTATTATGCAAACTTTTAAAATGCAACATACAACGAGCCATTTCTAAAAGAGTTCTATTCATTCGTTCAACCACCCCATTTTGTTGAGGAGTATAAGGAACTGTTCTTTGCACTTTAATACCATAATTTTCACAAAATGACTAAAAAACATAATTGCAATATTCACCCCCATTATCTGTCCTTAAACATTTAATTGTTTTGCCACTTTGATTTTCAACTAATGCCTTAAACTTTTGAAATACTTCAAACACTTCTTTTTTCCTTTCAAGAAAATAAACCCATACTCTCCTGCTATAATCATCAATAAAAGTGAGAAGGTACCTAGCACCTGAAAGTGAAGGATATCTTGGTTCACATAAATCACTATGAATAAGTTGCAATGGATGATTAGCTCTCCATGCTTTACCTGAATCAAAAGGATCTCGATGATGTTTTCTTAACACACATCCTTCACAAGCTGAATTTTTTTTTAATCCTCTAACCATATCCATTTTAACCATATCTTGTAATTTTCTATAATTTAAATGTCCAAGTCTAGCATGCCAAAGTTGTGACATATAATCAGTCTAAGCAATAAAAGCATGAGAGAGTGTATATTTATCATCAAGAAATCCCACAAATTTAAATAGATTTTCTTCATGATCAACTCTACCAATATCAATTATATTGCTTGGGTCTTTTCTATCTCTAACAATAACTTGATCAGCATTGACAACAAACTCATATCCAGCTTGAACTATTTTGTATACTGAAATAAGATTCACCCCCAATCCTTTAACCAATAAAACATTTTTCAAAGACTCATGTGTTACATTAACAGTTCCTATTCCTAAAACTAGAAGTTTCATTTTATTGCCAATAGAAATTTCTTGATCTGAATTCTTCCCTTCATAAAAATCAATAAACAAAGATCTATCCCCAATCATGTGAGATGATGCCCCCGAATCTAAAATCCATTCTTTATTAGAATCTGAAGCAAAGTATCCCCCTTTAACACTAGATTTACTTTTGGGTGTAGCAAGTACCTCCTCATTTGATTTCTCTTGCCTTTTTAAAGAGATAGCTACGAAACTATGATTATCCTTCTTTCCATCCTTAAACCTTTCTTGCTTGGGCTTATATTTCTGCCTTTCATTGTCCCTCTTCTTCAAAAAAAACTTCTCCATGTGATTCTCACCTCCATAATACCTGCAAATAAAAGGCTTTCTTCCAACTTGCTTTTCTACACCATCATTTCTAGAAAAACGATTAGAACCTTCATGATTTCAAAATTTATTATTTCTTTTCCAATTCTTTTTTCCATCATTTCTAAAGAATTTACTTTTGGTTGTATATGCATGATTCTTTTTAATATGCCCTTCTTTAATAAGTTGAACTTCTTCATCTAAAACAGATTTGCAAAATTGATCAAAAGTTTGCTGGAGGGTATTGGGATTTAATTGAAGAACCCTTTTCCTTGATTCCTTAAAAACTTTATATGTCTGGGGAAGCTTACTTTCAACCATTGCAATCAACTGAAAATCTTTTTTTGCATATTCAGCACCTATTTTTTTTAGCTGAGTATTTAAAAAAGTAACTTCATTGAAGTAATCAGACATTTTTTCAAAATAAAATGGATCTAAATTCATCAATTTTTCTTCTATAATAAACGTGCTAGCCATGTCTACATCTTTATAATCTTTTTATAAAGTCTCCCACAGCTCTATTGGGTTATCAATATCAACAAATCTTCTATTGAGATTGGGGCTCAAAGCTTTATCAATAATACCTCTAGCTTGCTCCAACTTACATTTCCACAACTCCTTTTCTTTATCAGTTTGTTGAGGTTCCCCAATTTCTTTATTTACTATCCTCCATAAAGCCTTCTCTCTTAAAGCATTCTTGACTGCAATATTCCAATCTGCAAAACCACTTCCATCAAAGATAGGCAAAACTTCATTTGAAGAACCCATGTTAGCAAAAAAATCAGCCTTCAAACAAATCTAGCAATATTCCAGCAGCATAACATCCCTGCAACCAAATATCACTCCAAAAAAAGTCAGCCTTGCAAAAAAACCATTTCCAGCAATATATTTTCCTTCAACAAAACCCTCTAGCAATATTTCTAGCTGAATTTCTAAATAAATCTCTAGCTAAACTTGGCTAAACCTTGCTTTGATACTATGATAAAAATAAGAGATCTAAGATTTACTAAGATCTAAAATAAGCACAAATACTTGGCAATGGAAAAAACAGAAATAAACACTTAAGAGAGAAGCAAATTTTATTCATCAATCTGATTTCCACAAATCTATGTAATGGTCTCTATATATAGAGAGCCTATGAGATGAGGGTATTGATAGAAGATGATTCTAGAGGATAAGTGGATAATGCTAAATGACCTAGTATCATGGAGGACATTCATATCTTCTTAGGATAATGTTGTATGACCTAGTTTCATGGAGGACATTCCTATCTTGTTACCAATTTAATAGGAAATGTGTGGCATACTTGTTGTTTGGTTATAACAGCATGACTGTTGACTATTTCTAACAGCATCAAACCAATTACTATCTATCTTCAAGCACACCTCATAGTCCATTCTAACCTAGTAGCCCTAAACCTTGAAGGCTAGCCTAGTAGTGAGAACAATATTAAGAACCAGGAAAAGAGGATAACAATCCATAGTAGATAGTTCCACTCTGAAATTTGCCATGAAATCCACATAATACCCATTTCCAACCAGTCAAGAGGAGCTTTGAGTTAGGAGGGGGATGGCCTTCTTCAAATCATAACAGATAATTGACCGTTGTAAGAAAAGTTGTCCGATAGCCGATGATCAAAGTAATGTTGTTATGAAGACTCAAATGAGTATTAAAAAAGTATAGAAAAATTTTAGACAAATTTAATGATTGACATGATGAAAAGAATACCCCGAAGCTGAAAATCCACACTTTGGCTTCAGCAATTGTGGCTTCTCTGGCTGTCGGGGTGTGATGCAGAGCCCTTTATATTTATTTTCAAGGAATCTTAGTTCAATTCAAGGGATTCAAAATAGGATGGTACACCCTCAAAGAACCAAGAACATCTCAAAGATTACAACAAAGAACCCTGACATTATACACCAATAAAGACAACATCTTCACTCACACAATCAGATTGCTATGTCTGATTGCATTGTTCATAACTTCAATTCTAAATATCTTCTTGAAAAACCCTTTGAAGGAATTGTTCCAAATTAGTAATTCTAAAACATACCCAAAGCTGAGACCAATCCAATAAGCAGATTATAAATTATGTGCTCTGAACCAAGACCCATATTTTCTGTCATAAATCAGAAGCCAAACCATTAACCCTTCCTAGGGAATCAAATAACTTTCTCAAAATAAATTTAAATAATACCAAACCAATTCTTCAATATCCATTTCTAAGTCTAGTTTCCAAATATTTAAGTTATTTTCTTTTCTCATTCATAAATATTTGTATAATATCAAATCTTTTTTTGCAACACCATTGAAGGCATTTAAAAACCAGTTTTCACTCAAATCTTCATAACTTTCTCAAATCTAAATGAAAATGATTCAAAATAGTTGAAAATGAAATTTAGTCCACATATCTTTCCAATGAATATAATTAGAGATCCTGAGTCTCCAAAATATGTCCGCACCACACACTGCAACATGACTATATTCAGCGAATCTCAAATCTGCAAACATCCACTTTCACCAAAATACCCATAACTTATTCATTTCTTCATAAAATTGAACCAAACCAAAAGCATGAGAAGAAGGATTCATCATACTATATATCCATTACTATATTACATGGGTTCCAGGTTGTACATGTCCGTACAAGTCTTGGAAACTACTCTAAAACTAAAAAAACCAATCAAAACCACAACAATAAAATGCACCAAAAATGTATCAAAGTATTTTCTCTTCTCCAAATTTTTTTGGTTCGACCATACAATGGTATTTATATCCATTTGACAGTTAGAAACATTCATAACTACCCCCAAGACCAACCATATACCTTTTTACATCATTTTTCTATTATTAGCAACTTTCTCAATGTTGCATTTTACAACTTATAATGCAACTTTTACATTTTTGACAAAAATGGCTTCATAGCCTTTACAACTTGACCCAAATACAATATAAATGGCTAAAATGTATTTAATATCACAAATAATGAATCTTAACTTTCTCATGTTCTTGTATTTAATGTGCTCCTGCACCAGGGTGTCAGCCACAAACTATTGGTTAGAGAAAATCTCTACCTTGGAGGAGGGTCTAAATCCTTTAATGGAACCAGAATCTGCCATCCTTCTTATATTTCTACCAAGAACATCAGCCAAAATAATGAAGTGGTCGAGGGATAACAGGTGACCTTTTCTAAGACCACCCAAGATACTGCAGAAACCCTTTGGTTAACTATTTACCAATTCTAAAAACTTGGGTATTTTGAAGCACTCCTCCATCTTTCTCCCTCCAAAACCTACTTTCTTAAGAAAATCCATGAAAATGTTCGATGAGACCATATCGTTTGGTGAGCGGAATAGGAATATGTATTCTGGAATAGAAAATGGGGCTATGTATTCTTGTTGTCTATTTGGTTCAGCCAATATTGATGGGAATTTGTGGACCCCAAAATTTATGTTTTCTAAAATTAAAAAAAAGTGGAATAGGAATACGTATTCCAATAACACCTATTTGGGTGGAATTGCAAAACCCCATTTTTGGGCCAAAATTGGAATACATATTCCTATTTTACTTCGTATTCCAATTCCATTTTGGTGCATCCAAACAAGGAATTCAAAATTTTTGGAATACGTATTCCTATTCCGCTCGCCAAACGGGCCCTTTTTAGAGATTTCTCGTTTATGGATAATACTTTTTTTTATGCCCTTTTACCATAGAGTGAATAATTTCATGGACCGTGAGGATATCATCGATTATTTGTCTCTTACAGACAATTCATTTTGTCGGTGGTGGATGATCTGATTGATAAAGGGTTTAATGCGATAGACTAGCTGTTTGGAGAATATCTTATAAATGGTATTGCATAGGATGATGGGTCTAAAGTCCTTCATATTGTTGGCCCCAGAAACCTTAGGAATGAGTAAAATAGAGGTATTACTGAGTTCTTTGAGAATACCCTAGAGGAGGTAAACTCTATGGCTGCCCAATACACATCCTTACCCCACTATCTCCCTGTATTTTTGGAAGAAAAATGAAGGAAAACCATCTGGTCCAAGTGACTTGTGGCCCGACTTAGGGAAAAGTTAGTAGCTCTCACCCTAGCAAAGGTGACTTCTTTTTCCAAAACTATGATTTCTTTAGGATGAATACAAGTGGGAACACAATGGAGCAGATTGGACATACTCTGTTCCGAAAGGAAGTTACAAGGGTGGTTAAAAATATTAGAGAAGTGAGAGACAACCACTTGGTAAGCCTCCATCTTATCAGTAACAACCTCTTTCTCTATGAATAATTCCTTGATCGATTTCCTTGTTCTATGCTTCAGTATTAATTGGAAAAATAATCTAGCATTTTTGCAACCCTAGTTGATCCATTGTATGCTTGAACGTTTCTTCCAAAAGCTCTCCTCTTTCAAAATAATATTGTGTAGATCAAATAAAAGTAAGTTTTCCTTATGATCTCTGTCTTGGTCCCATCACTTTGACACTATTTCCTTTGGTAAAGAGTGCAAGCTTTCCTTTATTCTATCTTTTTACTAGAAGATGTTACCAAAAGACAATTTATTACATAGTTTGAGATGATCATTCAACATTTTAAATTTTCCCACAAGATGAAAATCATAGTACCAGTAAGTGTATAATTCCACCATTGTTTAAGCCATAAGGAAAATTTCTTGTTTAGAGTCTACATATTTTCAAACCGAAAAGGATATTTATCAAGATTCATAGTTTGGCCCCACTTGAATAAAATAAGATGATGGTCAGGACCACACCTAACTATAAAAAAACCAATCGCTCATCAATATTGTTCTAGTTTAAGGATTGAAGATATTTTATCTAGCCTAACCTGAATCAGATCATTGCCAAAGTGCATGTTTGACCCAAGTAAAATTGTAACCCTTCAGGTCCAGATCCCAAAGGTTCCCCTCCATGATAAAATTATGAAGATCCATGATTGAGTTTGAAAAGTCAAGGATACCTCACTATTTTTCTAATGGAAATAGAGGGGTGTTGAAACCCTCCATCAACACCCACTTATATGATTTTTTATTCTGGGTATCAAGGATGATGTAATGCCAATAAATCTTCCTAGCCCCAACAATGTTTGGGGCTCAAATATTAGTCAGGTCCCACACTAGGCCTAAGTTGGTGTGAGTAAAATCCATGTATTAAACTTTCTTACTTTGGTAAAAATCAAAGCCAGCCAGGAGGGTCAACTTCCAAATATTGACTAGGCTACTGGGTGCTCCTTCAGAGTCAAAACAAAAACAATAGGAAGTAGGCCTATATACTTGTCAACAAAAAAAATTAGGAGGCAGACATTTTGGTTTCTTGTAATAGAACAATATCCAGATAAGATCCTTAATAATATTCTGAAGTAACATTTTCTTTTGTAGAGTATTGAAATTTGTCATATTACATGAAATAAAAATTATTAAGACCTTTTAAAGAAAGCATTTTCAAAAGTGTTGTGGCTCCAATTAGCAATATCCTCATGAGAAAAGTTATTTCTCAAATCTTTGCCTAAACATTGGTCATTTTTTTGGGATAACCCCACATCCACCTACTTGCATGAGTTGAAAAGAGGCTAGGGCAGAATTGAGAGAGGGGGGAAAAAGGAGAGGGGACAAGAGCTACTAAATGAGAAGAAAAGGAGGGAGAAATAAGGGGGGGGGGGGGGGGGGAAGCTAACATGGGGAAGAGAGGGAAAGAAAGGAAATGGGGCAAGCAATGGAATGCATTTGAGAGGGGGCCCATCAAGGAACAAAGCTAATAGTACAGAGTATAATTTTCATAATTTAGAATTTGGGAAGCTGAAACCAACCTAGATTTGAGAACCATTGAAACTGGAAGCATTGTCCTTGGGACAGCTGAAACATAAAAGCTTTCTTAGATAAAGTGATCCTGGTTGTGGGTCACAACATCGACACCTAGAAATTCCTCAATCAAGTTGGCAATCCCTTCTAACACTCCCTCATCCCAGAATTCTAGAGGAAGGCCAAGAGGCACAACCTTCAAGCCCAATTCCTCTGCAATTTAAAAAAAGCAAAGCAAAGAAAGAGGCACACAGAAATGAAGACTCACCTTCCAACTTCTTACCACCATCTTGTAGAAAACCATTTGCTAGATAGAGCCAGTAGCTTCAGCAACAACACCCTACACCTTCTAGAACCGCTCGCTGAGGACTCTTTGGCTCCACCTCTATCCAACTCCTGCTCTAAAATTGTAGAGAACATTTCAAAAAAATTTAACTTGTAAGGCTAATGTCAATTTTAATTATTATTATATGTTGTAATTAATTAGTATTTTTATTTTAATAATTAATCTTGAGTAGATTCGAACTCCAGATCTCCCAGATAAGAGACTGACAATTTACTATTCTATTGTAAGTTTCTGTCTAAAATGCCTCTAGATTTATTAAATAATATTTATTTTAATTATTTAATCATTTCATGCACAACTCAATAATTTTTTTAATTAAAAATATTATTTATTTTATTTTCTTCATTTTATTTATTTGTGCAAAGAACTATTAAAAGCATAACTTATTATTTTAGTTAATTTTAATAATTAAAGGTCATTCATTAAGTGCAATTCTAATTTCCCCATTAATTAATCAAATAAATATAATGAATCAACATTTAATGTTTAATATTTTAATTCTCTTTTCCCAATTTCTAACTTTAGAATTTTAAATTAAGTCTTTTAATTTAAAGTACATATTTAATTAATTAAATATTCTCATATTTAATTATGATATTTGATAATTTATAATATTATGTTATTAATTTAAGTATCACAATTAAATCATTTGTCAAGTAAATCACATAGCAAAAAAATTCATAAAAATAATATAAGAAAAACTGACAAGAAACTATAATCAAACAACACACATAGAAAAAAGTCATGAGTTTAAAAAGTGTAGGCCCTTGAACACATGTCCTTCTCAGAACAAGTAATTAGTATTTCATGAAGATTGGACATGAACAATATCTTCTCATTCATACCATTGAGTTATTGTGATAGGGCACACTCATCCTTGTAATTAATGGAAGTTGATGTCCAGTACTTGAAACCTAGATAAAACATGAGTATGTACATGTGCCTATATATCTTAAATAAAGAAGCATGGCAGTGAGTGGTGCATCATGTAGATCCCAACTAACATGTTATTATGAGTCTGTCTTTGAACTATATTAGGCTTGTCAAGTAGAAATGTGAAACAACCATGCACATGCACAACATACACATGCAAGTATGGGGTAAGTATAATAATAAATTCTAAATACAAATGACATCATATTCTAACATATATATTTTATCATCATTAGCACACAATACACAACATTAAAAAACACATCATATGAGATCATAATGAAAATAATTTTATTAACTAAGAGTAATTAAAGTATCACCATTGCAATTTGGCAATCATTAGCATTTGACATAACTAACTTTACTCTTCATGTCAAAGTATTGCATTTCAAATGTGAGTTAAGAGCTAATAGGTTCATCAAAGGGCCTGATAGGGATTAACAAAGAAAACTACAATGATGACAAAGGGATCGGTATTATGACCCAAAACCCACAAAGTATTAGATAACAAAATATAGATAGTAATGTCCAAAGAAAGAACTATGCTATAATGTCCCATTTTCAAGCTATACCTTAGGTTTCTCTTAGTTCCAGTTTAAAGACTTTAAATATTTATTTTATACTTAGAATTATATGGAATTTGTAGTTATTTTCAAGAAATTCCAATCCTTTTGAATAAATAATATAATTATTGATAACTTAGAAATAATTATATTTATAATTAGAACTCTTTCCTCAGTGTATGTTAACTTAACTTCAATCTTTTAAATAAATAATATAATTATAAATTATATTTATAATTATATCCACTTAATATTCTTTCATACAAATAGTTTTTGATATTTCTCCTCTATCGACTAGATTGAAACAGTAATAAAGAATTTGGTTATTGTATTGAATGTAAATGTGAACCTCAATGAATGACCCATCTAACATTGTTCTGTACCCACGTACTATCTGACGTGGATGGACCAGTGCATAGTCGACTGTGGATGGTTATTTGTTTATATGACTTGATGCTATGTACTTTCTGTCCACTTTCCTGTGCCAACGTCCTGACCCTTAGCAGAAGGCAACAGCTAAAGGGTAAACTATCTTGTTTACCCCTATCGCTATGCCTAGCCATGTACTGCCTACCTGTCATCATCAATACATCTAACATCCCCCTGACATTTTACACGTGGAGAGGTATTGTAACATAGATCACCGTACTTGTACTTTCTCTTTTATTTATTTATGTATGCTATATGGGACAAGTTTAGAATATATTTTAGACAAGATTTTTAGTTAAACATTTTAAGATCATTTTTATGTAAATTTAATTTATTTTCTTTATAAAAAATAAAGTTAAATATTGTTCATAGTTATATAATACTATATTATATAATACATTAATATAATACATTAATATACCAAAGATGATATATCATATATTCAAAGTTAAATCAAAGCAGATTTTTAGTAATAAGTAATAGGAACATTTTTGGCTGGTCATCTCAGGCAAAACTGAAGCTAAGTACAATATAGTAAAAACTTGTACATTTTAGTACTATTTTCTAATAGTTTGCTAGAGAATACGATGGCTTCTATGGCATGGACATACCCAACCATGTCCCACAATAAAACAAAACTAAGGTTATTAATAATGATATTTAAATAATAAATATATTAAAAGTTTTATATATATATATATATATATATATATATATATATATATATATATATATATATATATATATATATATATATATATATATATATATATATATAATTTATCTAAATTAAATAATTTATTCATATAGTTTTTTTTAAGTCTTGACCCTATACTATTGTAAACATATTGTAAACATTTTTTTTATGTCTTGAACCTATACTATAATTATTTGAATCAATTATACTTCATTAAATTTTTTTATTTTATAATATAAATATTTTTTTCATTATTTAATTAAAATACAAATCAATTAACTAATAAATATTGTTATTAAAAATTAATTTACAAGACTCAATATTTACTATACAATATTTCAATCTATAATATTTTATTATTATACAATGTTTTACTCTATAATATTTTATTATTATACAACATTTTACTCTCCACTACTATGAATAGTATTTAATTTTAATTTTTTTAAAGAAAATAAATTAAATTTACATAAAAATGATCTTAAAATGTTTAACTAAAAAGTTTGTCTAAAATATATTCTAAACTTGTCCCATTCGGCAGACATACAGAAATAAAAGTGAAAGTACAAGTACAGTGATCTATGTTACTATACTTCTCTGCATGTAAAATGGCAAGGGGATGTCAGATGCGCTAACGACGGCAGGTAGGCGGTACATGGCTAGGCATAGCCGCAGGGGTAAACAAAATAGTTTACCCTTTAGCCGTTGCCGTGGACATGGCCGGTTTAAAGATTGGCAACACTTTTTTGTGGCGGCTTTGTGAGCGTTGATTCCTTCACTGGCACTACTTGATCACTTTTTTTTGGAGTGCCGCCCAAACCGGTCTGCTCATCCTAGGCCCCTGCCCAATGCCTTCTTTTTAAGGTGATTTGCAGTTCCTCATAGTCAATGCAAAAATTTGGGTCGGAGTCAAAGTGTGGTTGTGGTTCCTAGAAGATGCCGACCGTGGCGGTAAAGAAACCATTTGGAGAATGCAGACATCCAGCCAGTTAGCGGCTTTGCAGACTGGGGGCGGAAGCTTTTCTCTACCCCATGGTATTACTCTGTCTAGCTCCTGCTCCAAACCGAGTCGTGGGCTCTATCACTTCACATCACCGGCTACCCTTTCGATGGTCCCTCCTTGCTCGGGTGTCTCATTCCCATGCATTTTTGGAGTGGAGCAGTTTGTTTGGGCTCTTGGTGGTTTTTATGCCGATGAATACATTTTTTGGCATCATCCATGGTCGTCTCCCAAGGTGGCCCTTCAATGGCTTCTCCATCAACATCTTTGGGACTTTATTTGTGGTTGTGTCTGGGAGATCTCCATGATTTGTGGAACATTTTTTGGGATCAAGTAGCCAGTTAATATAGTAATTTGGAGGTGTTGATAATGATTGGAATTGGCGTTGTTTCTAGGAACTGTTTGAGCACTTGGAAACCTTTCATCCAATCATCTTCAATTGAATCATGATATGGTTGGCAATTATGAGGGGGCGATTCTCGAGAAATCTTGGTAGGCAAGATTTCGCTATTTTGTCGTGACAGCCATTGCAAAGCGCAAACATACCATTCGGAGTTAATCTCTAGAGCCCGTGTTTGTTTGGCTAAGGTGGCACGTTCTCTCCATGGCTTAGAAAAGACAGTTTGGAGGTGTGCATGAGACTACTTGGATTTAATGACTGAGCTTGCAATATTTTTGTCAATTCTTGGTCCTTCGAGTGGTTGCCATGGTTATGCTGCATTTTTTTTATTTTTGGCACCCCGTCCTTTGTTCGCGTTCACCATTCTTTGCTGAAGACTCCATTCGAGCCCACGTAGCAATTCTCGTTATAGGTCTGCTAGTTTACTATTCTTACTGCACGTGTTTTTTAAGGTGGTGGCTCACCCTGCACATTGGTGTTTGGTATTTTTAGTTCCCTGCCGTAGCAGAGAACTATTGCATAGGCTCAAACATAATCAGTGATTAATGCTCTTCTCTACGCCCAATAGGAATACTTCATTGCTCTCCGTCAATATCCAATTTCGATATATCTTCATTTTTAATTGAACAAATGATCGACAATTACCCGCTGACTGGGCAGATGAATGCTTTTACAGGTTTCAACGGAAGAGAAGACGCGAAAATCAAGGTTACAATCATGAAGTTAGGGTTTTTGCAGATGAGAGAGGATGCACTCCTTGAGAGGTGTGCACAATTTTAACAGGCGTTGCCAAATTAGGAACTTTAAGCCTAGGATTATGGTCAACTACAGAGCATAGAAACAGCTGGAGAAAAGAGAATGATTTCGGTTGCATGCAGAAGACACCTAGACGCTTGGAGTGGACTCTAAGGTATCCGTTTGTACGACGGTGCAGTGGGTTTTATTTGGAGCATATTTTTCCATAAGATTTTTCCTGTATTGCTAAGGCTTGCCTGTATGCCAAGCGGTATTTTCGGCCATGATCGGGTGCATTTCAGACTGGTCTTGCCCAGCAAAGTTTCTGTGTTTTTTAGTCTCCCTTGACTTGATAAGAGTAGCTCCCTAAATCTAAGTTTCCTTCAAGGATACAGATCTATCCTATTGGGTATTGTCCTCATCATATTTTCGAGCTCCTTGTGAAGATAATGATTTATCTAGAGCCTGGTTTAAGATGGAGCACACACAAGGTTATAGAAAATATACTTAATGTACATAGAGTTTGGACATTTATGCAATGCTACCCTTGTGCCACTACCCTTTTTTTAAAGATCCATAGCTTCTGAATCTCTTTAAAAAAAATTAAAATTGCAATTTATTTGTACTGGAATATTTTTTTCCTGTATTATGTTTCAATTTTCCTACATAATTTGACAATTCATCATGCCTGTGAGCTGTAAATGTGCCTTCACAAGCAAGACAATTATGTTTCTATCTCGAAGATGGTCGTGTCATTGGATTCGGAAGAACCAATTAATGCATCAAATGGTGAAGAGAATGATCTATCCAATCATTCACAAGCAGTGATGGAAAGGCTCTTAAATGGGCTGCTCTTTAAAAACTCCCTACTTATGATAGTCTCAGGAAGAGCATTTTAGTGAAGTTGCTGTAACTGAAATTTCAAATACGAGAATGTTGAAGTCACAACACTTTTCACTGAAATGCAGAGGACGTTCATTCATAGAGTGCTGCAGGTCGCTGAAGTCGATAGTAAGCGCTTTCTTTCCAAATTCAGAGAAAGAGTAGAGAGGTAAAATCAAAACTCAAATCTTTTTGCAATAATGACATTCAAAACAGATAAGGGTGATAATAATAAATATGGGTACAATTACAGTGGAGATTGAGTTTTCAAGTATAGAGGTTTGGTTCAATCACTTAACTATTTTCTTCTTGGTCCACCTAGATCTAGGAAAACTACACTGCTAACAGCTCTGGCTGGAAGACCTGATCGCTATCTCAGAGTAGCTTGAAGCTTTACTTGTTTTATACTGCATTGAGACATATTTGTTGTTTAGAGAAGCTCTGCTCATTCAGACCTATTCAAACGTGTGCATACATTTTTTTGTCTTCATTTGGTCCCATATTAATGCTAAGCTGATGTTGATGATGGCAACAACTTGTATCTTTCTATCTGTTTCTCACAGAGAAAGCAATTGTATGCTTTTCTACAAATGCCAGAACTATAACCTGCAAGGGACACTTGTTACCAGAGTTTGCACCTCAAAGAATATCCATTTACATGAGCCTGGGAGATCTTCACAATGTGGAAATGACTGCAAGGGAAACACTAGATTTCTGTAGACAATGTCAAGGATTCAAATCAAGATATGATGGGTTTTTGTGCATGCACTATGTTTCTCTCAATCTTGTAAGCATATTCCATACTAATATTTTTGTTTCGTGCATACCTACTGCAAGAAGTTTTGAGACATGAGCAGGAAGTAGGCATCAAACTTGATCCATTTATAGACATCTTTATGAAGGGAAGTACTTCTCCCAAAGCATGGGCTTTATTAAATGTTGCTCAGTGAATTGTTTGCTTTATGGTTTCAGACACTTATTGCACATTGAAAGTTGCACAATGGCTACAGGAAACAACAATTGAAGGCCAGAAGACTAGCCTTGTCACAGACTATCTATTGAGGGCTTGTCTTAAAAAATTCTATATCAAGAGGTACAAATTCTTCCAATGTTTTGAATTTTAGATTATTCATCTAGTTAACTGGACCCTTATGTGTTGTAGCTTCTAGGACTAAATATTTGTGGTAACACAGTGATATGAAATCAATTTTTTTTCTTTGATTTTTATGGAATTTGGAAAAAAAAACTTTTAAAAAGAAATTGATTGTCACAACTTCCAAATGATTCTTTATGCTGAAATCAACTTTTTCCCCCAAATTTACTTTTTAAAATTTATTCTAATGTGGAACAGATGAGTTCTACATTTGTATGGCACATCAATATCTCCTGGTTGGGGAGTTTATTTAGAATTGGACATTGTTTGCTGCGACTCTTTTGTTTTAGTTCTGCATTGAAAAAGTGATATGTTGTTTTTCCTTTTGTTTGTGGTGGAGCTTAGGATTCTCAATTTCCTTGTGTATCTATTTCATTGATCCAACAAAGGACCCCAATGATTATTTTCCTAAGCACTCCAAGATAATGCTCCTTTAGATCCTTTCAAAATCCATCGGAATGCATGAAATATACTCCTTTTGCAGTCTTTCCAACATATTTCCAGCTTCTAGGACACTTTTGTCATTCCCAAATTATGATTCCAAATCTAGATAATCTCCATCTTTGACGAATTGTAACCATGAGCTCTCCTCTCCTTCTCAATAGGCTTGGCAGCCTAATATCCCTAATAGTAGATACACGGGAACACTATATTTGTAATACATTCAAACCAAACAGTATTAAAAAATCTGAATTAATAATTTTATTGACAAGAATTCAGTAATAGTAACTTCAGCTCTACAGGAAGTGAAGGCTCAAAGCATAAAGAACTATGAAAGTGTTATAGAGGTAACAAAGTTTTAATGATTACATTTCAAGGCCAAATTTTCTCTAGGACAAAATTGTTTGTATTGTAGTATCAATCTTGATGACATTTGAGTGTAAACTATCCATACCAGTCACAAGACCTATTTTTAGTTTGGACCCTAGTAAAGAGAGTCAACAAGACTCTTATAATATGCCATCTAGTACCTTGCTTCTTAGCTCCTTGTTACTTCCCATAATAAATCGAGGTATTCAACATGATCAACTTAACTTTTCTATGGTATTACTCAACGCTCAAGAATTGTGAAATATGACATTACAAAAGGAGGTTGAAAATGATATTTGAAGTTTCACAAAAGCAAGTCGGGAAAATCACCATCAAGCCAATTACACTAATTTTGTGATTGTGGATAAATTTCTAGAAAGCATACTTTTAAAGATTTATGAATATGAGATGTTCGATTAGACAATAAATTACCTAGGTTAGTTGAAATTTTTGCCATCTAAAGAGATTTTGACAACTTGTGCAACAATAATGTCTAATTCAGCACACTCGGAGTTAGATTTTGATTATTCATCACCCCCTCACTATAATCAATTTCTTATGTCAAAAGAGATACATGTAATTCAGCATACTAGTGCACATGGATCAAATCCTCAACTTCATTTGCAAAAAATTAGGTGCACTTGACAAAGGGTTCAAATGGCATAGATTTAAAGATACCCAAGTAGGTGTAGCCTTGGGAAAAATAAAAGGCCATCTTGGCCATTGACTAGGCAAGATTGGTAGAGATGGTTATGAAAAGACCTAGTAACTTAGGTTTTTGTTTTAAAAGTCCTAATTCAGTTAAATAGAAACAACATTGCAATTAGTCTAAATATATCACTATTCTTTGTCATAAAGCAACAACAACTTTCTAGGCTCTATATTCTTATTTTGTGAAGTAGCTTAGAGTTAAAATCGTTGTATGAGGTGGTTTAACTTTGCGAGTAACACCAATCATGGAGGAATTACTTTTGTGATTTTGGTCATTACTGTTATGATTAGAATTATTCTTGTCTAATATTGTTTGAGGTCTTGGCAAAACTTGGCAGTCCCAACAGAAGCTATCACCTAACTTATTAATGTAGTCAAGGGATTTAATTTAGATGTAAAATATATTTTTCCACTAACTATTAATATGGAGAGCATGAATCTACCTCAATTCAAAAAAATCATTTTCTTCAATAAATGATATTTGTGTAAGATTCTCCATTACTAAGATAACTATATAACTTTGATCATCTCATTAAGCTAGACATTTGATTTGATACAAAGAATTAATAGGATAGCTTTACCATCCTTTCCATAGCTAGGGATATACTTGGATTCATGTTTTGCATCAATCGGTTTCGAAGTTTGTGAAAGAAAAGATTATTATAGTTTTTTGAAGTTTAAATTTTCCTTCTTTTTTCAAATATAATTGATTTGTAGCATTCTAATTGACAATTTTGGACCTTTTGATTTTTTTTAAAATAGTCAGTTTGATGTTATCTAGCACAAAATTAAACTATTTTCCAAATTTTAAATTTTATATGCACACTATCATATATATTACACACAATTTACCTAGAAGGCAATGGATCAAATCATTAATATAGTTATAATGTTTTCTTTCATTTTGTATATAACACTGATAGACCTATACAATACCATAGAGAATGTGGAGACATCCAGGACACTCAAATAGCAAGTAGACGATTGAAATTGGCAATCCTACCCCATGAAGGAAAATAGAAAGTAGAACCAATGACATACTGTAATCAACAACAATCTCAATTACTCAGTCACATTGAATATTCTAGTGGATAGGAAAGCATGCATGGCATTGAAATTACATCATAAATTCAACAAAAATCTCCACTCCAATACCATAATCAATGAGAAATGTTCATTGGAACCCAATACTACCATTAAATTTCATGGCATTGGATGCTTGCTGCTTGTCTACTACTCTTGAATTCTAGTCAACAATCAATAGACTCATTGTAGATGTATTGCTCACATGGAATAACCAAAGTCAAGGTACGTGCATCACTTTCTTTTCTCTTTTCAATTATGTACAAGTTGATTCCAAAAGGAAAATTGAAGAGTACTTAAAGCTTTAAATAGGTCTGTGAAATTAGGTCCATGCTCTGCTCCTTTTTATTAGAGTTCTTTTAGGTGTAATATGATCTATGCTTTCCTTATATGAGTTTTTCTCTAATTATACTCAAAGGTGCTTGTACTACAATGCAAATCATAGTCAAATAATTAATTTGTGTTGTGGAGTTCATATTTGTTTTATTTATGTTAGTGTCATCTTTCATAGTTGTGACTATTTTGTATCCTAAATGTTGTATCCATAGGCCACAACTAATGGGGTAATCCTTTGTCATCTTTCCATTATTATAATTTAACAGTAGCAAGAAAATTGATAATGTTGGGCGGATCAGAAATTGAAGTGCAAAAACAATTCAATGATATCATAGTACATATTATTTTTTATACAGTATTTGGGAGATTTTTTTTAGAGTGAAGGCATATATTTGAAATGCAAACCAAATAGAAGATTCTTGTAGTTGAATCACTTTGGAGTGTTTTTATTCCATGTCTCAAGTGACAAACTTCAATGATTGTAAAATTTTCAATCGTAAAATGTACAACTCATATATATAAGACCATTTTGTATTTATAGTTTGTTAGGGAAAAACAAACTTTAGATTATGTAAAAAAAATCATCAATAATTCAAATTTAACTTTTATTATTAGTTTGTTCAGATTTTCCTCCTTTTTTTGATGAATACTAGATTTGTGGACAACACTTTTGGTAATACAGTCCATTTAAATGAATTAGCAATGTAAATGTCATGTAAACACTCTTACAAATTCATAACAATGCATGCATTCCTGAAGACTGTATCTATTCTCATTTGAGGGCATATAAAGAGGTGGACTCTTGCATCATACTCCAACCTTCTCTTGTGCCTTCCAGAAACTCCTAAATACATTAGAACTTGCAGGTTGCACATGAACTTTCTCACCACCATAGAAAAGTGCCCAATTGAGGAGTAGGGCTCTTCTCTTTAGTTGAGGTACCTAAAAATTCCCTCCCTATTTGGATGAAAACTTGGCATTCAAGCATGAAACTACTACTATCTTCGGCAGGAACTTGGCTACCCTACAACTCTTGTTTAACATATTGAGACATATTTATTGCCATCAACCAACAATCTTTCCCCCATGTCACTTCTTCTTTGTTAATAATTTTGTTGGGCTTAGTTCTCTCCTACCCACATCAAGTCTATGGATTTGACTTCTTTGAATAGTGAATAAAAATTTGGTACCTCTTTTGTCCTTTGTGTTTGTCATGATTGTGTCAGATCTTCATTGGTAAAAAATTTGGGATTATATTTTGGAGGTATTCATTATTTACACATGAAATTTTTATTTTCCACTGACTTTTTTCTGGCATGGGAAAGTTTATTTCGAGCAGAGGACAATATTTTGGCATGTTTGACTTTTTTCCACATGCTTATTTTGGCCATTGGTTTTTAATCTGACACTGGCTCTGTTACTAACCACACTGATTTTTTCCAATCGTTGTCTTGTTTCTAGTGATCAAATATTCTTTATCTGATAGGGGTCATTTTTTAGCATTTTTTTCCTTGACAACTATTTGACCATCAAATTTGGGCTCATCACTTGCTAACATCAACATCATGACAGCATTGCATCAGTACTTTTGTCACTTGTTCAGGCTCTTTTTGGACCAACCTTCATATTTTTGCTCATATCTTGGGCATACAGACTTTGTTTTCCAAAGAAAAATATCATTAGAAAGTTGGTTCCAAGCTCGTCTTAGTGGTATAATTACTTTTCAATTTTGATTATTTTTTGATCGCTTTTTCTACTATCAAAGTCAAGAGTTCCTTTTTGCACTCCTAGAGACATATCTTGAGCATCTAATCTCCAATTTGGGAATCTTTATATCATTGGGAATTTCTTTTTGATCTCTTTTCAATGATGCTAGTTGTTTTTCCAGATCCTTCTCTAGGCACATTCTATTGAGTCTTCTACATTTTTACATTCTAGTAGATATCTTGGTTGTTTCAGGTTTGCGTATTGATTGCATTGTGTCAGATGATTCTTCATGATTTTTAGTATATCTATTTTTTTATTCTTAAGTCCCTTCTGCTCTATTTGGACATCATTTGTATGCATTCTTGCAAATGCATTGCGATAAAGTACCATATTACATTTGTATTTGTGTTTTAGCTATTTTTCCTTGTTTTGTCTTCTAATTCAAGCGATGTCATTTGAGGACACTCATGTAGATTATTGTATTCTTGAGATTCACCATATCTTGTGTCATATTGTACATGTATGTAACGCCCCGCTCGGGAACCCAAGAGAAATAAACCTAACATGTTACAATGTTTACTGAACTATTTTTTTTTTTTGAAGTTTAAACAACATCAAGATAACATTAATGCGGAAGCAATATGAACATACACAACAAATACACATTTGCAATTACAGATATAGTTTCAATTCCTCAAGGATTCCTTTACATTGAGTCACATTTAATAATTTTTAAATTAATTAGTTTAAGTTTCCAAGTACAAAGTCTCAAGATCATAAAGAAATAGCAGATACATAATCGCATAAGCAAATGCATAAGTATAACAATACAATGAAAGTACATCCACTGCACATGTCGCAGGGTATGTGAGAATAGATATAATACATCAGAATACATGATAACATATATACATCATCAGAAAAGAAGTCTCTAAGATAAGAAATAAGAATGATAAAGGTACATCTTCTACAATGAACATCCAACAGCTAGCAATGTGAAGGGGGAACCCAAATGGTAAGACACTACCTCCCGACCACATGGTTACCTAGTCAGGCTTCCACTCCCACCGTGCAGGGAAGATAATGAACGATTCACATACGGCTATCAAACATAAAACATTCCTAGGCATGGAATTCCTAATAGCCAAAACTACCTCAAATGTAACACATGCTACTCAAGAAGATAAAATAATCCAAAAGTAAGAACACTCAATCCAATACCGACTCCACATAACCAAACATCATACATGAACCAAGTATAAACCAAATACCAAGATCATAAGATAAAGTCAACAAAAGATAATCACCTCAAGTCAAAAGCCACATGTCAAAAGTACATCATCCATGAATCACCAATCATCATCAATGAAAGTAAATAACCATAATAAACACATCCGACAATAGATACACCACCAACAATAAGTACACCACCAGAGATACAAAAAATCTACAGAGGAGACTCAGACTACATACTAGGGAGTGTCATCACATGGCTGCTTGAGTTACCCTGGACTGATCTCTTAATAGACCCTGGACCCTCAAGCGTTGAGTTACCTTGGACTGGTTTCTCTGAACCCCGGACACTCAACATCACACATATGGAGAACTAGAAAGCCCTCTCAAGAAGACGAGGCACTCATCTCATTCCCATCCTTAATCTATACAAGCACTAAAGGCATGAGTAGATCAAATATCTCTAACTTATCTTTTTAGTGTGTTTTCCCCCCATAAATTTTAATTACTAGATTATCACTTATTACATAACTTGCATTAGGTTACCCTAGTACTGACCACTTTGGGTCTCGGACCCCTATGTAAGCCACTCCCAAGTTATGTACCTAGACAACCTCTCCTAAGCACATAAATCCACAGTTGCATCCCATACCACAACACCCATAAAGATCAAACTCGGTTCCTTAACAGGCAACCTGATAACAAGAAGGTTCTCCCATACGAGTACACATAAAAGCTCCACAAATAAAACTCATAAATATAATCTCAAATATGAAAGTCAAAACACATCATGGCATCCAATCACATAAATGGTAAAACATAAATTTGACAAAGCCTCTGGTGTACATCCTAAACTGGTCAAACTAGGTCAACTCCAAAATCCACAAGTAAAGACAATACATAGAAAACAGTACAATTTCATAGTTGGGTTTGATTTGAAAAACCATAAAAAAAAAGTCAAAAGTAATGTTTTCAATTTGCATTACAATGAACGTTCAAGTGTAGGAGATTCTCGGTTTATTCTACCCATTAACCCATTCATTATTCGACTTAAATATGTAAAATTACCATCATAATAAAAGTCATTTCCTAGTAGAATAATCTAGAATAATCGTTTTATTCCATTTAGGTTATTAAAAAATAACAGTTCATTGCTTTTAAATAAAATAACCATAATTTTAATAAAATCAATATTATTAAATATGATAAATTAATAACCTCATTAACTAATTCTTATCGTTAATAGATCCTAATTAAATCAAGTTTAATTAGATTAATTAATAATTAATAAAGTTATTTAATTTTATTTAATTACCAAAATATTTATATAAATTAATAGTTAAAAATTAATAAATAATTATAAAATCTAATAATACAAAAAATGATATTAAATTATAAAGTAAATTTATTACAATGTAATTTAAATACATTTTAAAATGTATTAAAATTTAATTAAATAAAAAAATATATATATAAATAGTTACATGTTTCGGCGTGTTTAGAATCAAATTTTAAATTACATCTTATCATGAAATCAATTCATAATTAATATTTTCTGATTATATCATTATCAAAATTTATCTTAACTTTATTTTTTCTCATATCTACATCAATAAAAGTCTTATATCTTATGAGAAAAAAGAACATCAATTATTTCAAAGTTTAAAAACTAACCAAATCTTATAATGAAGTAATTTATTAAAAATCAAGAATACATATAACCAATTCTAAAATATTTTTAAGAAAAAATCATAGATTATAATATTTATAATATTAATGATTGAGTAATTTAAACCCAATAGTGAACATAAATGCCTATGAAAACTAAAGTACATAACATTCTATTTTCATTAAGTAGCTCCACCATAGGAAAAGGATATGTAGTAGAAATTAATTATTTTGGGTGTCTATAATTTAACCTAAAGAAACAACACACACAAGGGAATGTAGTACCATATTTAATTATGAAATGAAAATCATGCACATATATTGTTTGACAATATGTAGTTTTAAATAGTTTTTGAGCATTTAGGAATTCATGCAATTGAGATTATATTTTGCCAAGCACAAGATAATTAACTCATTTTTAATTTAAATTTACAGAGCAAGAGAGTTTGAAAAATTCAAGTCCTTTTAATCCAACCCAAATGGAGGAAATAGAGAAGCCCAAAATTACTTCATCTTCTATTTGTTCAACCCTATTCTCCACCAAAGTCATATGGTTGTCTTTTTTTTTATGAAGCCTATCAATCAAACATGGGAAAAGTTTCAATTCCACAAAAGAAATCACTTCTTGAATTTGATTTTCTTCCTGAGCACTTCAAAGAATTTCTTCCATATATTCCATGCATTAGTTGACACCATAATCAACTAACAATTTAAGAGCAACTGCTAGAATTGCCAAACATTCTTCAATGCTAGAGAAATTCACAATTTTTCCACATATGAGTTGAATTCATTTTATAAAGTGATCAAAGTTGTGAGGAATAGTTATCCATATTTTGGTTGTTTTATCCAAAGACGAACACTTTGAAAACTTGGTTCAAAAACCTTGGATCTTTTCAGAATCTGAAAATGAAACTAAAATGGGTCTTTTGGATTGTAGCCAAAACTTTGAGTATTGTCCTACCATTCTTATTTTCAACCTAGTTATTTCATTCCCATACAATAATCATTAAAAAAAATAACATTTTTTTTCACCTATTAGTTTGCATGTATTTTTTAGTTTTTGTTATATCATTATTGCATTTGTCTCCATTTTGTTTTTGAATTAAAATTTAACTAAATTAAGGGTATTGGGCCATAAAATAGTCAAACTAGTGAACCACCAACAGATTACCACCAACCAAAATTACCCCCTACTACTTTTGACACAAAAACATTGTTTGAAATCACATTGAAAAAAATTATCAACAGGCATAACACAACTACTACCTATACTAGAACTAATAAAAATAAGAAAGTATAAAAACAAAGGCTCTACCACCTTAAACCCAACAAAGTTCATTAAATAGAAAAAAAAGACATAAGAAGCTAGGAGGAAAGGGCCGTAAGGCTTCTTGGCATCCTTCCTCCCCAAGAGGATATTAGCCCAATCTTCCACAAGAAAGTTGAATAGCATCCTAGAGTCCTTGTTAGTCAAATCACCCTCGTAGTCCTTTAGTAGATGTAACATGGTAGCAGCAACATGTGTCACCTTGATAGTAAATTTAGTCAATAGACACATTCTTTCTTCCAAAGCGTAGATTTTCTCCCCCAGGTCATTGCCAACCATCTTCTGGACCTCCTTAGTGACCTCCTGCTTGCCGTAATGATAGCCATTTACTTTCTCCTTAGTGACATCCTACATAATCGGGGGGTTAGGTATAACATTATCTTTGGAAGAAACCCTTATAGGAGAGGATATTGTAATAGAGGAGGGCACTCTATGGAACTGGTCCCATGTTAAGTCCACACATCCCAACTCAATGGTGCCTGAAACATGCATCATCTCTTTCCACCCTTTAATCCCATCTCCCAAGCCAAACCTTGAATAATTAGAAACCTCCACTTCATTCTCCTCCATGTTCCCCCCACCAAAAATTGAAGCCTTCTATTTAATCCTTTGTTTAGGTTGGCCCATCTCCTCTGAATTTGAATCCTCCTCTTGTGAGGCCCCCGATCTCAGCTTCCTTTTAGCATTGGATTTTGCAATCCTCCCCGAACTCCTCGTACCATCTCTCCTCTCTTCCTCTAATTCCTTTGGTTCCTTCTCTTTACACTTATCAAACTTCCCTTTTTTACCCAAGGGGGAGGGCTTAGATAGAATAGAGGACCCACTGGATGATAGTTAAATTTATAACTTTTGATTTTTTAACTCGTACAAAAACAGGGTTCCTTATCCATTTTGTTAAAATAAGATAGTTAAATTTATAACTTTTGATTTTTTAATTGGTACAACACTTTCTTTATACACTATGAGTTCCTTATAATCTTAAATTAGTGCATACAACAATTTTCTACACCACCATTGGACCCTAGACTCTAATAAATGTTTTTTTCTACTAACTAAGTTTTTCAGTTTCACTATTATTGAATAGTCATTGACCAAGACTCTAGACTTATCCCTTCCTTGTGAGTCTCTCACATTTTTTCTGTGCATTAAACTATATCTCCATTCTACACATAATTATGCATAATTTTGACCCCAAAATTCAATACACTTATCTTTATTAGAGCGAGCCTTATTTTGAAATTTTCATTCTTGTCTATGTGTTTCTTGCTAATTTTATTAACTTGTGCTCCCATTAACCCGTATATTATTATTTTTACAATTATACATTATCTTATTTTGGCTAAGGAATGAACCTACCTATTCAAGATCTTGTGTCAAAATCTTGGCCTATCTTAAGACCTCAACAACAACCACTTACAATGCCCCATCCTCCCCTTCTACACATCTACCTCCTAGATTTACCCATCACCACTTTTCATGTCCAAGACAAGGTGATGTTACTAGCATCACAAATAAGTAAAAAATTATCTAGCATATTCACCCTAGCATAAAAATAATTTCACTGATATCCTATGACATCATGGACATACCTTTTCCAATGATATTTCATTTCTTACAATCTGCATAGTTGATGAAACTTGCATAAGTTTTATATTTCTATTTTGCTTGAATGATTGAATTAAATAGGGTTGGGGATTCATACATGTAATGCCCCACCAAGGGATCCAAAAGAAATAACCTAAAGATTTATTAAGTTTTCCAACATTTTTTTTTTTAACAAGAAAGATAACACATACGCATCAAACACATAGTAGTAGAAGCAACAACATATAATCAACTAAGAGCATAGATAATAGGTTAAATTCCTTAATGATCCCATGACGTTGAATTAAATTTAAATTTAATTAATACTAATTCTAATGTTCAACTACCACATCCATATGAAAGAATAATTATAAAGTCCAATGTCCATTTAAATAATATACATTTGTTCTGAATGACTCTTGGCATATGAAATCTGGAATTCTCAAACATCCACTGTACATGTCATAGGGTATGAAAGGCTAAAAGAATATACATATGTAAAAATAGAAATACATCATCATCCTTGGATCCATTATACAATGTACAATAAAATAAATGAAACCATCCACCACACATGATACATCCATCCATCATATAAGATATAGCATCCATCATAATAATACATAGAAAGAATGAAAGTAAATGCAAACAAGGAAGCTCTAGCCATGGTGACTATGGACAGATCTCAATGGTAAGAGTGAAAAAGCACTACCACCTGACTGCGTGGAACCTAAATGGCCCACTCCCACTGCGCTGAGAAGATATTCTCAAGTCCCAAATAGGATATCAAACCACATATCAAAAAATACTCTCCAAGTCCTGGAAATCCTAAAAGCATCTAACTCAAGGGTTCTAAAATAGGTCGACATCTAATTCCCAGAGGCACACAAGACACATAAGAAACCTACTATGTAGGTAGGAAAGTTTCATCACATAAATCACGTTGGAGTTACCCTAGCAATCTCTTAGGACTCCAGGGTCCATAGTGATCCCTATGCGGCCACTAGTATCCTCTCGTACTAACAAGGCATACTACAAAATGCAAGGTCACAACCAAGCATTCTCTCTACTCCCATCCTAGTCTATACTAGCACTCTCAAGGCATGGGTAAGAACATACAAAGACTCTTATTAGGTTCATTTTAATCCCCATTTAGTGTAATATTTTCACTTATTAAACAACTTACAATGAGTTACCCTGGGAACCACTTAGGGCCTTGGCCCCCATTGCAAGCCACTTCTTGACACTACATGTAGATAACCTACCCTAGGCTTATAAAAGCACAAATCAAAGAATCATAATATATCACCTTAGTCCTATACAAGTGACTAGAAATCATCAAAAGATAATCCACAATAATAACACATCAATTCTCCATGAGCAACTTGAAAGCATCCCAAAAGAAATCACAATACCCATCGGTTCTCAACAAGCAACTAGAAAGTATCCCAATAATATTGATCAATGACTCAAAATGGTTAAGTCAAACATGTCACAACATGACATCACCAAGATCAAAGCAAACAAACACCTCAGTCCTATCAAAGCGACTGGAAAGCAATTTAGATATAACTAATCAATGACTTAAAAATGGTTAATTCAGGTGTCTCATATACATACACCTCAGCTTCACACAAGAAAACTGGAAAGAAATAACGAACAATTAAATACAAACTCATCATAGAGCATATCATCACATTACCATGGTTGGGTTAAAAAGATCAAGATCAAATATCATAACATCACAAAGACATAACCCCCAAGCCTTTGGTAACAACCTAAGACTGGTCAAAACTAGGAGAACCCCAAAACCCCAAAGCATAGACAGTACATAGAAAACATAATAGTCTCATAGTTTAGTTTGATTTGAAAGCACATAGTTTTGAGTTAAACAATAAGGTTTTAGTTTTCGTTTAATGTAAGTTTTCAATTACCTATAATTTACCATTTAACCCTTACAATTTTACCCCAATCTTAAATTAGAATAAAAGTTTAATTACCCTTATCAGATTTACACGTTCTAAATACTTTAAAAGAAATTGTTTATAAAATTATTAAAATAATAATTGTTGATTCAAAAATAATTTCCATATTATTTGAAAATTAAATTATTAATAACAATAACAAAAATTAAGTAATTTTAGAATTTATTAAGAAAATTCATATTATTAATTCAACTTAATTAAAAACTATATTCAATTAAATTAATTAATAATTATTTAATGAAATATATTAACATATATATCTTATTAAGTAATAATTAATTAATAATATTACTAAATAATTATATATATCTTTTAACAATTAAAAACTAAATTTAGTAAAATTATTAAATATCTTTTATCAATTAAGAAACAAATTTAATAAAATTAAATTATATAAAAAAACAAAATTTAATTTAAATAGAAAAAGGTTTATTTTTTAATGGCCTGCTGGCCGTACCTACAAAATAGTTGTTATGCAGCGACAGTCTACCTACTACCACACGCAGGAGCAATATTTAATACTGCTACTACGATAACAGTACAAACTACATCGCAAGCAGTAAGCCACGGGAGGTAAGGTAGGGGGGTGGGGGGTGGTGGCCCCCACCTCCTAAAATTATTTTTTATTTATTATTTTTAAAAATTTAAGTTTATTTTAATTTTTAATAAAATTACTCACAACAAATATATATATTTTTATTTTTATTTATTTTTATTTTATAAAAATAACTGCAATAAATTATATATATATATATAAATTTAATTAAATTTTATAAAATTATTTTTAAATTATATTAATACTCTTTTAAATAATTTATTTTTTTTAATAAACAATTGCCATTTTAATCTGATAGGGGAAATATAGACAACCATTCAAATTTCCAATCTAGAATTTTCATATTCAATTTCAATCCTTTCCAAATTATCTAATAGGAAGATTCGATTAACCATTCTAAATTCTAAATTAAATTTTCTTTTAAATCTCAAACCCTCCCCAATTTAATATCTAATTTGCAAAATTAATGGACAAGGTTTCCTAAGAATTTTCAACCTCTACGATATAGAGAAATTAACATGCATACTAGAAATTCACAGAACTGAAAGTACCTATCACAAGAAATATCCAAATAGCCATTCAACAAACACAAAGAAGATAGGATTGTCTAAACAACATAATTTTAACTAGGTGAAAAAAACTCAAGAACCTACTTGGTTCTGATGCTAAAATCACAAACACCCAAGAAAATGGTAGAGAAAACCCTCCTCTCAAAACTTCCTCCCTTTTGAAATTCTTTTACCCCTCCGAAATTTGCAGTCCCTTGAAAATGAACCCTCAATTGGCGATATGGAGTTTTCTCCTCAAATCAGGGCACTAATTGTGTGATCACCCGAGAGGACTCTGTGCTCACCAACCTTTAACTCTTTATTAACTTTCTTTATCTTTCCTTTATCTTTTCATGCACATTTATTAAATTATTAAATAAATTTATTTAATTTTCACTTGACTTCTCTTTAATTAGTTTGTTGAATTTAATCTCATGCACACTTCATGCAATTAAAATATCTTTATTAAATTTACTTGTTTTACCTTTTAATTAATTTCTTATATTTTAATCTCATGCACGCATCATATAATGATAAAATTTTTAATAAATTATTATAGTTTCACTTTTAAATTTATTTTCAAAACTTAATCGATAAAATATTTATTAACTTAAATAATAATAATATTTAGCATTTATTTATGAAAAAAAAATGGCAAGCAGAAAACACACTGCAAAAAATGCAAAAAGCAGACATTAGGCAAAAAACCCTAAGCCCTTCACTTCGATCAATACTAGGAAACATTTAGAGCGCTACCATAAAACATCAAAGTGGTATGGCAAGTCCTCACTCAACCTTCAGGCTCAAAGAGAGGCAGGAGATCTCGGCTACCTTGTCATAGAGAAGATCCACACTTCAAACTTCTACGCACCTCTGGCAAATTGGCATTCGGAGAAGGAGGAACATACGAGAGGAAAAACTTGTTGAGATATTCCTCCCAAAATCTTCTCTATCTCAGACTTAGACAAGAAGATTAAAATATTCAATTCAACTAAGTATGCCAAGATAAACTAAATCTCGCCTCGCTCAAGGATTGAGGGTTCTTCCCATCCTCTTAATTCAGCCATGCCATCTCATTCGTTGACCTGCTCCCCCTTGGTTTCATCTCCATCCTACATCCCTCCACATCGCAGAGCTAAGAAAAACTACCATATAAACCCTAGATTCTCCACTTCCATCCATCATTCCTTGACAAAACTTAGTGACATGGTCCTCATCATCAACGATCAAGTCAGTAAAGAAAAATGGGAAGAATGTCAAGAGGTAGGCTTTCCTTCAAACTTACAAAGATTGATCGATTGGCGAACGGCTTAAAAATCACACACTAAGCTTCATTCCAACACTAAAAGTGTTAAATAATCAAAGATGACTTATTTTTTCCAAGCTTAATTTTCTCCTTAGTGTGTGATGTTTAAGGATGGCCATCGATTGGCTTGATGAGTTCTGTGGTGCGCAGGTATGTATCTCTAAATTTTCTGATAGACTTCTTTACCTTCGTTGCTATGATGAATTAGTTAAGAAAGATTTCATTAATGCCTTTGAATGCATGTTCAAAGGCCATGTTGTTCATTTTTTTGATTGGATTCCTAACTGCAATGTAAGCGATTTAGATTTCGCAATTCCTACATGGTATCTAGTTCACTCATTACCCCTAGAATTAAAGAACATCAACATTTTAAAAAGAAAGGGTAGATTTTTAGGAAACCTTAATGGTGTGGATTTAGCATATGAAACAAGTAATAATGTGAAACTCCTAATCAATGGCCAAATCAATGAATCCAAGACCAAACATTTAAAACTCATCACAAATAGATCTAAATATGATCTGGAATTTATCAAATATGAAGGAAAAATCTTGGATATCATCAAACTGGATGCTGAAAGAAGTCAGTCTTTCAATATGATGGATGTAACTATGGATCTTTGTGAGTCCCTTCCTCTAATCAGAAGTAGACATCTCAAGATGCTTCAAGGAGATCAGACACCCAAGGAATACTTCGTAAGAATTGGTACAAATTTGTTTGATTCAACTCCTTTCAAGGAAAATCATAGGACAAGGCAAAGAGTAAAGGGCCACAAAAGCAGAGAAAACAAATCAACAAATAAAGAAGATAATTTCTTCCCTTTGGATAAGAGCCCAATGGGCATCAAGGACATTTCTTCCCAAGAGATTGTTTCCAAGGATAAGGATAGTCAGGATAATAAATATGACAACTCTTCAGGCAAGCCTAGGTTATTGTGGACAACAGGAAAGATAGTAAGAATGAAAGGAAAAACAAGAGAAGGAAAAATAGAGATAGATCAATATAGACATCTTAGGGCCAGGATCCTTCTGATAATAGGGTGGAAACGCCAAAGGCCAATTCCCTCTCTCAAAATAGACCAATAGAAACATCTTATGAGAAGGTCTCAAAAATTTTAGTATATCTAACCACTAAAGATTCTCATCCAGCCCCTCAAAAAGTAGGTTCTTCAAAGGATAATCAAGGAGGAAAACTATAGGAGCTTGAAAACCTCATGTTGTTCACTTCATGCAGGACAAGCAACAAAATAGTACTTCATAAGGATCCAATCTCTCCACAATCAAATCTACCTCAGGTGGAAGACAGTATGGTGGAGTCCCCTGTCAAACTTAATAAGTTTTGGTAGACTCCAACACTACCATTAGTTCACCATTCACTCTATGTAGTAGGCTTCAGCAAGAAGTCAAAGACACTGTACAAACAGCTAAATTACCAGTCAAGGAATTTCAAGATTTTCTAAATAAGGATAGCTTACGAAATCTTTCAAATGTCGAACTAGATATGGCAGAGATAAAGAGACTGAACATGGATTAGGTAGCTGATGATTTAGCCCAAGCATTTTGTCTTGACAATATTGAGGAATCTTCGGTGGCCTGGAAAGAAGAACTTATTCAGAGGGTCATCCAATTAGGAGGGGGAAACTACTCTTGTGAAGATCTTAGAAGAGATATATTAAAAATTCAAATGGAAGATATGGACTCAACGTTCTCCAAACAATCTAATCTTGCTAAATAGATTATTTCAAAAGTTGATCTAGAGGTTCAAGAACACTTTCTATTAGAAAATATTGATATAGTACAAACAATAGAAGTTAATCTAGATCAGCTAGGCATCTACATGTCCCAAGAAGGGCCTAAGTCCCCATGTTGCAACAAGATAAAAGGCAAAAGAGGTAGGAAGTCCCTAAAGGAACTTAGAGAAGTAGAGGGTCTCAGTAAAGAATAGTAGAAGATAGATCAAATTTTCTACAATGGGAAGGGGAAGGGCCTTCCTGATCAGGTATGAAGCTCACTACTTGGAATGCTAGGGGCCTCAATGCCCCTAGAAAAAAGAGGTTAATAAAACATAACCTCAAATCTTTTAATTCTGATGTTGTTTTAATCAAAGAATCTAAACTAAATGCATTAGAAATAAATAAGTTAAGTAGGTCGCTCGGAGTATGGTATTCTGCATTTCAGGAATCCTTAGGAGCATCCAGAGGTTTGGGCATCCTTTGGGATCCAAGGAAGGTTAGTATTAATATTCTCAATAGTTCTAATAATTGCATAAGTGGTAAAGTTCAAAGTGTAAAATCAGATCTTAATTTCATAGTCATAATGTGTATGGCCTAGTTAATAATGCTAATAAAAAATTAGTATGGAATGAAATTGGTCAATTCTTGGATAGCCAAAAGAATGATTTTTTTCTACTAGGAGGTGATTTTAATACTATTTTAGATATTAACGAAAAGGTAGGAGGTACTCAGGTGCTATCACAAGCATCTAAAGACTTTAAAGAGTGGTGTTCTTTGCATAATTTAATTGATACCCCCACCAATAACGACATTTATACATGGAACAATAGGAGAAAGGAATTTGCTTACATCACTAAGAAACTAGACAGATTTATGATAAAGGGTGAGCTAGATATCAACAATTTAAATATTCAGTCCTCAATCTTACCCATAGCCAGATCTAATCACTTCCTAGTCAAATTTGAATTCATTGAACCCATCAAACTAGCTAGAAACCCATTCAAGTGTGAGAAGATGTGGTTCCTAGACCCAAACTTTCTCAATAACATCAAACTTTAGTGGGCACAAGATAGTTGCGAAGGGTCCAAAATGTTTTTCTTCATTAACAAATTAAAGATGCTTGTGGAACATATCCTTAGGTGGAACAGAGAATAATTTAACAACATCTTCAAAGAAAAGTTGGACATAGAAAACCAACTTAAAGAGTTGAACATAGAAGTTATCATCAAGGGCATGGATAATAGGAGCTATCTTCTTGAAAAGGAATTGCTTGCTAAGCAAGAAGGTATTCTTTCCAAAGAAGAGATATTTTAGAGATAGAAATCCAAAGAAAGATGGCTAATTGAAGGTGATCACAATACAAATTTTTTTCATAACTCTACCCTGTATAACAGAGCTAAGAGCAGAATCATGCATATAAAAAATCAGCAAGGAATCTTAACTAAAAAACTAGGAGAAATAGCAGACACCTTTGTTAAATATTTCCAAGATATATTAAATAACCTTAAAGGTTCAAATTATGCCATGCAATCCAATCTCCTGAAAGTTATCCCTAAAGTTGTTATCAAGAAGACAACAAAAAACTAACCAAACCTATCACTTTAGAAGAAGTTAGGAAAGTGGTCTCGACATGAATCTGGATAAATCTCCTGGACTAGATGGATTTTAGGCTTTCTTCTTCCAAAAGTGCTAGGAAATTATAGTTATTGACCTTTGGAGAGTGATCGAAGCATCCAAAAATGGAGGCTCTCTTCTTGCTGAAATTAATCATTCTTATATCACTTTGATTCCAAAGAAATCTGATCTTGAATCACCAAGAGATTATAGACCAATAGCCTTGTTAACACAATTTATAAAATATTCTCCAAAGTTATAGCAAAAATATTGAAAGAGATCCTCCCAAAGATTATCTCTGAGGAACAAACTAGCTTCATGTCGGGCAGATCCATTCTTGATGGCATAATCACCATTCAAGAGACTATTCACTCTGCAAGTCTTAATAAGGAAGCATGTATGCTCATGAAACTAGATATCCAAAAAGCATATGATATGGTTGATTGGAGGTTTTTGTTCAAGATGATAGAAGCCTTTGGATTCTCTCATCAATGGATTTATCTAATCTTCAAATTTATCTCAACACCTAAAATCTTGGTTCTCATCAACGGTGCTCCAAAAGGATTTTTTGATATATTAAGAGGCATCCAACAAGGGGATCCCTTATCCCCCTCTCTTTTCATCATCATGGCCGAAGCCTTTGGGAGAGCCATGACAAATGCATCTAACAATTAGAGGATTTCTAGCATCATTGTCTCTAAAAATCTGCCTAACATCACCCACCAGCAATTTTTTGATGACACTATTCTTCCTGGGAAAAATACGGCCTCAAAAGCTCACTCTCTCAAAAGCATTATAAACACTTATATGGAAGCTTTAGGTCAGAAGGTTAACGATCTAAAGTCTGAAATTTTTTTCATAAACACTAAGTCAGAGATGGAACAACAAATTTGTAGGATTATGGGTTATAAGAAAGGATTCTTTCCTTGCAAATATCTCGGTATAGCTCTAAAGAAAGGTCTAAAATCAGGAAAGGTTTGGGACGAAACCCTTGAAAATTTTGATTCTAAGTTATGTTCTTGGAAGGATAGATGGCTCACAAAGGCTAGGAAATGCACTAAGATCCATGTAGTCCTATTAGCCATTTCAAACTACCCACTCTCATGCCTTCCTCTTTCTAAGCAGAATCTTTAAAAATTTGAATCCAAGATGAGAAAGTTTCTATGGAACGATCAGGATGATGACAATAAAATGGCTCTCATCAAGTGGGAGAACATTTGTAAACCTAAAATAGTAGGAGGCTTAAGGATTAAAGACCTTCAGTGGAAAAATGAAGCCCTAGGAGCAAAGCTCATTTGGTGCTTATACCATGAAAGTAACCATAAATGGGCTAAAATTATCTATAATAAATATTTAATTGTGAATGATCTGCTTTCAATCTTTAGAAATATCTCAACTCCTAAAGGTTCAGAATGTTGGAACTTTATGATCAAATATTGTAATTTGATTTGTAAATTCCTAACATGGGATGTTGGGTCAGGTGATGAGGCCCAATTCTGGGAAGACTCTTGGGATGGAAAACCCCCACTTTCTTCCTATAATGTTCCTCTAACACTTAAAAATAGATTAAATAATTTGTGGGGTAACAAAGTTAGGGATTATAAAACTCTGACGGATTCAGAAGGCTCTCCAATATGGAAATGGAAATCTCTCCGAAGTTAAGGTTTTGATGATCAATTAGTTAATTTCTTTGAGGAGATTTTGGAAAATAGGGAACTTAAGTAGTCAAACAAAAGAGATACTTTAATTTGGGTTGCATCTAATGATGGTAAATATAATGTCAAAAGTGGTTATAGGGCCATTCTAGAAGCTCATAGACTGGTATCAGTGGATATCCCATTAAAGCTCTGTTGGGATTCCACTTGCCTACCAAAATCTGGTTTATATGGCTAGCCATACAAAATAGGATTCTATCTATGGATAGATTAAACATCCTTGGCATTTAGGGCCCTCTAGATGTGTTCTTTATCAACAAAGCTCTGAAAATGTGGATCATCTTTTCTATCTCTACCCTTACTCCCAAAGTTGTTGGGAGTGGCTTAGGAAAATTTTGGGATGGTCTTCCCCCTTCCCAAAATCTTTGATTGATTTGCTTTTGGGATGGCCCTCGAATATCATTAAGGGTGTTTATAGTAAACTTTGGAATATCTCCTCTTCTATCCTGATCTGGGAAATCTGGAAGGAAAGGAATTGCCATATTTTTTGCAATTTGGAACTCAAACCTGAAGTTCTTATTTCCAAAATAGAAGCTAGCATTGTAGAAAAAATCAACTCACATTTAAGGAACTCAAGACTAGAGGAAGGATCATTCTCAAATTGGGATGGCCTCATGAAGAAAACCTGGCCTAATTTGATTAATCCACCCTTATATTATTCAAAAGTCAATAGAGAAGCCAAGAATAATTACAAATGGGAGCCACCACCTACTGGTTGGGTCAAACTGAATTTTGATGGAGCAGCTCGAGGTAATCTAGGTATAGCTAGTATCAGATGCATAATTCACAATGAGGATGGGCTTTGGATTGCCAAGAAAGCAATGTCAATTCATCCTACCTCTAACAATCTAGCAAAACTTGAGGCTCTTTATCAAGGGATCAAGTTATGTCATAAGCTTAATCTACCTAAAGTCATCATCAAAGGCAATTCTCAAATTATTGTAAATGTTATTAGAAAAAGCTCAACTCCTAATTGGGTCCTTAACTCTCATCTAGAAGTGGTTCTTTCCCTAATCGATAAGCTAGATGATTATAGGATCTGTCATATTTATAGGGAAGGAAATCAATTAGCAAATGCGAGGGCAGATGGGGTTAACTCTCTATTATTAAACAATGGTTTCTCTCTTTCACTTTAATTTTACAATTATCCTTTATTTTATTTTATTTCTTTCTTTGCTTGAATAGTAGTTTCCAAGTTTGAGTTTTCCTTTGTGTCACTTCATGTGCATCTAGCTTGATTTATCACATATCACTCCTAAATCTTATGATCTCTAAATAGGATCACCTTCAACTTAACAATATGCATTATTTATATTAGATGAATGGCATCAGTACCTTTCTCATCATTCATGCGTCAGCCGCATATTTCAGCTTTCCCAAAGCTTCTTGTAATCATGCCTTCCATCATGGTATCTCATGACCTTTGGTACTTAACATTTAATTAAAAATTGTTTGTCCAACTTTTGCGATTTGGAGGCTATAGTTTACATGATTAAGTCCAAAAGTTTCCTTGTGTTATTTAGGGGTGTTATCTTCTAGGTCTTTCATTTGCATTGCCACCACTTAGTATGGAGTGCAAAGTTATTCTATTCCATGCCTCTGAGAATCGCACTATGGCCTTCTATGGGATGGTGAAACCAGAGAGATGGAATAGGATTTTATACCCAGTGGATGACATGACTTGACTTGCAATTAACAAAGCTCTAGGTGAGGGAGTGTTTGACTACCAATATACTTGGAGAACAAACAGTGACATTATTGGGTCATTTATTGGCTACCTGGTAAGAACCAAAGTGGGAGTAGATAACATTGTAAGGCTTTGTCATGACCTGTTTGTCCCTTCCTAGAGAAAGGGATTAGAACAAGCGGTATATAGTATAGATAGTAAATTCAAGATTCCCTTCCCTAAAAAGTACATTAATCTTTCTTTGGGCCACCCAGATTTAGACACCGCTCCTCGTCACCAATCCCTAGTCATCTAAGAGAACATAGCATTCTATCAGGAATGGCCTAAAATGGAGGCCAGATTGCAATTTCTCCTTCATTGGAGAGGAATCATAGAGGAAGAAAATGTGGAGTGGCTCACCAATTATCTTCACCTCTTTAATGCCTACATCGAGCTGGGAGTGACATTCGATAATTTGGACAATTTGGATTTCTGCACCCCAAATGTAGAAAAGAAAAGCAGAGGGAAATTTGACTTTGAGTTCCCCCCCAATTACTGTGTGGAGCAGCTTACTAATATCATGGATGTGATCATGATTCTCTAGAAGGAAGGCAGAGGTCCGACTTGAAATTGTTAGCTTCTACGGGTCAGAATCAGTAATTTAGGGTTTCATGGTTATACATATATAGCAGTTTTGTTAGTACACTTAAAGATACTCCATTTTAGACTCTTGGCTTATTATACATGTATAATTTCTACTAAGTGTTGTTTTAATCTCCTAGACTTATCTATTTTGATAATGTCGACAATTTGGAATCTATATATAATATATGGTATTTGACTATGATCTATTCAATTTTTTGTATTATGCTTATCTCGAGGGTTTGGTTCTTACCCTCATGTTCCTAATGAGGGATGCTTGTTGAGATAGTTCCTTTTAGGCTGCAATCAGGATTAAGTGTTGAAGCATTATTTTAGGGTTCAATTCATGCCATATTTTAGGATGCCTTTGTTTCTAGTCTGCTAAAGTAGCACTATTATGGCTTCTTCTTCTGATAAATGTTTGTGAATTTCATCATTATGACCCTATTATATATGTAAATTAAATCTCATAAATTCTTTATTTATTTACAATTTGGTTATATAGCTCTTGTTTGAAAATTTGAAATTTTATTTGGGGTTGGTTATGGATTGATATCACCATAAAGGAGGATTTTAAAGTATCCTGGTAGTCAGTTTAGTTTTTTACTCTATCAAATTTGTATATGGCATTCCTTCTTTAGGAAATCTCTCTAGTCTTTTTGATAAGGATACAAAGGGTATCATTACGGATTGGAATTATTTAAGTTGCTTTGATATATTGAGATAAATTGTATGGTTCTGCCAAGCCGAATTGGTAATTTTTAAGTTTGAAGGCTGATGAACCTACTGGTTTGTGATATTTGCCAATTTCAAATGCTTTGATAAAGTTGAATAGTTTTCATTCCATAATGATTTCATTCGATTTGAATTTATGGTGCCTGGTATTATGTTAGACCAATTTTTTTTATTAATATAAAAGATTTAGCTTTGTGTCTATAAGATCTTGATGTTTTATGTATCATACTAATCTAGATTATTAATAATCAGCATGGCTTTGTTTATTTGCTTATGATCCGTGGGTTTGGCTTGATCACATGGAGTGGGCCTCATATCTTGGCCCCGTTTGTGAGCCTATCCTTTGAGTTTGTTTTTTACCAAGTGTCTAAGTAATGTTTTCCACCTTAATTATTTAACTACACTTTGGTTCCAGTGGTATTATTCATTTAGATATAGCACTTGTTTATACTAACCTGATGTTATCAAGATTGGTATCCTAACCTCTTAGATCTATTGGGCTGAAATTTTTTTCCTTGTGACTACTGACCTTTGAGTGATTAGCTTGCTTGATGGTAACTCTCTACAAGGACAAATTTTCAACCAGTAGACGCTCCAATGTTGGCAAAGAGTTTACTTGATATTAAATAGATGTAATTATCTGGGGTACACCCCTCTTTGTTGTCTATAAAATTATATAAAAGAACTCACTAGGGTATGCCCCTTTTAACATGTAAAAATATAGGACCTTTGTCCCAAGCAAGACTGGAGGTTTTCTTCTCCGTTCTTTCCTACTAGTGCCCATTTGAATGGAGATAAGCTTTATACTTTATTTCATTCTAATTAATAAAATACATCAAGACGTTGGCTATTTATCGATCTATATATATATATAGCATTTATTTAAAAATAAACTCTAAATATATTATTATTAAATTAAATAAATATTATTACATTCTAAATTTATTCTTATAACTTTTATCTTCAAATTTAATTATTTTCCCAATTAATTAAATATAATTAAATATTAAAATATCATAATAATTTTCCATTAATTTAATCTTTTAATTAGACTTAATTAATAGAAAATTCACCAAAGACTCATAAAATAAAATACAAAAAACCCATCATAGAAAAACGCATACAAAATCAAACTAAAGGGTTATAATCACAAATTAATGTCATTCAATGCTTTTGGAGGGTACTCAACTCATATACTTGTCCTAATTATCAATTAGGACAAATGGCTTAAGGGTTTCCAATTTGGACTTAAGAATTTATCTCCCCTCTATTACCATTGAGATAATGCGATAGGGTACGCTCATCCTGGCAATTCAGAGAAGTTGATACCCAATACCTACAACCTACATAAAATCCATGCGTGTACAAACACAATATTCTAAGCTAAATAGGCAATGGTAGGAAGTGGTGCATCGTGTAGATCCTAACTAGCAGGTGACTACGACTCCCTTCCTTAACCACATCAGAAATGCCATACATAAAGAAAACAAACATGCACACCATACACATGCAGTATGGGGTAAGTATCCATAAGAAAACACATATGATAATAAACCATCTAACTAATCATCATCAATAACTGAAAACATTGCACTAATCACCATGCATACATGAAATATAGAGTATCAACCAAATTTGAAACAATATCTGATAATTTGAAAATAATGCTACTAAATATCAAACACAAAATTGGCCTAAAAGAGTTTGGCAATAATAATAAAATGTGAACTAGAGGCAGACACTACAATACACATAGATTGATTTCTTCTATTGCGGTGAGCAATCAATAGATTTACTCTCTCTAATCTTTGAATCTTCGAGAGATGAAAAATCTTAAACTCTTGAATATGAATAGAAAATTTTATGTGTTTGTATACCATAATTGCATAGGCAAACCATGAAAACTATTTGTAAAATTGTTTGTGAAAAAAGCTTGACGTGTACAACAGATATAGCAAACCCACAAGCGAAATCTTTCCAACTCTAAGAGAAATTATTTGAAAAAAAAAGAATACAGAACATTACCATCTAAAATCCATAAATAATAATTTTAACAAACAATATATATTTCAGACGTATAAAAGATAGCCATACCAAAAATTTTTAGAGATTGAATCCCTCATAATAGAAGAATAGCAGAAAACTGATGGAAACAAGGAACAAAGCAACTAATGAAAGCAAAGTAGAAAAAAAGACAATTGACTTAAATTGAATTAATATTTAATTTTATATATATATATATATATATATATATATATATATATATATATATATATATATATATATGAATCACATAGAAATATTGTTGCACGGATTATGGGGTCTCTTATGAAACTAAAGTAGCCTCTCGACTAATAAAACAAAATAACTTTTTTTGAGTTTAACTATAAAAATAGACCTAATAAATATGACCAAACAATCTAAATCCAAACTACAATACAACAAGTTCTAAAAAAGATAGCACCAAATCAAGGATTGAAAGTTAGAGCCAATATTTGAGCTTATTAAATAAAACAAAACTTGTTTGAGTTAAATAACATTTAATAAAAAAATAGAAGATTAATTGTTCATTGTTGACAAAGAGATATTGGATCCATACAAGGGACAAACCAATGCATTGAAAAAATGAATTGTTTCAAGGATATGACTAATATCCGAGGACTAAGTGTCACAGCAAGAGTCAAGCCATAAGAACCATAAGAAACATATGCTAATAAATAAATAAAGTGCAAAGGGTGATTCAAATAATCTTTGTACAAAATATTTTAAATGTCATTTAAATTTATAAATAACATAATTTGGTCAATGAAGAATTAAAATTCCATATATTAATATTTGACATTTAAAAATAATAATATTCTTAAAATTTGAGGGAGTAAATGTTGGTTGTTTGTTATCATGCATAACTAATTATAACTTATCATATAGTTGTTATTACTTACTTTCTGGATTAGATTGTGTAACAATTTTTGTCATCAACATTTTGAATCACGCTAGTTGATCCATCATCAGGATGAAAGAGCAAGAGATGTAAAATAGTGTAAGTTGCTGGATCATGTAGTGTGATTCAAAATGTTGATGGCAAAAATTGTTACACAATCTAATCCAAAAACTAAGTCATAACTACTATGGATTGTGGAAATATGATTGCATTAATTATCATATAGTTGACAAATTTTTATAAATATGTGATTTATTTATTTTTTTTATCTTATGAAATATTGATTAATTGGATTAGTTAAGGAAGGTATGTAAAAATTTAGAGATTTACAATAGAGCTAATCAAGGAGATCAAATATTAGTTTTATATGGCCACCCTTAAACATCACATGGTACATGATGTGTAATTTGTTAAAAAATATGTTTTTATCATGTGAATTACTTATAATCTAAAGACTCTTTAGTGGAGAAGAAATGAAAGGAAGTGACATAGATTATCAAATCATAAAGTGATAATATCATATCGTGGTTTAAAGTAGATATTTATGCCAAAGAGAAACTAATGCAGACAACAAACTATCCCATGGCTTTTGTTTTACTCCATTGTAGGAGGCATTATACAGACTAATGAAAAATCTAAATGTGTAAACTGACATTTTAATTGTTGGGGATGGACTATTTCACATGCACAACTACCAAAAAATCAACCAATTACTGTGCGAGCATTTTAAGAAGAGTTAAATGATGATAGGTTTTCTCTCCACAAAAATTGTTCTTCTAAATTGTTGTCTTGTTATTTACTAGACTTGGATTTCAAAACTTTCACTCAAAATATGCAAAGGGACATTTAAATTCAATCTTTAAATGAACCTATAATTTATTGCAATTTTTATGATTTATGGTCTTGATGCCTCCCGCTCGATCCCCCAACATTTTGAATTTATAAAATCGAATTCCTAGTCAGAAGTTATTGAAAGCTCTCAAAATGTGTGTCTTGAATCAAAATATTAACCTTTGTACTTAAAGAGACGAGGTTCAAAAGCCTATTACGAACCCCAAATCTTGACCTCCCCATCCAAAAGGTAGTTAAGAAAACCTTTCCAAATATGCATTTCAATCCCAAACTTTAACCTCCCAAGACCAAAAAGATTAAGATTGAATCTCAAAACCCATGGTTTGGAGATGGTTATCAACCTCTTTGTCTAGTTGATAAAGGATAAAGGTTAAGGTTAAGAATCGAGAGATGAATTACCTCAAAGGGATGGGGGGCGTGCGTATGATGGGAAATGCACATATTTGTAATGGATTCTGAACCAAATACATCCATTCCCCTTTGCAAGAAGCCACGAAACTTTTGCACATTCGCGCATTTGCCAAGAAACTCTTGCAAGAAGCCACGAAATTCTTTACGTGCAAATAGAAATGGCTCGATAGTTTGAAGATAAGAAACTGCAACATATTGCACAAACGGGTTTTCAATAAGCCAAAGACTAGACATACAATCTGTTGGATGGAATGCCTCCCAAAGCTAGCATCAAGGATAGCCCATTGGATAATATGAAGTCATTGCAACCATCAAATTCCAGGCATGTGGGGGTGTGCGTGAGTTCATGAAAAGCTTGGGTAGACTCGCAAATCATCAGTAGCAGATCACTTAGCGCTAGCATTATAATGAAATTTGTATTGCATCAAGGTGGCGAAAGCACTCGATATGAAGCTGGTATCCATGACTTGCTATGCGTAATACGAGACACTCTATCTGTTTCACACAATGCTCTGACGAAGTACGAGCATGGTGGAAATGCATATCATATGCCGATCTGATTGTGTCAAAGGTACTGCTGGCTTAAAGTGCTATGATCCGATTGTGTCATTGGTACTGCTTAAACATGGTGGAAATGGATGGTATGGTTTAAATATTATATACTAAAGTTTTATTCTTAAGTTAAAAGTGTTAAATAGTCAATTTATTACATACTAAAATTTCATTTCTAATTTAAAACTGTTAAATACTGTTAAATAGTCAAAATTAAATTATTTTAAAACTTAATTTTTTCCTTAATATATGATGTTTAAAGATAACTGAAATGCATATTGTATGGTGATCCTATGCCCACTCCTAAGATAGTCGTTCTGATTGTGTCAAAGGTACCTCTGGCTTAAAGTGCTATGAGAAAGGAGGTGACTTTGCCAAGCATCAAGTGAAGGGTTCCTCAGGACGATGTTCGGGGATTGAGATTTTGTCCCACATAGAGAAGAAAAGGAAACATGGGTTCACAGAAAAAGCAATCTACTTGACCTAATGCACCAAAGACTCGTTATCAATGAATAGGCCATATTTATTGGAAATCTCATTTGTTTATTTGCCTTGATAGAACGTCCAAGAAAAAGGGAGTAATCATTGATCAGAGGTGCCCGAGAGGGTGAACTGAGCGTAAAACATTGTGCAAGAAGTTGTCACTTGTAACAGGGATAGAGTCTTATGCCACTTAAATAAAGTGCATAGCATGTCATTAATGCTATGATATTGCCACCTTTTCCTGCAACACATTTGATGAAATACTAAATTGGAACCCACCAACCTTCAAGCGGAAAATTCATGAAATTGAAGTCTCAGGTTGACACGCACGAAAATGTTGGAAACATAGATTGCACTATAACTGATTGATTGAATGCCTCTTGGGGGTACCGCAGTCAATACATAGTGATGACTAAATATTTGTTCATGAACAATATAGCCAGCAGGTCTACATGTTGAATGTGAGACAAAGAGAGAAGGTGTGTGAATTGTTTGTGAGTATAAATTGGTAGTATTTCATGAAATGTGATGATCTCAAATAAGATGTATAATGCGTTGAACTCATAACCGATCTTTGTGCAAGCCGCAACACGTGTGCATTTAGAAATATGTGGAAAGGCAGTTGAATGCTTTGGAGCGGCAGGGAGAATAGACAATGAAGTATTGCTCAAAATTGTCTGACAAATTCATCCAAGCAAAGTAAAGCGTGCTGCTCCACCACCTTGGTTATCATGTTTCATATCCATGGACTTCGTGAAGGCTTGAACGACTTTGCAAGCAATAAGAGAGTTGTCATCCGAGGTTGGGTAATAATTGTTTGATAGAATATATGTTAGTCAACATAGAGAAAAAGGCGACGCAACCATATTGTTTCAGAGGTTACTTCGAAGAAATGTGACCTCATTTGGTATTTTAATAATTTGCGAGAATATTCAGCTATGTTCATTATTCGCATGGATACTCCAATGAATGGGGAGACATATTGAGTTAAAGATACATGCAATAATTCAATCATTCTTAAACATCACACAAAAAGGAAGAAATTAACCTTGAAAAAATAAGTCAGCTCTAACTATTTAGCACTTCTAGTCTAGGAATAAAGCCTTAGTATGTGATGTTTAAGCCATCTACAGTAACTCCACTCACAGAAGTATATAAGTTAATACTTCTCAAGAACTCTTAAAAAGATGGAAAGGAGTGTGTGAAACTATTTTATCAACCATTCACAACATTTTACCACCATATCAAAGAGGCAAATCTTTCACAACAAAGGTATCGAGGAAGGTTTTCACAATCATTATGGCATTCAATGCAATTATAGAAACGAATATGTAATGCAAAAGGTTTGACAAGGTGGAGCACATAAAATGGGTAATAAAGTATCACCTATTCCATTTGAACATGGGTCTACAAATCTCTTGTGAAGAAACAAAGGTTTATGAGGAGCTTATAGAAAAAATGGGATCATTTGATTCAATGTATGAGCTTGGGTGCAATATTCAAAGTAGTAAATATCATCTAATATTGACAGAAGTGACTATATAGGAAAGTTGTGTGAACTGTGTGACACAATGTAATGAAGGGAGAATTTCTCACACATTAAGATATTACATAATTCACACCATTGTCACTAGGGTCAATAGGGCTAACAGGCAGTGGTAGAAATACAAGTCCATACTATCAACTACCTCAATAGTATTAAGAACTACCTCAAAGCTAAATTATTGATGAGAAGATTATTTGGAATTGAGGCAAGCTTCTAATGCCCATATCAATGACATCAATGGTCCAAGGGTTTTTCTTCAGGATTTGTAAGGTTCAAAAGTTTCAATTGCATAATAGTGACTTTTTCACTTTTGGTCAAAGGTTAAGGATTTGACCAATTTTGGGTTAATTTTCTAGAGGTTAATTAACTTGAGAAGATTTAGTTATTAATAAATGCCTATAAATACAAGGTCATTTGTAATGTAAGGGGGGAAGAGAGGAGAACTTTATACATGGGACTTTTTGGAATTTGGAATTGGGGAACACTTATGTTACAATTTTGGTGATAAGACAATTTTGTACTTTTTACAAGAAAAATATAGGAAAGCGGATTTTGAACTCCCTTTCTAAAAATCTAAAGTGGTGAAGTGTGAAAGTGTTGATTCTCTTTGCAGTGAGTGTTTTCATAGTATTGTGCAAATGTTCATGAATCTTGAACCAACATTGTGCCAATGATCATCTTCAAGCGCAGCTCTTAATTGTTTCTATTAGTAGTTTATGTTGATGTAAGAAAGCTTTGAAGCCATCTGGTGCATTCATTGTCAGTATCTTTCTCTCTCTATCCTTCAAGATAGAACACATCTTTATTGAAAAAATAAAAAATTACATCTCACGAGGGAGATGCCCCTCTTAAAGAAGAAGAAGGGCACATATCAAGGTCATATCCAACTTTTGGGAATAGTTTTCCGCATATACTCTGTTGGGCTAAATTACATCATCTTTAAAAGTGACAACTATGTTTACCAACATATAACAATCAAGAGCTACACTTGATAATGATCATTACCACAATGCTAATCTAAGAAAGATTTGAAGTATTTTGGTCCATTCGTCATCAGGAGCTTTCTCTCTATCTTTTAAGTTTGAATATGTCTTTATTAAAAACATCAAAATGTTACATCTTATGAGGGCATGAATGCACAGTGTTGGGTTGCAATTCTATGGAAGTCAAATCTGCAGAATGAGACCTCTTAGAAATGGGTACCTGATTTTAAAAATTTGGCACCCGTTTTCGGCTCCAGTACCCAATTCTAAATTTAAAAATGGGCACCCATTTTTAAAAAAATCAAGTACCCTTTTCTTATTTTCAAAAAATGTGTACCCATTTTTAAAGAATCGGGAATGGGTACCCATTTTTTAAAGAATCAAGTACCCTTTTTTTAAAAGTTAAAAATGGGTAAATGGGTACTTGTTTCTAAATAATTCAATTTTTTAATTTTTTTTGGGATTTTAAATGCTGCCATTAATTTTTCAAAATGGGTACTCATTTTTTGAATTTAAAATAGTGGGTGCCCTTTTCTTACAACATAAAGCGAGATTTTTTTCCTACCTTGGATTTTGGTTTGGGATAGGCTTGGTGAGACCAAGCCTATGCCTTGGCCTCTCATGATTTGGCTAAGGCATTGAACTAATAAATTCATGGCATGCCTTGCCATAATTTTTAGAGGGTCTTCCCAATCAAATTCTTTTACAAATCAAAAACCCACTAGAGCTCTCACTGTCCTAATTTCATAAATATAAATTTTATAGTGTTATGATTTTATTTACTATATTATTATTTATTTTAAATAAAGGGTGGTATCTATTATAAATTCTTTAGAATAACTGATAGTGGGGGTGAATCAGTTATTTAAGGTCTTTATGTCCAATTAAAACTTTTTCATCAAGTTAAGTGAGCCCATCAAACTTTGTTCATTCATCCTAACTTAAACTTACCTACTTAGCATGTTACTATAAGTCAATATGCAAGCATATCATATGAAAGATCAACACATAACATAGTGATTTACGTGGAAACCCAATTTGGGAAAAACCACCAGTAACATGCTACTCAATTCTCACTCTTCTGAAGTGATGCCCTATGAAAGGCCTACCCTATTGGAGTCTGCAACACACTGTTCAATGTGACCTGGTTAAAAAATTTAACCACCTTGTTAGAAGTGGGCCTGGTTAGAGGACTTTAGAACATTCACTTGGAATGCCACCTTGTTAAGGGATTTACAAATGGCTATTAAACCAACCTAAGTCCATAGGATTTTACCCTAGCTAACATAATTATTAGAGAGTAACAACAAGGGCTTTTAACTTGATAACTCACAACTTAACTTGCTGATTTCAAATCTCTGTTCAACTCTTCACAATTTTCCTAGATTTTAATCTCTGCAGCTTTGACAGCTTGTTCTCCTATCAAGCTTTGTCTCCTTGAGTCTTCATGTTCGATATACTAGTGCAATTTACTATATGACCACTTATCAAAGCAGAGTCTCTGTGATCTATTCTTCCTTCACTTTCTACTTGACATCGTTTACCAACTTCGTATTTTGGCACCCTAGCTACTCTTGCTTCTTGGCCTGTTACTCCTTAAATAGAAGTCTAGAATTGCTTTTCCCACTCGATTCTTCCCTCTTTCAATTTCAGTTTGAATGGATTAGGTAGGATTCAATGAGTCTAACCCATATCTTGTTCCTCCTAGAAACATCATGAAAATCCTCTTGAATTCGCCTAAAAATAATTTATCTAAAATTATGTGCCTCAAGCTTATCGTCCTTATCCTCCATCAAGATCACAAAATTCAAGGTAACAACATTGTCAAATCAAATTTGGTAAACCTTTGAATTTTCACAAAATGTAGCAACTCAGCACTATTGAAATTCTGGTGCTAGGCACATATTGTGTTACTTAGTACCAACTACGTTTTACTAATGCTCAGCACCTACTATGGATTCACTCGACATCCACTAAGTTTTCTTACGCTTGGCAATTATTACTTTGCTCAACTCCTGAACATGCTTGGCTCCTGAACATGCTCAGCTCCTTCCGTATCACTCGACACATACTAGATTTTGCACTTTTTCTCGGCACTAATTTAAAATCTGCACGGCTTGAACTAGCTTGCTTGGTACTCACTAATGAACTTAGTTAAGCTTTTCAAACAACGTTGTTATAGCTTATTCTTCTAAAGTTTCTAAGTGTGGCCAGCCTCTATATCTTCAAGTATATTATCAATTCATTATTTTACCATTGTCTTAACTGATCCTTGCACTTCATTACAAAGTCATAATTCAAACTTTCTCTTGGGTACTTTTGTTACATATTGTTGATTAAATCCTCTTCATCAATCAACTAAGTGATAGTACTTGAATCATATAAGTAATTGTTCTTCTAGAAAATAGTAGGTTTGACATAAATGACAAAACAATGATTTAAAACATTCTTTACCAACCATCTTCCTCTTTCTAAACAATCTTCATTGTCCTTCAACAATGATCTTTTCAATCAGATTTCCAGTAGTACCTAAATGTAAAATAGTGAGATTCACTAAAACTTTAATAACATTTTTATTTTATGATTTTTCTTAAATTAATTTATATGTCATCAATCTATATTCAATTCTTTTGAAATTTAAAAAAAAAAATTGAAAATTTTGAAATTTTGATCAAATTATTGTGTCTATATACAAGAGGTTTTAAAATTTACCTTTATAGCTAATTAAATATTAATAATAATAAAATTATTTAATAAAAAATTAAGGAAAAATATTTTCATCAATCTTTGGTGTGTTAGGTAACTTTGTTGAAAATGATTTACAAATATTTATTTATTTGTTTCAAATTATGGTGTCCATACATGAGTGTGGTATGGTCCTAAAATAGGCATTTTGAAAAAGTGATTTTTAAAGATCCATATTTTTAAAAAAAATAAAAAATAATCATATCATTACACAAATAAATTACAAATTCAAAAAGTAAATTCCGAACACTACAATTTTTAATTATGAAGTGTTTTTATATTCAATCTCTAAATGCATCAAATCTTGACATCAATTGATAAGAAATTTTTAAAATAGGAAAAACACTTCCACATTTTGCCCAAAAGTGAGACCCAACTTCATGCACTTACCCAAGGGAGTTGCCACTCTTAAAGTAGAGGAAGGCCACATATCAAGGACCTATCCATCTATTGGGAATTGTTTGCCACATCCACACTATTGGGCTTAATTACATCATTTGATGACAAATATGTTTACTAACATAAATAAACAAAAGATTATGCAACAGATTCAATCTTTGTTATGTTTTTAACTCCAATGAAATACTCAAATTGTTATGTTTTTAACTCTAATGAAATAGAAGTTGGCAACTTAAATTCCCATCTCGGACTTTGGATTTAGGAATTAGGGAACACTTATGTTAGAACTTTTGTGATAAGACAATTTTTGGAAAGTGTGTATAGATTTTTTCTTTGTTAAATTCCTCGTGTTCTTGGTGGAAGAAAATATATGAAAGTGCATTTTAAGCTCCTTTTCAAATAATCTGAAGTGGTGAAGTGTGAAACTATTGATTCTCTTTGCAATGAGTATTTACATAGTATTGTGCAAATGTTCATGAATCTTAAATCAATATTGCACTAATGGTCATCCTAAAGCATAGCTCTTGATTGTCCCTACTAGCAGTTTATGTTGATCTAATCTTATAGATTATATTATAAGATTTTTTTAATAAAATCTAATCTTATAGATATATCCTTTATGAGAGATATACTTTTAGTGCAAGATGTCAATTCCTCAAATGAAATGAAGCAAAAAATAAAAATTTCATACGTGGAGATATAACAAATGCAAATGGGCCAGCCTAGAAAGGGTGGTAAGATAGCTAGTAGCAAAATGACCCTATTTACACTAAAACATAAGAAATGTGAGATTATATCATAAACTTTATATTGTTTATGTATGCTCAAAGTGTATTCCCATAAAATATTTTAAAAATATGAAGATTTTTTTAAAAAAATGAATCATGAAAGAGTATAGCTCAATTGACTAGTCAAGACATGTCATTTTTTTAATAGAAAAATCGTTTGAGATCAAATATCTTTGTTAATTGAAACTTTCATATTTTTATACAAATTGGTCTATATTTTTACTTGGGGTGGATAGGAAATAACTATGTTTATTGACCAATATTTTGATGAGTAAACATATTTTAAGTTTTAAAAAAAAAAAATTATCATTCAATACTACTAGGCATACAGTTTAATATTATGAAGAAATCAACAAAATATTAAAAAAATAAAGTTCTAAATTCTTAAGTAACCTAAGAAATTTTTAATTTTGTCTTTTCCATCCTTGCTCAAAAACTTTGATAAAATTGAAGAAACTCTCATCTAATTGACTATGCAATAATACTCAATTAATATGTGATATATTTGGGCTATTGATTTATGCTAATATCATGTTGTATGTGAATGAGTTTAACATTGAATACTATTTGATGGGTCAATAAGTTTAGAATATTGAGAATATGTCACATGAAATGATATGACATGACCCTAAAAAAATTGAACTACAACATCAATGACCTTTTAATTTTGTTGTATGTTTAAATATTTATGTACAATTATAGTTTAACCCTCACTAATAGCATCTCTTTTCTATAGGACAACTCTCTTCTCTCACAACATTTATATCAAAATTGAACATCTTATTGAAATGATCCATCTTTTTTTTTTTATACCAAAATTGAACAAGATTTTGCAGCAATCCATCTCTTTTTATTTTTTTATTAAACAAGATTTAAAAATTAAAAAGTACAATCTTTACGTCAAGAATGAAAAACTAGTAACGAAACTAATAGCTGAATCAAACACTAAAGAACAACACATCAAGGAGTTGTTGACCCAATCAACATACATAATCACAAATCAAAAGACTAGTTACAAAAGCAATAGCATGAATACTATTGATCCAATCAACATCAAGGTTTGATCTAGTTAGTTTACCATGCTATGATGACTAAAAGATAGAAAATCACCAAAACATACAACATTGTTATTGTTACCTTTGAAACTTGAATAGTTTGAGAATCTGCTTGGAACATTTTATCCAACCTTCTTAAAGGATGTATATAAAATGGGATGGCTTAAACATCACATACTAAGGCCTGATTTCTAGATCAAAAGTGTTTAAATAGTCAAAGTTTACTTATTTTTCTAAGCTTAATTTCTCCCTTACTGTGTGATGTTTAAGGGTGGTCATAGGTCATTAAAATATTCTTCTCAAAAATGATGAGATTCAAACCTGTGAGCTCTTCTACATTAAAAAAATTGTAGAAAAAATCATTCCCACAACCAAAACATAATCTTTCAAAACCTTGGAGAATTGGCCTTTAGGGGAGAAAATCTAAGATCCTTAGCCACTATAGCTTAAAGTAAAATTGAAGCTTTTTTTTCCTGAAGCTATAAGAAAGATATTATTTTTAAAGAAACAAAGATTGGAGTTGTTTTGAAGTGAGGAAATGGAACCTCTTGGTGGAGACAAGAAGAAATAGTGATAATAACAAGAATAATAGTATGAGAAGGATGACAATTTTATAGGGGTCAACACTTTTTATTTAGTAGCAAACCAATAAGAACAACATCGACTAATGAGATAATTGTCCATTCATCCATTATGGTGTCATTTATCAGGCTTACAATTTAAGTTTGTTTTGTATGATTATATTATAAGACCTTCAACACAACTTACCATTGTGTTATAAGCCATTATATAGTTTTCACATATTATTTCTATTATTATATTATAAAATATTCTTTAAATTCATTTTTTTGTGCTTAAATTTTTTAGAATGTAATTTTTATCATTCAATAATAAAATATTACAAAGATAATATAAGTTTATATTATATTTTTTGTGGAATATTATATTAATATTATAATTTATTGATAATATAATAGTATTATGTCATGTGCTATATATAATTATAATTACAATTTAAATTAATTAGATTTGATTATAATATTGTATCTTATGAGGTTGAAAATAAGATCAATGTTATTTGTTAAACTCACAATGTACCAATATGTTGTACTAAAAGTATAATTATATAAAATTTACTTATTAAATATTTTATACACTATAATAAATTTATTTAATTAAAACTATATTTATAGTAAAAATTGAAGGGCATTTAAATTTAAAAGTTCTTTGAGAATTGTACCCATAATTATAAAATATAAAAATATAAATAAATTTACAATTTATTATTTTTTTTAAAGATGTGTTAAATCATGAAAGTATTATATTTAAATTTATAGTTGTATGGTAGATCTTAAAATTGTTAAGATTATTGTGTATAATTGAACAAAAGATTTTATTATCTTTTTTTACTAATTATTTGGTTTAGATCAATTAGATTTGGATTTTTTTTCACTAAATCATTAATAATATGAGTTTTAATAAAGGTTTTCTACAATAAATTTAACTAGAGTCATATATTGTCTTTATATATTATTTTAAGGTAAAAAAAACCATGTAAAATAAAGTTGAAATTTTTATTTATTTTTGATCTAAAGAAAACATTTTTTTTAAGATGAGATATTCTAAAAACCTAATATCTTTCTATACATAAAACTTTTAGACTATAGAAATTTAGAAATAAGAATGGTCCCAAAAAATTGATATGAACAATTATTTAACAAAAGATATATTACATAAATGCCTACACAAAATAGTTATTTCTTCTTATTTAATTTTCTATATTTATTAGGTGTACCAATTGTTAGGAGAATACAAATGTTAATAAATAAAAAAATATGATGGTCATGTGTAGGGTTGCAACACAATTATTTATTCTAATTAGTGTGGAGAACTCCTCTTAGATCTCCACCTCTACTTAGGCTATCACTGTCACATTTTATCCATAGTGATTTGAGCTAGCTTTTAGTTTAGGTGTGATTTAGTCTTGGAGTTGATGGGAAAATGTAGATTGATTCAAATATGACTCCTTATGCTTTATTTTGTATACGTTTATTGGAGAAATTTCTTAAAAGGTTAAATATCATGTTTGTTTAAAATAAGACAAACAATGAGGTTTTATTAAAAATTAAGTGTATCTTTAAATAATATATTATTGAGGTATATCTTTCTATTGACCAAAGCATTGCATCATGTTTGGGTGCAATAGCTAGTTTATTAAATTCAAAAAAATATGACACAATTTATTGTTAAGTACTAATTTTTGGTGCATGGATTAGTAGTGTTGGTAAAAATAAAATTCATTATGAATTAATCTTTGGAAATGGCCCTATTTTCCCTATGAACAGTGACAACTATGCCAACAGTTTGAGAAACTATAACTGATCACTATCAACTTGCAATCTTCCTCTTTCTTTGAGAGGGACAGCTCCCTCATATGATGATTCTATTTAGAATTTTTTTGTACTTAAATTACCTGAAAGTATAAAAGGAAAGAAAGAATAAAACAAAAAAAAATGAATAGGAGACACCCCAATGATGGACCTACACATACCAAATTGGACTCCATAGTGCATAACTAGTTGCAAGGAGATCTCAAGAAGGTAAATGTAATGATGAAAAAGCATGAATACTGGATCTTGACACACAAAAAATCTATGCTATCCTAATATATTCATATCAAGATACCATGGAATAAATACATTAAGTAAACAATGAGACATTCAAGACATAATAGAATAGGAGTTGATCATTATTTTCTTGAAATTATACAATTTCAAGAACATAAAATCTATAATGCAAATCAAAAAATTTCTTTACAAATTCTTCCAACATTTCCCCTTCATAAAGATCCTTCGCCCTCTTTACATTACAAGTTACTTCCTATTTATAGGCTTCGTATAACAACTACATTCTCTCTGGGCTAATAACTAACTCAATTTTATGCATTTTGCAAGATGTTAATTGACCTCACAAATTTGGGCAAAAAGAGTTAGATAATTAACCTCTACAAAATTAACCAAAAGTAATGAAATTCATTACATATGAAAGCATAATTCAGAACTTAAACAATCTAAGAACCCTAAATAATTGATCCTGGCTATGCTAACAACTCTAATAACTCTTATGTGAAGATGAACACTTTACAATATGTTTCAATGACATGTGAGGTTCAAGCTAATCCACATTATCAAAAAAAGTACTTGCAATAAAATTTGAGCTTCATATAATGTTTTAGGAATTACATCATGTCAATTTGTTTCATTCATTGTGTCTTCATATTATTTTACATCAGCATCTTGATCCTCTATTTTCACTCTTCCTAGGTCTTTGAATTTACTAACATATCTCCTTGATAGTTGATGGTGACAAGCCACAAGAATCTACTACAGTGACTTTTGGTCATATAGTTCAACTACCCACATCGATACCTTAGACAACTCCATCTTTACAAACATTTGACTTTCATTTCTAATAAAAATAGTTATCACCATCTTCTAAAACTACAAATAATAGAGAAGAATTTCATTTGTTAGTTGTAAATTAGGTTTTATTGAGAGTTTCAAAACTTTCAAAGCTTTGGTTTTGTGTATTATCTGCAATAATAAATAATCATATGGTGACATAATCCTTTGATTCCTAAACATTTTATCAGAGCTTTTGGAGCATTCCAAATTTTTCCATTGGCTCACAAGTGTAGAGATAGCTACATAGGCAATGGATTTTAGCACAATATCTCTGCACTTACTAAAGAGTATTTTACTAGAGTATATTAGTACACTTAAGAAGATAAAATAAATATTTAAAAATCCTTGAAGGATGCATATTATTATTAGAGAGGTGTTCTTAAGGTTTAGCTTATACCTACTTCTAAATAAATGATGTAGAGATTACATCAATCTTGTGGTACATAGCACTGTTTTTCATCTAGACTAGATTCTAGATGCTTCCTCTGTGTGGGAGTATCTGTGGTTTTGCTAAGTCATTAAGTACTCTTGGTAGCTAGTATTTAACAGTGTCCTTGGATACTTAAGCTTGATGGAGATATTTTTGCAGTGGATTCACATAATGATGCCTTTGTTATTGATTTCAATGGGGGTGAGAATGACATGAAAAACATCTTCTAGTTACAGGGAGAGAAGTACATGAAAAACATCTTCTAGATTTGGGGGAGGATTGTACTTGAAATGGATAAAATATTGATGCAAATGGGGGAAGTGTATCAATGGGGGCGCAATAGCATTGATGGAGAGTTGTTCCTAAGATTCAAATTAGAATAATGAAGAGAATTTGAAAATAAATATAAAAATAGTAGAGTTGTATGTTTAGTATTCTTGGAACTTTGATGTTTTACATCTATGTCTCTAATGTAGCCCAAACCCTTCAAAAAATAATTTAGAAAATTACATAACACAAAAATTTTAGAATGCCAAATTTTTTATTAAACTTTTCCAACTCTACTCTACCTCTAGAATGAAAGAAAACAACTACTTATTACAATTTCAAAAATTACCATATTTGGCAGATTTTTTAGAAAAATAGATTTTTCTAGTTTTTGGTGATTTTCAAATCCCATCCTAAAAATCCTAATTTTTCTCAAGAAAAACCCCCAACTAAGGCAAGATGAATTTCCAACCAATCTACAAAATCAAGAATATGATTTTGGATTTATTACAAAAGAGACTCTCTAAAAAACTAGAAAAAATAAAACACAAAAACCCAATTTCAGAGGTTGAGATAAAATTTTGGGATCCCAAAAAAATGTCAAAATGGCCACCAATAAAGATTATCTCTATTGACAATCCAAGTAACTCCTCCACACATAATTGCCTATAAAATTTCATTCAAAACCCACATCTAAGTCAACAACCTTGATCCCCAGAGGCTCCTGCATCATTCTCGCCTACTTGAAAAGAAAAAAATTCCTACAAGTTCTAGTTCTCAATTTGCTTCCATTTAGACTCATCTAGCTTCTGCAAATCTCATTATGTAATTCAAGTGCTATATGTCGATGCCAACCCTTCCCATTGCACAAGATATCTATGGTAGTCACCTTGGCAAGTTTGAATAGTCTTCTTGTGTAGAATTTGTGCAAACTTTTCCCTTTTCTTGATGGGGATAGTATGTGTCTAGCCTATCACATCCTTGTTTTCAATAGAGGCATCATCACTATCGAAACTATATAAATCAAAAATATTAAACATAGGAGATATATCAAGGCCAGTGGGGATCTCTACCTCATAAGAAATATCATTAATCTTTTTATGAATCTTGTAGGGAAAAAATTATTATATTTCAATTTATGATAAGTCCTGGTAGGAAACCTCTCCTTTCTAAGATAAACCATCACTAGATCACCTACACTAAAAACCTGATACCTTCTAGTAGTAGCTGTGGAAGCTTTGTACTTCTCAATGTTGTCCTATTTAACTTTTGTCTCACATCTTCCTACAACTAGTAGAGCTTCTTTGTAAAGGCCTCTCTTTCATCACTAACTCTATCGCCCAAGGGAAGTTGCATCAAATCAAGAACACCCTGAGGATTATGACCATAAACAACTTGAAATGGTGACTTACTAGTTGACTTATTCATTGAGCTATTATAAGAAAATTCTACTAGCCTAGCAATGCCAAATCCCATTGTTTTGGCATCTCTCCAACAATACATCACAATAGAGTACCCAAACTATGATTGACAACTTATGTTTGTCCATCGGTTTGTGGATGATAAGCACCACTAAACTGTAACTTTGTCCCCATCTTCTTGCATAAGGTCCTCTACAAATGACTCAAGAACTTAGTATATTCATCAGAGGTGATCATTTTTGGAACCCCATGTAGTTTGACTATTTCATGAAATAATAACTCAGACACCCTAGTGGTATCACTAGTTTTCTTACAAGCAATGAAATGATCCATTTTTGAGAATGTGTCCACAAGTTTAGAGATAGAGTCATGACTCATTACCTTGATGTGTATGTGGTAGTTCTAGTACAAAATCCATACTCAAGTATGTCCATGGTCCTACTGGTACTGGTGAAAACATGTACAATTTGGTGTTCTAGGAGTGCCCCTACACTACTTGACAATTTTGACACCTTTCCACAAACTTGGTGATATCTCACTTCATCTTTGTCCAGTAGTACTTATTTGCTACCAAAGCTATTGTTTTATCATTCCCAAAATTCCTATCCATACCACTTCCATGAAATTCTCTAATAATATTTTCCCACATTGAGCCTATGGGAACACACAACTGCTTCCCCTTGAATAAGTAACCATCTTGCATAAGATACTCACCTTGAATAGTGTATGTGTGCCTAGGTACTAGATTCTTCAACTAATCAAGAACTTCCCAAAAGTCACTATTAGATTCATACAAGCCTTTGATTGCATCAAAGACAACTACTTATGTTTCCATGATGATCAAAAGAAAAACTTGCCTACCCAAGGCATCTACAACTTGAATTTGTTTCCTTGATTTATGCTTTAGAACAAAGTACACCCCTATAGGAAAGAGACCCATTTTGCATGTCTAGTATTCAATTTATTTTGTGTGTTCAAATATTTTAGAGCAATATGGTCTGTAAATAACACAAATTCTTTGGCTACTAGATGATGCTTCCAGTGTTTCAAAGCTTGCAAAATTGCCTGGAATTATATATCATATGCAAAATATTTCTTTTGCACATCATTTAATTTTTCACTAAAAAATGCAATGGGCCTGCCTTCTTGACTAAGTACAACATCAATGCCCACATGTGAGGCATCACATCCCAATTCAAAAACTTTATAAAAATCTATTAGGATTAGTATTGGAGCTTCAATGACATTCTTCTTTAAGTATTGGAAACTCTCTTTAGCCTCTTTGGTCATGAAAACTCCAAACCCTTAGTGTAGTCTAGCATAGGTGTTACAATTATACTAAAATTATGAATTAACATTCTATACAAAGTAGCCAAGCCCTGAAAACTTCTCACCTCAATGATACTATGTGGACTACGCCATTCAAGAATGGCTCAAACTTTGTTTGGATCCATCTTGACACCATCTACAAAAATGACAAACCCCAAAAAAACCAAACTTGTTTACGTGAACCTACATTTATTTAAATTCACATAAAGTTCCTCCCTTCTCAATACCCCCAATATGATCCTCAAGTATTGCAAATGTTCTTCCCTTCCCTTATAAAAAACCAATTTATCATCAAAATAAACAACTACAAACTTACTAATGTAGGGATGTAACACAATGTTCATGAGTCTCATAAAAGTACTAGGTGTGTTGGATAAACAAAAAGGAATAACCTTAAATTCATACAAACCATCCCTAGTTTTGAAAGCAATTTTTTACTCATCCTCCTCTTAGGTGCAGTTTGGTGGTACCCACTTCACAGATCAATCTTAGAGAAATGTGTTGCTCCAGCAAGATCATCCATCATGTCATCCAAACATGGGATAGGAAAATGATACATAATGGTTATCCTAGTGATGGCTCAACTATCTATGCACATCCTCCACGCTCGAACTTTCTTTGGGGTTAATAACACTAGGACAGCACAAGGGCTCATGCTTTCCTATACTAAACCTTTTTGTATGAGCTTAGTCACCTATCTATATAGTTTTGCATGTTGTGTTCTACTCATTATGTATATCACTTGATTGGGAAGACTTGCTTTAGGAATAAGATCAATATGATGTTGGATATCTCACTTTGGGAGAATTTCATCGAGTACCTCATCTGGAATAACATATGAATATTCTTCCAACACCATAATTGCTTCTGGTGGTATAGTCAAGTCTTCCTCTTTCCCCTTTTGTACTACCAATGCATAGAAACACCATGTTACTTTCATCTCATTGGCAAGTTCTTTTTCAAATAGCATACTTTCAATTTTTCCATCACCCCTAAGAGGTAATTTAAGATTACCTTAGATCCATCATTCTAGAAGGTGCGGTATTCTTTTCCCCATTATGAATAAGCTTTTTGCCATATTGCAAGGGACAACCCAAGAGGACATGGCATGCATCTATTAGAATCACATCACACCATAGCTCATCCTTGTAGACCTTTCCTATGGAAGATTTAACAATGCAACTATTATCTACTATGAGTTCACTTCTCTTTTAGACTGTTGTCACTTAGGTTTGCACCCTTGTCCAAGGCCTATGCGCGAGGACAACCTAGTGAAACATGGAAACAACCTCCAAGCTGTGGGACTTCAACTATGAGGTTGAGTCTCCAGAGAAGGACGGCTTCCTCTTACTATCAGGGTGCACCTATCTACTCTTGGAGAGGAAAGGGGAGAAGGAGAGCATGAAAGCAAATCTACCTAGTCTAATCTAAGGAGGTGATGCACCAAAATAGAGTGTTCAAACTTCATTTCTGCCCATATATGCACTACAAAACCAAGATAACATTCAAAAGACATACACACCCAAACTTATATCAATCAGTAACCACATATAGATCAAGAAACAAAATTGAATAACACAAGGAAAAGGATTTCACTTATATATTATCCAGTAGGCCAAAAATAGATACAGTATGCCAGTCACAGATCTCGACAATACACCAATGAGAGGCAAGATGAATGCACATACACATTGATGGCTAAAGGAGATGATACAGAATGTTATACAGCTCAGAGAAAAAGGGAATTTTACACTGCAGACCTGCGAGCAGTAGCAGAGAAATCAAAAAAGGAGTCCCCCCCCTAAGAAAAGATCACAAAATTGCCTTTATAGTTCAGGCATAACTGATGATTTTTTTCATTACATTTACTTCTCAACTACTGCCATTAACTTCTCATCCTGAAAATCCAATCAAAGATCTAGTAGTTTGAGTACCAAAAAATTTGATATTCCTCTGAGAAAGAGCCTGGAGAAGACAGAAATGGTGTCATAACTGCGCTCTGACCAAGTAGATGGATCGACTGAGATGGTGGAGTGTCTTTCTATGTTTCGCATTCACTCCTGAGTCGGTGGCATTGATCATAGGATCGAAATCTCACGGCAAAAACTTGATTCATTATTTTTGGCTCATGAATTCGTGAGGTCAAAGCAAGTCAAATAGTTCCTTATACACCAACTGGGCCACGCAGGCCGATCACCTCTTCTTGTTCTACCACCTGGGAAGTCCTCCATGGTTGACTCTCTGTTATTGAACTAGCCGCGCCAGCCTTGAACTATTATCATTAACTGCGGTGATTACAAACCTGATCGTGACATTAACTACCAGCCGCTAACCGTCAACCCTGGTCTACCAGTGAGACACGTGTCAGCAATACGCTATGTCGCTATGGTAAAGATCGCACAACTTCACCATAGCGAAACAACGCCTTCCATTGATCTGCCTTGATCTGACGATCATGAAGACTCGTCATGCTCCGTGCTGTCCCTACCCTAGGCCCATCATATCTGGCACCACCTCAGCAATCGCACTATGCCCAAATGACACCTAGCAATATCTAACCAATGTACCCTATTGCAACTTGGCCCCATTGATCCATGTGGCGAAAGGGCACCATGTTGCTATAGTAAAGATCGTGCAACTTCACCATGGCGACATGGTGCCTTCCGTCAATCTACCTTGATCTAACGGCAAGCAATAGATACTGCTTCTCAGTGCATCAACCAATAGGAACCGACCACGTATCGTTGTCTGTATTCCCTTGCCCTCCGACCCTAGACCCACGAGGACACATGTCCTCCAAGCGCCATGTCGCTAACATAAAACTCGTGCGGCTTATCCATAGTGCAATGGCACCTACCATTGATCTCTGCAGATCTAACGGTAGAGAAGTTAACCTTTTCTTGCACTGGCGACGTTGAAGATCTGGTCCGATGTGCTGACTGTATTCTGACCTGGCATACATGGTTGCTCCCCATTGGCCTAACGAAGCACCACCCTAGAAAATTTTGGTACTGCTTAATCCTAACCATCCCACGTGTCAACCGGGCGCTATATCGCTAATGAAAATTTTGTGAGTTTTTCGTTGGCGCCATGGTGCCTTGTCGCATTTTGAAACTTTCCAGCCTGTGAAACTGATCGCCCACCGCTAACTTTCTCGATGACGCAACCTGCCTGCCGTCAGACCTTTCTGTCGGGCACTATGTCGCTATAAAGATTTTCTAACCAACACAAGATAGTGACATAGCGCCCACGATGCCGTGAAACTTTTCCAACCCGCCAAACTTGTTGCTTGGCCCGTTGGACCCACCGAACACGTGGCGAAAGGGTGCCATGTTGCGAACGTAAATCTCGCGCAGCTTCTGATGGCGAGATAGTGCCAGCCATAGATCTAACTTAGATTTGACGGCAGAGAACTTGCGGGCCGTAGAAATTTTACAAGGCTTGATCGCTTAGATTTTTTTGATGTTTCTTAGGCATTTAAAAATAATATTAATTTTGGGACTAGCCGTTGGATGGGCTGGACATTTAAAATTTGAATCTTTGGCAGGTGAACAAATGATAACATTTCTGGCGACTCACAGGGGGAATGAGCGTGCTCGATGCATGACCAGTGCCTGTAAACAATCCATTGGACCATGGAGTCAAAAAGGTATGAATCTAAGAACTGTAAAACCCTAACCCATCTTTGAGGAGATCAAAACATTAAAAACCCTAGCTCTGCAACTGCAACCTCAAAACTGTCAAAACTTCAGAAGCTGGCAACTCAAAGTGAGAACCATGTGCACGCGCACTTATTGAAAAGTAGGAAACAACAGAAAATAAACTAAACTACTTATGTATAGGAAATCCCAAATTTTTAGAAACAGGGTTTCAGATAGAACCCATTTACTGGAATGGGCAAAATCTCTCCATTGGGCCGACTTAGCTAGAATGCATTAGCCTGTTTGCAACTGGCAATCAGATAGGGGCCACTCCATAGTGCATCAAATTTGGAATGTCTTCCTGGTTTTGTCCTATCTGCATCCCACTTTAGAACTAAATCTCCTTCTCTGAAGGTTCTGACCCTAGCCTTCTTATCAAAACTCCTCTTCATCTACTGCTGATGTATCTCTAGGGTTTGCATAGCCTTATTTCTCTTTTCTTCTAGTTCAATCAGCTCTGCCATTCTTACTGACATGGCATTATCTTCAATCAATTCCAACTAATGATCCAATTCCAAGGATGGGAATTCCAATGAAATTGGGAGTCTGGCCTCCCTACCATATACCAGCACAAAAGGTGAATTCCCAACAGATATCCTAGGTGTTATCCTATCAGCCCACAGAGCGGTTCTTAATTTCTTATGCCAGACCCTCTGATTGTCTTCTATTGTCCTCTTTATGATTCTGATCAAATTTTTGTTGGAAGACTCAGCCAAACCATTACCCTAGGGATAGTAATTTGATGATGTGCTTAGGTAGATATTGTGATTCATTGCCCATGCACAAATTTGGGTTCCAACAAAAGGCCTAGCATTTTCTGAGATGATAGTAGAAGGAGCACCAAACCTAGATACAATTCCATCAAGGAATTCAACAACTGATGGTTCTGTGGCGTCCTTCAAGGCAACTACCTCTGTCCATCTAGTGAAATAATCAGTAGTAGCCAAAATCTATTTTTGACTTGCACTAGATGGAGGATTAATGGGGCCTATAAAATCCAACCCTCACTGGGTAAAGGGCTGATCCACCTGAATAGGATGAAGGGGAAGAGCTGCAAGCCTCTGTTTTCCTGAAAAGAAAGCACACTTCTCACATTTTCTCACACATCTATAATAATCATGGAATAGAGAGGGCCAATAATAACCAGCCCTCATAATCTTCATGGCAGTTGTTCTTGCAGAGAAATGGCCACCATCAGGGCCATCATGAAGTTCCTTAATCATCCTCTCAGCTTGATCCTCCTCAATGCATCTCAACAGGGTCCCATTAAAATCCCTCCTGAATAGGATACCATCAATTACAACATAGGGAATGGACTGCAGTCTATATTGTCTTCTTTTAGCTCTGTCCATTCCCTAAGGGTATCCATCCCCTAATAAGAAGCTCTTCATGTCATTTATCCAACTCCTTGGACCATTAACATTTCCTTCCTCCTGTTGCTCTGTTATTACCATAGCAGCCTCTTCATCTGAATCCTGGCCTGATAACATTTCTTTGCATAATCCTTTCCCTCTTACCAGCTTGGTAATCCAAATATCAACATCATATTCCATTACCCTAGTGATCCATCCAGCTCTCTTTTCACTGATATCTTTGCTTGACAAGAAGTCTTTTACACTAGCATGGGGCACCAACAAATGGATCCTATAGTGGGATAAGAGGTGCTTGAATTTCTTCAAGGCTCTGATAACTACAAGGGCTTGCTTCTCTACAAAGTTGTACTTATCTTCATATTCCTTGAGCCCTTCACTTAAGAAGGCTATGGGCTGCTCCTCATCCTTGTCATTTGTTTGAGTCAAGATAGCAGAGATACTTGACTCACCACCTAGAGTGTAGAGGATGAAATCTTTCTCAAAATTTGGGTTCATGAGAGTAGGGGCTGAGGCTATGGCTGTCTTGATCTCTTCAAAAATCTCCTTCCCTTCCTTGGTCCATGAGAAGACCATACCTTTCTTCAGCATAGCTGTAAGAGGTTTCACCATGGTAGCAAGATTAGGAATAAACCTTCTTACAAAATTTATTCTACCAAGGAAACTTTGCAGCCCCTTCTTGTGTTTAGGAAGAGGAAGGGCCAGTATTGCTTTTGTTCTTTCTGGATCAATGGTTAGCCCATCCTTAGATATAATGTGTCCCAATAATTTTCTTTGGCTTGTAGCAAAGACACACTTGGTTGGGTTGAGGGAGACCCCAAACTCTCTACATCTTAGAAATACCTGTCTTAGATGATCAAAATGATCTTCTACATTTTTTGAATATATAGTTATATCATCAAGGTATACCAAGACAAACCTGTCAATTAATTTTTTGAAGGCCATCTCCATTGCCTTCTGAAATGTGGCACCTACATTTGTTAGTCCAAATGGCATCTTGCAATAAGCATAGGTGCCCCATTTATTAGTAAATGTTGTCTTATGTCTGTCAGATTCTTTAACCAGCACTTGATTATAACCAGAGAATCCATCAAGAAAATAAAATCTCCTTGAACCACTGACCTTGGATAGAATCTTCTCAATGGAAGGGAGAGGATGGTGATCTTTAAGAGAAGCCTGATTAAGGTCTCTGAAGTCCACACATAGTCTGATTTCTCCATTCTTCTTCCTTACAGGGACTAGGTTAGCTACCCATGATGAGTGTTTGATAGGAAATATTATATTAGCCTCTATCAACTTGGATAGTTCTTTTCTCATTAGGGGCTCAATCTTAGGATTCACTGGCCTCTGTTTTTGCCTTACTGGTTTGGCCTTATCAATTAAATCTATGGTATGCTGAAACAAACTAGGGTCAAACCCTTTTAAGTCATCATATGTCCAAGCAAATACATCATTAAATTCTCGACATAACTAAATGAAGTTTTCTTGCTTAGTTTCAGAACATACCTTCCCCATATTCAGAGATTTTCTGTCAGTAATTATAACTGGGGCATAATCATCCTTCTCTGCAGCTAGATTCATTCCTTTGCCTCTTGTTTGATCATCAGGATTAAAGACACTCTCCAAGGTAATCAGACCCTTGGGCAACTTGTTAGAACTGAGATGAATGATCAGATCACCATACTGATCTTGTAGTCTTGACTGGTTTTTATCTAAGAATTCTGCCTCATTTTGCAAGAAACTCACAATTTTCTCATCAGAATCAAACACCTGCCAATGAGTGTTTTTGTCAAGGATGGCAGGCCTCACTACCATCTTTATTTGTTGCTTCTTTTCTTCCTCAAGATTCCCTGGTACATCACAAGCTACACCCATTGCTGCAAGTCTATCAGCATGTCTATTTTCTTTCCTAGGAATGCTCTGAATATTAAATGCATTGAAGCCCTCAAGAAAATCCCAGACTTTGTGTTTGTAAGACTTGAGCAGGCCATTTTTGGTGATATTCTAATTTCTCACTTGATTGACTACCAACTCACTATCCCCATATACTCTCAAGGCTTGAATTCCTTTCTTTTCGGCAAGTAAGAGACCTTGAATCAAAGATTCATACTCGGCCACATTATTGGTTCAACTAAATTGGAGCCTAAAGGAGAAGTAGTATCTTATTTGTGTAGGAGAGATCAACATAACACTAGCCCCTGATCCATTTCTATTCCTTGAGCCATCAAAGTACATACTCCATGTTTCATTTATATCATCATTAGTCCCAACAAGATTAGGAACTTGAGCATCTTTCTCTATTATGCAATATGTACTAAGGCCTATCTCAGGAGTCTCTAATATAGGCTCAAACTGATATGCATTTGCCCACTCATCCAAGAAAAAATTAGGAATCTCTACTATGGAAGTGACAGGCTCATTTACTATGTCATTTTCATCCATCTCTAGAATAGGGCAATTCATGTTGATGGGATTGGGGGTGTAAGATTCAGTGTGATGAAGGGCTTGAGGCTCTGCTCTAATTGAGGCATTGGCTCCATATCTAGTCTTAAAAGACATATATGACCAATCAGTAGATATGAATCCACCAATTTGAGCAGTGAAGTCTCTTGAAAGATAGATGGCAAAATAGGGCTTGACTTCAGCAACAGATATGTCTTGAATCACAGTGCAACCAGGGCATGCATGTAGGGCCATTTCCACATTCCTAAGGATACCTACGGTTTTGACAGTACTAACATCTAATTGTAACACATCCCTAACAATGGACTCATATTTCATTCCTAAAGCATCAACAACACACCTAGGCATTACTGAGCTACTAGCCCCTAAATCTATCATGCAATTGTGGACTAATTTGCCCCCTATAATCAGAGAAACATAAAATGGAGGAGGTCTAACCTTTTTATTTGTCTCCACATCCCTTGCTGGTTGTACTAGACTTGTGGCACTCTCCATGGTAGATGGTTGATCCTTGGGTTCAATCTTCTCTAATTCTTGCTACAGCATCCTCTTCTATATCCCACATAGAAATATTCACATTGGTCTTCTTCATTTGTTCTACCACACTGAAAGGTGTATTAGGAACTTTGGTAGAAACTTTGGGAGCTGCACTTATAAGAGGTTGAGATGGAGCAACATAAGGATCACTTGCATATTTCTTTCTAGAATCTTGCTTTTGTTGTTGTGAAGTGCTTGTTTGTTCATTTGTTGCATGTGCATGAGGTGTAGCACTTGAAGTTGAGGCCTTCTTAGGAGAAGGAGGGGCAGCATGTTCCATAGCTCTCTTCTTACTTCTAGTGTTATGACCAACGGAATCCTAGTTTACGTTACAATGCTCCCCAATTTGATGATTCATGAAAGAGAAATCATCATGTCCTTGAATATATGAGGCCTCCTTGGAATGATCCTCCTTGTATGATTGCTTTGCTACAGGTTCTTGGTCAATTAGGGCCAAATAAGATTCTGCCTTCTGGCACATGCAATAGGCATAAGAATAGTTGCAAGAAGGACAAAAATCTTGATCTTGGGCCAAGTTATTTTGAGGGACTATAGCTCTATTCTGATTTGAGCTTGAAGCAGAAGCATGACTATTTTGCCTACCCTAATCAAAAGAGCTATTCCACTAATTAGGAGGCCTACCACCATTTGGAGCTTGATATTGCAATTGGGGAGGCTTGCCACTTTGAGCTTGTTGCCTTTCTAAGGTCACCACCTTGTTACTCATTTTTTGAATCATAGAAAAACTATCCTCTAATCTCTTCCCTTGGTCCTTCAACTCCCTCCCTTGCTCTTGCAATTTTTTATCTAGGGTCTTCTCTCTCTTATATGTATTCAGTACTAGGCCTTGGAGCATCTCTTTGAGTTCATCTATCCCATTTGAGGATGTGGGATCTTGGGGTACTGGAGTAAGGGCTTGTGATGTAGAAGTTGTAGGAAGAGGGGCTATTGCTGGTTGGTGGTTGGGAACATCAGGAAAGAAAGGCATAGGGGGGCTTGGAGCCAACTTTCCTCCTTGTATTAGGACATTCTCAGCTTTTATGGCTATCTCATAAGCATTAGGCAAGGTATCTCCTCCCATAGTTTGGATTGTAGTGGCAATATCACTGTTAAAAGCTCTAAGGTAATGCAAGAAGGCATTACCAGGGGTAGGTTTCACTGTAGTAGGTATTCTATCCCATATATTTTGAAATCTATAGTTAAAATCAGTCATACATTCATGGGGGACTCTTTTAACAGTAGTTAGCTGCTCTAAAAGTGACAGATAGTCACTTTTATCCTCAAAATATTTGCATAATCCTACTCCTAGTCCATCCCAATCAGTTATAGAACCATGAGCTAAGCCTCCATACCACTGTAATGCTTTTCCTTTTAAAGATGAGGCTAGAAGTCTGACCGCAACATCATCCTCTGTAATACCATGAATATTATAGACATTTGCGACTTCTTGGATATGCTCTAAAGGGGAGATGGAAGTTTCACTAGTAAAATTAGGTATACTTTTGAGTGCAGATACCGGTATGTCATGTCTTTGGGCTAACAATAGAGGACTTCCACCATTAAAGGTGGCAAAAGCATGAACTCTTGGCTATGCCATGTAAACAAGTGTTCTATTGATGAGTGTTGATGGCAATCTAGGTTGAGTTCGAGCAACAGGAGGAGTAGAGACAGATCTTACAGGTATATTAACTGTTATTACACCCCTAACTAGTGATAATGAAGTTCTAGTCCTCCTTCTTCTAGGATTTGAAAGAAAAAGCTCTTGATATTGAAATTTACCTCTAGAAGACGCCCTTGTTTCAGCTCTGGGCATGAATTACTGCAACTTTGGCCTGGAACCAGATTTGTTGATGTTCAGAGTCGCCAAGTACTTTGAAGGATCAACCTCTTAAAGGCTTAAATACTGAAGCCAGCACTACCTCTTCAGCATTAATCTCTGAAACTCTTTCTTCTTGACACCAGTAGACTTCAAATTCTGTTTGAAAAGTGTCCCATCGGGCGTGCCAAAAATTGTTGTCACTTAGGTTTGCACCCTTATACAAGGCCTATGCACGAGGACAACCTAGTGAAACATGGAAACAACCTCCAAGCTGTGGGACTTGAACTGTGAGGTTGAGTCTCCAGAGAAGGCTGGCTTCCTCTTACTATCAGGACGCACCTATCTACTCTTGGAGAGGAAAAGGGAGAAGGAGAGCACGAAATCAAATCTACCTAGTCTAATCTAAGGAGGTGATGCACCAAAATAGAGTGTTCAGACTTCATTTCTACCCATATATGCACTACAAAACCAAGATAACATTCAAAAGACATAGACACCCAGACTTATATTAATCAGTAACCACATATAGATCAGGAAACCAAACTGAATAACATAAGGAAAAGGATTTCACTTATATATATCTAGTAGGCCAAAAATAGATACAGTATGCCAGTCACAGATCTCGACAATACACCAATGAGAGGCAAGATGAATGCACATACACATTGATGGCTGAAGGAGATGATACAAAATGTTATACAGCTCAGAGACAAAGGGAATTTTACACTGCAGACCTGCGAGCAGTAGCAGAGAAATCAGAAAAGGAGTCCCCCCCCAAGAAAAGATCACAAAATTGCCTTTATAGTTCAGGCATAACTGAGGATTTTTTTCATTACATTTACTTCTCAACTACTACCATTAACTTCTCATCCTGAAAATCCAATCAAAGATCTGGTGGTTTGAGTACCAAAAAATCTGATATTCCTCATAGGAAGAGCCTGGAGAAGACAAAAACGGTGCCATAACTACGCTCTGACTAGGTCGATGGATCGACTGAGACAGTTGAGTGTCTTTCTCTGTTTCGCATTCACTCTTGAGTCGGCGGCATTGATCACAAGATCAAAATCTCACAGCAAAAACCTAATTCATCATTTTTGGCTCATGATTCCGTGAGGTCAAAGCAAGTCAAACAGTTCCTTATGCACCAACTGGGTCACATGGGCCGATCACCTCTTCTCATTCTACCACCTAGGAAGTCCTCCGTGGTTGACCCTCTGTTATTGAACTAACCGTGCCACCCTCAAACTATTATCATTAACTACGGCGATTACAAACTTGACTGTGACATTAACTACCAGCCGCTAACCGTCAAGATCCATGTCAGCAAGACGCTATGTCGCTATGGTAAAGATCGCACAACTTCACCATAGTGAGACAGCGCCTTCCGTTGATCTGCCTTGATCTGACGATCATGAAGACTCGTCATGCTTTGTGTTGTCCCTACCTCGAGCCCATCATATCTGGTGCCACCTCAGCAATCGCACTACGCCCAAATGACACCTGGCAATATCTGATCGACGTACCCTATTGCAACTTGGCCCCACTGATCCATGTGGCGAAAGGGCACCATGTCACTATAGTAAAGATCATGCAACTTCACCATGGCGACATGATGCCTTCCGTCGATCTGCCTTGATCTGACGGCAAGCAATAGATACTTCTCCTCAGTGCATCGATCAATAGGAACCGGCCACGTATCGTTGTCTCTATTCCCTGCGCCTCCCACCCTCGACCCATGAGGACACGTGTCCTCCAAGTGCCATGTCGCTAACATAAAACTCGTGTAGCTTATCCATAGCGCGATGGCGCCTTTCGTTGATCTCTATAGATTTGACGATAGAGAAGTTAACCTTTTCTTGCATTGGGGACGTTGAAGATCTAGTCCCATGCACTGACTATATTCTAACCTGGCATACATGGTTGCTCCCCATTGGCCTAACGAAGCACCAACCTGGCAGATTCTGGTACTGCTTAATCCTGACCATGCCACGTGTCAACTGGGCACTATGTCGCTAACGGAAAACTTGTGAGTTTTTCGTTGGCGCCATGGCGCCTTGCCGCATTTTGAAACTTTTCGGCCCGTGAAACTGACCACCTGCTACTAACTTTCCCAGTGATGCAACCTGCCTGTCATCAGACCTTTCCGTCAGGCGCTATGTCGCTATGAAGATTTTTCAGCCAACACACGATAGTGACATAGCGCCCATGATGCCGTGAAACTTTTCCGACCCACCAAACTTGTTGCCTAGCCCGTTGGACCCACCAGACACGTGGCAAAAGGGCACCATGTCGTGAACATAAATCTCGCGTAGCTTCTGATGGTGAGATAGTGCCAGCCGTAGATCTGACTTAGATCTTATGGTAGAGAACCTGTGGGCCATAGAACTTTTACAAGGCTTGATCGCTTAGATTTTTTCGATGTCTCTTAGGCATTTAAAATAATATTAATTCTGGGACTAGCCATTGGACAGGCTGGACATTTGAAATTTGAATCTTTGGCGGGTGAACAAATGATAACATAGACCATGGAATCCGATAAGGATGAGGGTTCTTTTCATACTAGAGATTTAGTTTCTCCCCAATTTCTTCATAAACCATATTCTCATAGTTGCCTCCATCAACAATTACCTAACATATCTTTCCTCTTGAGGTACACCTGGTCCAAAGTATGTTCGTTCTGAACCATGAATCAACAATTCTTTTCTCCTCTACATCCTCCTTTTTCGGAATAATTGTTCTTCTCCTCATCATAAGACTTTCTCTGATATTCGGAAATACTCAAAGGCCATGTGTCATTCTTCTCCACACCTAAACAAGTTAGGGGCATTCTCTAATTTTCCTAGCCTCTTTTGCTTATGTAGCCATGGCATCTCTAAAACCCCCTGAACCTCTTTCTTGATTTGGAGGATCTTACCTAGTGTGTATATTTTTTTTGAATCATTGAAAAGTCTCTGCCTAACCATTATTAGAACCTCCCTAAAATTGGGTTGAGCTACCCCTTTGACCACCTCTATTCCTTTGAATATATTTCCTATTCTTCTTTTCTTTAGCCTTTAGAGCTAATTAGTAGGCTTCCTCCATATTGTTAACACAATGCATGCTCAGTTCATCTTGGATAGAAAATTTAAGGCAATTTATGTATCTAGCAACCATCTACTCATCATTTTCTTGATGCTCTATTATCATGGATAACTTATAGAACTCATTTGTGTACTCTTGTACAAGAGATAAATTTTTCTTCAAATTCTAGAACTTACAAAAGCCGGTTTGTGAGTAATCCAAGGGAAAGAAATTTTCTCGAAGCTTTTTCTCCATCTTGCTCCATGTTTTGATCTTTTCCTTTTGTTTTCTAGTTCATTCTTTTGGGAGGTGATTCGACCATATCATTGCACGTCCTTTTAATTTTGTGCATGAAAATTTCATCTTCTTTTCCTTTTCCATAGGCTTCCATTCAAAAAATTTCCCCATCTCATTTAGCTAGTCTATCAACTCTTCTAGCTTAAGACTACCAGCATAGTCTGAAACATCGATCTTGATCCCTTCATTTTTACCCTCTAAAACCCAAAGCACTTTATCTTCATAGGTCAATTATTCCAAGTGTTCTTCTTCATTTTAATTACCACCTCTTTGATTTCCCTCTTCACCTAATTTGTCCTCTCCTTGTACTATTGGTATTCATTAATTATCCATTTGCTAATTCAACTATTCAATCTACCTCTACATATTGAGCATAAATATTTGCACTAGAATGAACCCTCCTCTTCCTCTTCCTCTTTCTCTCCTAGCCATCTTCAAGCACTAATAAAAAATGATGTAGCTCAAACATTTCAAACAATATTCAAAAAATTACACAACACAAAAGTTCCAGAATATTAGATCCTTCACTAAAAAATTTCAACTCTTCTCTACCTCTAAAATGAAAGAAAATACCTACTTATTACAATTTTGAAAATTACCATATTTGGCAGGACTTTTGAGAAAAATACAATTTTCCATTTTTGGTAATTTTCAAAATCCATCCTACGAATCCTAATTTTTCCCAAGAAAAATCCCCAACAAAGACAAGATGAATTTCCAACTAATCTATGGAATCAATAATATGATTTTGGATTTATACCAAAGCTTAAACCTAATGCTCACATTGAACAAAATTGAACTCTAATGCTGACACCAAACCAAATTAAATCCTCTCTTTGAAAATACAAACTAATGAATCTTATGAAGAGGGTGAGATGCATGAGGTAGAGAGATAATTAGGAACAATAGACGGTGAGAGAGGAATGGATAAAGGAATAGGTGGGATGGAGGAAATATGAGACAGAGATAAAGGGAGAAGGATAAGAGAGATGAGATAGAGCTCAAGAAAGAGGATAATTATAAGGATAGAGATAGATGGAAATAGTGGAGATAGAGGGAGTGATTAAGAATTAAATAGGATAATTAGGAGACAAAAATGTGACTTTGTAGTTGTGGAAAAGAGGGTGGCAAACAAGTGTGTGTGTGTGTGTGTGTGTGTGTGTGTGAGAGAGAGAGAGAGAGAGATGTAGGAACATCTTGGGTTGCATTTCTATCCTATAGTTTTCAGTTTTTATTTTGTTGCTAAAACTGGGTTCTGTTGAAACTACATTTTCTAGTTTTTGGGTGCCTGTTGTAGACTATTTAACTAATTTTCCATCTTGAATGAAGGGTTTTGCACTTCATGGATTCAAAGGGATCTAGATTAATATCTATGTTCTAGAGATAATGTCCTAACTGCTTATAGTTTGGGAGATATGGAAATTCCCCCAGAACATCAATTTTTGACAATTCTACACAATAGTTTTCTACGCTCAACTTTCAAAATGGATGCACACTTTTTCTTAATGAATTAGATGTTTCAGACTTAAGAAATTGTAGAGGACCTATATATCTACCCATAGTTTGAATCATCAATTCTAACTCATTCAGAGCTAGGAGATATCGCAATTTTTCTCGAACATCAATTTCAGGACAGTTAATTATTGATGCAAGCTGACTTGTGTATTTAATTTTGGTTTATTTTCATTTAATATTTTTTGATAGACAACTTGTGGATTTTCCATGTTCTATAATGATCTATAATCCATTTTGGCTAGTATAAATAGAGTGTTTAGGTTTAGACCTAAATAGTTTTTAGAAAGTTTGGAAGAGGATTGCAGAGCAGAACTGGAAAGTGTGAATTTGTTGTGGGATCTTTGAATGTGAATGTATTTGTATTTGGCCATAACCTAGAAGGAATTATGGATAGGAATGTATGAAGATATTTTGATGAATCAATAGAAGTATTTCACTCTTCTTCCTACTTTGGTTGTTGTTCTTTGTGTTTGCTTCTATTGTGTTAACTCTTGCAGGGTGATTCAAAGAGTTGGGTGTGCCTTTGGTCCTGGTTTTCCCTATCCATACTTGCATCAGGTGGTATCAGAGCTTGAGGTTCATCTTTGTGAAGATTGGATTATGTAGAACCCTAATTTGGATTTGGTTGTAGGGTGGCCGATGTGTAGGTTTGAACTATAACTTGTAGAGGGTTACAATCTTCCAAGAACCTAATTTGTAAAGATGGTTTGTGGTAGAGGAAATAATGTTGATAATGCTATATTGGATTAGTTGAGACAAATTGTAGCTAGATTAGATGCTGTGGAGATAGCCCAAAGGAGAGGAGCACATCTTGATGATGTAAGTGATGATGAATCAGCCACACCAAACCATAATCTAGAACTTGAAGAAGATCAAGATGAGGAAAGATTGTTGAGAGTGTTGTCTAGGGAAAATTCAAAGCTTGCTGTAGAAGTTGTTCCTTATGATAGAAAATTGGATACCAATGTTGTGTTAGATTGGATCTTAGATATGGAGAAGTTCTTTGAGTATGAAAACACTTATGATAATAGAAAGGTGAAGATTGTAATCATTAGGCTGAAAGATCATGCATCACTATGGTAGGAGCACTTGCAAACTGATAGACAAAGGAGAGAAAAGGAGAAGATTAGAACTTGGTTGGAGATGGTGAACAAGGTAAAGAAAAAATTCCTTCCTACTGATTACCAAGATAACTTGTTGAGAAATATGCAAAATTTGAAACAAAAGGACATGACTATGAAAGAGTATATTGAGGAATTATATAGATGGGACATTAGATCTAGACATGTGGATGATGATGTTGAGAAAATTGTAAGGTACATAAATGAATTGAGATCTGGAATTCAAGATGAAATAAGTTTTGTGAAGTTGGAAAGTGTGGAAGAAGCATATCAATATGCCTTGAAATTTGAGGAGATCTTGACAAAGAAGCATGAACAAAGACAAAGAGGTAGAGGTGGTAGATTCTAGAGAGGCAAAGGTAGATCTTATGGTGAAGGTGGAAAATCTGACAATTTTGTGCAAGATAAAGGAAAATCTAAATGGAAGAATGATGAAAAAGACAAGACTGAGTGAAAAGGTGGCAGTTCATACTAAGGAGGTACTAGATTTTATCGAGGAAGAGGTAATTCTTATCCTAGAGGTGGTTTTCATGGTAATTTTTTAAAATTTGGTATAGAAGGACATAGATCTTTTGAATGTAGATCTTCTGAAAGTGGGTAGAATAATAGAAATATTGCGATTCAAGAAGACATTGAGAGTTCACCAAGTGGACCTAAGGCTGGAGAAAATTTGATGGTGAGAAGAACCTTATGTAATAAGGGAAACAATGAGGAACATGTCCTTAGAAGGAGTCTTTTCAAGACCAGATGTAAGATGAATGGAAAATGTTGCAAGGTGATCAGTGATAGTGGAAGTTCTACAAATTTGGCATCAGAAGAGTTGGTTACAAAGTTAAAGTTGTAGAGGTTGAAACATCCCAAGCCCTATCATGTTTCATGAATCAAAGATGAGCATAAGATATTGGTAAGTGAGCAATGCCTTGTGAAGTTCAAAATTGGACATTACTTTGATGAAGTCTTGTGTGATATTATGCCTATGGATTGTTGTCATATTTTTTTGGGTAGACCTTGGAAATATGATACATATACTGTGCATGATGGAAGATTGAATCAATAGACACTTTGGGTAAATGGGAAGAAACAAACGTTGTTGCCTTTAATTGAAAGTCTAGATGAGGTCAGTTGTACTACAATAAAAGTTTGTATGATTAATGGAAAGAAATTTAAAAAGGAAGTAAAGAAGAATCAAGTTTGTTTTGCTATAATTCCTTGAGAACTAAGTGTTGGTAGTAATGACCAAGCAAAAAAACTTGGTAATCACAAAATGACATCTAAAATTATAGAATTGTTGCTAATGATATTCTTGATGGTTTACCTCCAATAAGAAGCATAAGTCATTGTATGGATCTAAATCCTGGAGCTAGTTTTCCAAACAAAGCACCATATAGATTGACACCTATAGATAATGAAGAACTTAACAAACAAGTGCATGAGTTATTGCAAAAAGGCTTGATCAGAGAAAGTTTGAGTCAATTTTTTGTACCTACTATATTAGCACCTAAAAAGAATGGAGAATGGAAAATGTGTACTAATTCCAGAGCTATTAACAAAATCATAGTGAAATATAGGTTTCTTATGCTGAGGATGGATAAAATAATGGATTGTTTGAGTGGAGCAAAGTATTTTACCAAGATTTATTTGAAGAGTGGCTATCATCAGATCAAAATCAGAGAAGGTGATGAATGGAAGACTACTTTCAAAACAAAAGATGGTTGTATGAATGGTTGGTTATGCCTTTTGGTTTGACTAATGCACCTAGTACTTTTATGAGGTTAATGAATGAAGTTCTGAAAAGATTCTTGGGTAAGTTTGTGATTTTTCATTTGGATGATATTCTAATATTCAACAAGACTAAGGAAGAACATCTTGAGCATGTTAGGCAAGTATTACAGAGATTGAAAGAGGAAAAGTTGTTGATTAATCTGAAAATGTGTTCTTTTATGCAAGAGGAGATTGTGTTTTTGGGATTTTGGATTTCATCTGATGGATTGAAGATGGATCTTGAGAAGGTTAAAGCAATTTTGGAATGGCCTAAACCTAAGAATGTGGGTGAGGTAAGATCATTTCATGGTTTGGCTAGTTTTTACAAAAATTTTATAAACAATTTTAGTGTTATTTTTAATGCTATGACTGAGACAATGAGGGGAGATAAAAAGGAATTCAAGTGGACACATGGAGCTGATAAGAGTTTTAAGACTTTGAAATGAAAGATTGTCAAACTACCTATATTGGCTTTTCCTCATTTCAACAATGTATTTCAAGTTGAATGTGATGCAAGTGGTAATCCAATAGGAGCTGTATTAAGTCAAGAAGGTAAGCTTGTTGCTTTCTTTAGTGAAAATTTGAATGATGCTAAAAGGAAGTATTATGTATATGATCAAGAATTTTATGCTATTTTTCAAGCTTTGGAGAAGTGGAGACATTATTGGATTCCTAAGGAGTTTGTGTTGTATACTGATCATAAAGCTTTACAATACTTGGGAAGTCAACATAAATTAAATTAGAGACATATGAAGTGGGTTGCAAAATTTTGCATTTGTAATCAATAATAAGAGTGGAGTTACTAACAGAGTTGTTGATGCATTGAGTAGAACATGTTCTTTGTTGACTAAAATGAAGATTGAAGTTCTTGGATTTGATGAAATGAAAGAGTTGTATGATGTTGATCCTAATTTTTTTGAAGCGTGGAGAGAGTGCGAAGCACCAAATCTAATAGATCACATAAGTAAGTATGATAAGTATTTCATTCAAGAAGGTATGTTGTTCAAAGGTATTCAGTTGTGTATTCCTAGAAGTTCTATGAGGTTGAATCTGATTAAGGAAAAGCATAGTGGTGGATTGGCTAGACATCTTAGAATAGATAAGACATTGAGTTTGCTAAAAGAGAAGTATTATTGGCCACAAATGTATAAGGATGTTTAGAAATTTCTAAAGAGTTGTGGATTTTGTCAAGTTGCAAAAGAAGTGAGTCAAAATATTGATTTGTATACACCTATTATTGTTCCTAAAAAACCTTGTAGTGACATCAGCATGGATTTTGTTCTTGGATTACCTAAGACAATGAAGGCGTATGATTCTGTATTTTTTGTGGTGGAAATATTTTGTACTTCATTCCATGTAGGAAGACATTAGATGTTGAGCATGTTGTTAAACTTTTCTTCAAAGAGATTGTGAGATTGCATGGATTACCAAAGAGTATTATTTCTAAAAGAGACAATAAGTTTGTTGGTTATTTTTGGAAGACTTTGTGGAAGAAGATGCGTACTAAATTGAAGTTTAGTTCTAAATTCCATCCACAAATAGATGGATAGATAGAGGTGGTGAATAGAAGCTTGGGTAACTTGCTGAGATGTTTAGTTGGGAACAAGCCAAGTAATTGGAAGATGGTATTGGCACAAGCTGAATTTGCATTTAATTATTCTATGAATAGGAGTATAGGAAAGACACCTTTTGAGATTGTTACTAGAATGAAGACTAGAGGAGTATCATATTTGAGAGATATTATTGGTGAAGAAAAGATAAGTGTTGCAGGAGAAGAATTTGCTGATTTTATGGAGTCTTTGCATATTGAAGTGAAGTTGAGGATAGAACAAAGTAATCAAAAGTACAAGGAGAATGTTGATCAATCTAAGAGACATCATGATTTTCAAGTTGGTGATGAGGTGATGGTTCATTTGAAGCAAGGAAGATTTCCAGTTGGAACATACAATAAGTTGAAGATGAAGAAGTTTGAATCTTGTAAGATTTTTAAGAAATTTGATAGTGGAAATGCTTATGAAGTTGAGTTACCTAATGACATGTCCATATATCTCCTATATTCAATGTTGTTGATTTATACAAGTATCATGTGTTAGAGGATGAATTTGTTGTATCAGAGGACTATCCTAAGAAGCAGATTGAAGAAGTTGAACACATATTGGATCAAAGAATTGGTAAGAGCACAAGGGGAAAATATTATTATGAATATTTGGTGAAGTGGAAAAACATACCTATGGAAGATGCTTCATGGATTTCTCAATCTGAGTTGGATTCAGCTCAGGTTTTGACATATCAATGATTCAAGAGAATCATTTCTTCCAACCCTGGATGTTTGATGTTGGAGCATCCTGGGTTGCACTGCTATCCTGCATGTTTTCAATTTTGATTTTGTTGCTGAAACTATGTTTTCTAGTTTCTAGGTGCTTGTTGCAAACCATGTAACTAATTTTCCATATTGAATGAAGGGTTGTGTACTTCAAGGATTCAATAAGTCCTATAGTACTATCTTTGTTCTAGAGAAAAAGTCCTAACTCCTTATAATTTGGGTGATATGGCAATTCTCCTGGAACATTGATTTCTGGCAGTTCTACACGATAATTTTCTATGCTCAACTTTCGGAATGGATGCACACTTTTCCTTAATGAATCAGACCTTAAGAACTTAAGGGATTGTAGAGGACCTATATCTCTACTAGTAGTTTGAAGCACGAGTTCTAACTCAATTGAAACTAGGAGATATCGTGATTTTTCTTAGACATCAATTTCAAGATAGTTAATTGTTGATGTAGGCAGACTTGTGTATTTAATTTTGGTTTATTTTCATTTAATATTTGTTGAGAGCTGACATGTGGCTTCTCCATGTTCTAGAATGATCAATAAGTCATTTTGGCTAGTATAAATAGAGTTTTTATGCTTAGATCTAAATAGCTTTTAGAAAGTTTGGAAGAGGATTGTAAAGCATAACTGGAAAGTGCAAATTTGTTGTGGGATCTTTGAATGTGAATGTATTTTTATTTGGCCATAACCTAGAAGGCCTTATAGCTAGGTATGTATGAAGATATTTTGATGAATCAATATAAGTATTTCACTCTTCTTCCTCCTTTGATTACTATTCTTTGTGTTTGCTTCTATTGTGCTAACTCTTGTAGGGTGGTTTAGAGAGCTGGGTGTGCCTTTTGCCCTAGTTTTCCCTATCCATCCTTGCATCAGAGAGGGGGGGGTGTACAATTACTCTTCTATAAGATCTATTCATTCCATGTGTTCAATTCAAATAGAACCCTAACTATAATAAGGAATAAAAATTATACACTATCCAAATATCAACACTAACTCTCATATTGAACCAAATTGAAAAAAAAGCTTTACCTTAAACTTGGTTCAATCCTAAGCTCTAGAATAAATCCTTATACTATTTCTAATAGTAAATAATACTAAAACCTACTCAAAATTTTTACTTAATACTATTTATCAAATTATAGCCAAACCCTTAAGAGGAATTTGTATGTAAAAGGCATGAGGTAGGGGGGGGATAGAGAGAGAGAGAGAGAGAGAGAGAGGGCATTGGAAAAACTTGAGGTAGTGAGTGCAAGTAGATATTTAGGGTGATGGTATAACAAGAGGAGGAAAGATAAACAGATAAGTAGGAGTGGGTAGATGGTGATGGGAGAAGAGACATATAGTAGAGGGAATCACTAGGGAACATTTGAAAGATGGAGTGAGAGATGGGGGAGAGGGTGAGAGACATGAGATTGAAATATAGGGTATATAGGAGTAAGATATGGTGATACGGTATGATAAATATTATGGTAGGCCTACTCAAGTCATGTGCTCAATCCAAATAGAACCTTAAATCTAATAGGGAATGCAAATTATACACTATTCAAATCTTAGCCATGTAACCCTTAATTTCTAAAAAATTGAACACAAGTTGCTCTTAATATCAAACCCAAATTACTCTTATGAACTAATATCAATCCAAATTCCATACTTTAAATTAAACATAACTATAAACTAAACTATATAAATAGTACATTTTAGGTAAGTATTCCAATTAAATTAAACCATAACACTAATGTATATTGAAACAACAAAATTAACCAAAATAAATCTTAAAATCAAAATTAAACTTTAACCTACCAAAAATTTCAATTAGAATAAGATTGTGAGGCTAATTAAATGTTACGTCAAATATTAGGCTAAGTTAAAATAAATATCTAAAACTAATAAAAAACTAAGCTTATTCCTAATTCTAAACCAAAGTAGAATGTAACCCTCAACTATATTTTACAATAATGCTTATGGTAGTTCCATTCAAAGAGCACATTCCATCCAAATGAAACCCTATATGTGAAAGAATTTTAAAATTATATCTAACCAAAGCTTAAACCTGACCCTCACATTAAACAAACTTGAACCCTAATACTAACACTAAACTAGATAAAATCACTTCTCCAAAAGTACATTATAATAAATATTGGGAAGCTAGTGAGAAACATGAGGTAGAGAGATCAGTATGATAATTAGGAAGAGTAGAGGGTGAGAGGGGGATGGAGGAAGGTATAGGTGGGATGGGGGAGAGATAACACAAAGAGATAAAATGAGTAGACTGAGAAAGATGAGGTAGAGCTCAAGAAAGAGGCTACTAATGATTAAGGATAGACATAGATGGTGATATTGGAGAGAAAAAAAGAGGGAGGAGGGGATAATTAAAGAGGATAATTAGGGATTAAATGATATCATAAAGTTAGTTAAGGTGGAGAGGATTCCAAACATGTGGTATAAAGAGAAAGGTTAATTATATGTGGTGCATGTGTGTGTGTGTGCACATGCATGTGCGTGCATGCACACATGTGCATGTGCATGTGTGTGTGTGTGTGTGTGTGTGTGTGTGTGTGTGTGTGAGAGAGAGAGAGAGAGAGAGAGCGGGGGGGGGGGGGGGGGGTAAAATAGGGAGGAGATAATGAGGATGTTGGAGAGAGTGTAAGAGAGTAATTATGGGGAGAGAGAGGTGTGAGAGAGAGTGATAGAATGGAAACATGGTGATGTGCATGAATGAGAGAGATAGAGGGTGGATTATTAGGTTTTATGTGTGTTGTTTGTGTGTCTGTGTCTGTGTCTATGTCTATGTCTGTGTGTGTGTGTGTGTGTGTGTGTGTGTGTGTGTGTGTGTGTGTGTGTGTGTGTGTGTGTGTGTGTGTGTGTGTGTGTGTGTGTGTGTGTGTGTGTGTGTGTGTGTGTGTGAGAGAGAGAGTAATGTGACCTACCTCTAGATCTCAAAAAAGAGGATTATTAGGCATTGTAATGGATATATAGATGGTGTGTGTCTGTGTGTGTGTGTGCATGTGTGTTTTAGAGAGAGAGAGAGAGAGAGAGAGAGCATATTGAGAGACATGAATTAGAGTGAGAGAGAGAGGGGGGACTGATGAGAGAGATTTCAAGAAAGAGGATAGTGATTTCTTCTAATAAATAATGAGAGATTTCATTTCTTCTAGGGGTAGATGTCTGCTTTTGATTCCTGTGTCATAACAAAACATTTCAAACTCATTTGATGTAAATTCTCCTTCTTTGTTAGATCTCAAACATTTTAGACTTTTATCTATTTTCTTCTCAACTCTTGCTAAGTACCACTTAAACATTTGGAAAGCATTAGATTTTTGTTTTAGAAACATAACTATCATCATCTTAGAATAGTTATCAATAAATGACATAATGTACTTATCACCTTTGTAGCTATTCACATCAATTGGTCCACACAAGTTAGTATGAACAATCTCCAATATTCCTTTAGAGGTATGATTCTTACTCTTAAAACTAGATTTTGTCATTTTGCCTAACTAACATTGTTTGTAAATTATATTATTAGGTTTCTTCAACTTAGACAAACCTCTTACTCTTCTCATGTTGCTAATACTAGAATCAAGTTATCAAAATTAACATGACATAACCTCTTGTTCCATAGCCACACATCATAAAATTCTATAATTAGATAGGTAGCATCATCAATATCAAGATAGAATAGATTACCTCTAGATTAATCATCTTTTCTCATTAGTTTTCCATTAGTATCATATATCAAGTATCAATTTTTTCTCAAAATCAACCTTACAACCTGAACTATTCAATTGTGACACACTCAAAAAATTATAGTTAATTCGTTCAACATAATAAGCATTGTCACATAAAATCTTTTCTATGAGTTTGATAGAACCTTTTCCTTTTATCAAAAAAGGTGCATCATTATCAAACCTTACACTATTTCTACCATAATAATTCAAGGTAATGAAATTACTTCTATCAATAGTCATTTGATGTGAACACCTACTATCAATGATCCATCTGTCATTCTTTTTCACATAAGACACTAGTGCAGTTGCCTCATCCTCATCAGATTCATCCTTCATTGCAACATACACCACTTCATCATCATGATTGTATGATCCATCTTTAGTTTCCTCTTCAAAAATTTATAGCAAGACTTCTTTCCTTTGTCTTTGTAATCTTTATTGTCTTCATCTCTTCTACTTTTGTACTTGTCTCCACCTTTGAATTTTTCTTTACCTCTATGAAATCTCGTTGCTAGTAGTGCTTTAAGTTGTTCTACATCCTCCTCATCTGTATCATTGTCACTGGAAACATATTTTACCTTTTTCTTCTTCTTCTCATTAGGTTCCTTTAATGACAACTTAGATTTGAAAATAAATTCAACATTGTTAGATTTTAAGTTATCAAAATTCTAGATAGCTCAAAAGTAGTGAGCCTACCTACCAGACCTTCAAGAGTTAGATTAGAGCTTGGTATACATCTTGTACCTGTGAAATGTGGGCCTTTGAATCTCACAGACACTTCAACATGGTCATTACTTACGGAATCATCCTGGGATAAACATGGTATTGTTTACCCAAGACAGCCGACAATGCAACCCGTTGCCTCCTATCTAAAGGGTTTTTTGCTTATTAAATATCCTTAAGTTCGAGGTGTAAGCAACCAAACCCTCTAAGAATGAAGGGTTTGATGAATGCAATTAAGCTAGATGAATGCAAATTTACTCTAAATGAAGTGCAAGCAATTAATCTAAGAAATAAAAGGCATTAAGCTAAATGTATGCATTATTAAGCTAGATGAGAATCTAAAAATGATAGCAATGTGGAAATTTAGAAAATAAGGTGAGTGCTCAATTTGACAGCAATTCAATACTATGAAAATTCAACCTCTGTAATGAGGAAATGAGGGTCTCTTAAATAGACTTTCCTAGAATCCATCAACAGTTGAGATCGATTTCAATCAACGGTCAGGATTGAAGATGAAGTGCAGTCATAAAGGAAGATTCCCAAATCAAAGGGAGTCAACTGGCTCAGATCTGAGTGTAAGAGTCAGTCAACTCAGATAGACTTCAGTGTAAAAGCAAGTGATCTAAGTCACTTCTAATTTGATCAATAGTGAACTAGGAATTTCCTTTTTGAACTGAAGAGAGATTTTGGAGAGATATTTAATTTAATAAAATGAGATATGCTCTCATAATTACCTTTTGATTTAATTAAATAATTCTATTTAATTAATTAGAGGCGCTTTTCTTATTTAATTAAATAACTTCATTTAATTACTTAAGAATAACTTCCCATTTAATTAAATAATCTTTGTTTTAATTAATTACAAGTAAGTTCTCCATTTAATTAAATAATTCTGTTTAATTAATTAAGATAGGCATATTTATTAAATTAAATTAATTTAATTCCATAGTACATTAGCCTTAGGAGATAATTTAATTTAATTAAAGTATAAGTACTTAATAATTAAATTAAATCTTAATCAATAGGTTTAATGTGACTAATGTGAGTAAATACTATAGGAATTAAATAATAAGCATGATGAATGCATATTAGGGTTTTTTGCATCTGACAATTAAGTCAAGTAGCGAGTAGCAGAATAAGAATTGCCTATTAGAATAGGTCTTAGAATTTATCAGAATAGACCAGAATTGGTGATCATGGCAATGAGCCAATTTTGGGGTATTACACATCTTAGTTCTTGTATTGTAGACCAGAATTGGTGATCATGGCAATGAGCCAATTTTGGGGTATTACACATCTCAGTTCTTGTATTGTAGAAACTCTAATAGCATAGAAGGGTATTAGTGCTCTCAAAAAATTTCTTAGTACAGTCTCATCATCTATCTTACTAGTAGATCCTCTTATTGCATTAACAACATCTTTTATCCTAGAAAAATATTGAGCAACATTCTCACCTTCTTAGATTCTCATATCATCAAACTTACCTCTAAGACTTTCATATTTGGCTCTTAGAAAATTTGTGTCTCCTCCAAAAATGGTGTGAAGAGCATCCCACATTTTCTTTGCACTATCACAACCCTTCATATCATCAAAATAGACATAACTTAGGTAAGGGGAAATCTCCAACATTGGTTGGTTGTGTTCTTTCTTCTTTTTTAGATCTTCAGCACTTAGGGATCAAGCAAGATTGACATGCTCTATGATGATCGTAGATTGTGCATGATCTCCAAGACCTCCTAGGTGTAGCTTCATCATACTTTACTATGCAAGAAAGTTATCTCTATTAAACTTGGGTACCTCTCATTTTGGCATCTTGATCTTTTGCTTCTAGTACCTTCAAACTAGTCCTCTTAAGTAGATGGTTCTGATACCAATTGTTGGAATTCTTTAGAATAATTGAGAGGGGGTTGAATCAGTTATCCAAGGTCTAGATAGAAAAATAAAAATTTTCACATCTTAGCGAGCCCATATCCATAAAACATATTCATCATGTATGCATCCATTTGATATACTTGATCACTTAAACTTGTAGGTTACTATCAAATCAACTTTACTGAAATGTAAGCACAAAACATAATAGATTCAATAATACATTTGACATAATGATTCGACATGGAAACCCAATTTAGGAAAAACCACCAGTAACATTCTACTCATTCTTGCTCTTCTAAAGTGATACCCTATGAAAGGTCAACCCTGTTAAAGTTTATAATGCATAGTGTTAAATGTGACCTGGTTAGAGGATTTCAATCACCCTATGAGGACTGGGCCTTGTTAAAGGACTTTAGATCATTCATTTGGATTGTCACCCAGTTAAAGGATTTACAAATGACTGTTAGCTCAACCTTAATCCAAAGGATTTACCCTCAACTAGTATAGTGATTAGAAAGTAGCATTAAGGCTTGATCTGATAACAACTTACAACTCACTTTGTAGATTACAGATCTTTATTTCAGTCCTCCATTCTACTTGGCTTTCATACACTTTAGCTCTAATAGCTTGTTCACCCTTTAAGCATTCCTACCCTTAAGCCTTCCTGCTTTGCTTGCCAATAGTAGTCTCTTCTCTTTGTTTGGTGAATGAAGCAATACCTTAGAGTTCTTCTTTGTCTTAGGTTCCTGCACATGATAACCTTTACTTTTGACCAACGATCTCTATAAATATAAAAACTAAGATCCTTTTTGGTTCAACCTCTATTATCCATTTTAGGGTTAGGTAGGATTAGGTAGGATTCTATGAATCTACCCATCTCTTCATTTTATTCCCTTCTAGAAGCTTCTCCTTCAATCTTCTTTGAATTTTCCTTAAAATGGTTCATCTTCATCAAAATGGTTTACACAATCCAAGAAATCAAACTTGTTAGCTCAAATTCATTGAATTCATAATCTTTCTCATAATGTTGTCACTTGGTATTAACTTTCTTTCGATGCTCGACACATGCTATGTTGCTTGGCATCCACTATCAAATCTTTCAGCATGAACTAAAGTTTACTAGTGCTTGACATCAACTAAACTTTACTCAGCTTAAACTATATTACTTGGCATACACTAAAATTTGACTTTTCTTGGATCCAACTAATGTTATGCTTGACTTACACTAACATTGCTCAACATCTACTATGTAGATTGTTAATTTGGAAAACTCAATTCATTTTACTTGTTCTTCTAAACTTAATCAGCGTATCCATCATTTGCAACCTTAAGTAGATAATAATGGCATTATAATATCATTGTCTTAACTAATCTTTATACTCCTTTTACATAGCATAACTCAACCTTTCCGCTAGGTGCTATTGTTACCTCATTTAATCAAATCTTTTTCATCAATTAAATAAACGATAGTACTCAAATCATGTAAGTAGTTCTCTTACCAACAAGTAGCAGGTTTGACATTAGTGACAAAATAATGATTGAAACACATTCTCCTACTTATATCAATCTATTTTTAAAAGTATTCATATGGGTCATTGGAGCACTAAATATGAGCAATATTGATCAACATTGTCAAACAAGGAGGAATGAAAAAATGGTAAGAGATATTTTAATCTTATTATTCATGCATGGAGTCAGACACAAGACCATCATCAAAGAAATATATAGGTATAATTATTAGTAATTTGAACATATATATTATTATTAGATTATGTGTGCAATAAATAGATTATATATAATCGATATATTAATTTTTTTAATATTAATTTCAAGCTTTCCAAAACAATTATCAAAATCCATGTCTCAAAAGTACATCACAACAAGAAAAGATGGGTATTGACCATGACTACAAAGATTTACTTAACTATATAGAATGACACATTGTCTACAAGGAGGGTGCATGCCTAAATAATAATAAAAGAGGAAAGATGATTTGTAGGTAATTATTATTTTAATATATAATAATTTTACATATATCTATATTCTATATAAACCAATTAGATAAGTCAATGAAATGGGAAATGTAATTTTTGTTTGTTAGAGGTGTAATTCTCCTTGGCCATTGAATTTAAGAGGATCTAGTATATATGATGATAGAGAAATAGGGGAACTAAATTATGATAGAGTAAATTTACATAATCATTGCATACTATAATTATGGAGATAAAATATAGATCCGCAACTAGTTCTTTCCAAGCATGTAATAATAAAGTACCTAGAAAAGTATGCATGAAAAGCTCTAAAAAAAATGTTGATGTGCCTTCGAAATATGGAAAATCATGATGATTTATATACACATGCATACATAATTCTTTTGATATAAATAATTATAAAAAGAGATATTAGAGCTCAAGAAATATGTCATATGTTTCTACAACTTCCATTGGTGGAGAGTAGAAAAATATTTTTTAATCTAAATGTATCACATGAAGTGTTCAAAGCTATAATAATAGATAATGAAGCAAATGATGATAAAAAATGACATCTTTTTATGGATGGATATAAATCTAGACCTCTTTGTATGGAATGTACCACATTAATTAAGGCAAGATGATCATGGATGTACAATCCTTAAAAAAATAGGGGAAAAGGAAAAGAGTAGCCATGGTCAAAAAATTTCCAAGGTATCTATGCATTCCTCCACGTGATTCAGATAAATAAAGTTAAAAAAAGTATCTGAAATGTTACTCTATAAACCATTTGTGACATTTGAAAGAGATAGTGGTCATGATAATGACACTATAATAGAAAAATTGAAGTCACTAAATTATAATCCTTGGCATGTAGAGAGAGCCATAACTATGCAAAATGTTGAAGCTACTAGTACTCTAAAAATAACAAAATTCAAGCTATTAGGAAAAACCATGTAGATAATGAATGGTAATATTTTTCTATACTACATCATGGTTAGCATATATATGTATCTAAAATAGGTATTAAGAAGACGTGATATTGATAGAAATTAAAATTGGTCTATTGAATCTAGAAGTGAAGAGTACATGATTAGAGTAGTCAATTTCATAAGCAATATGCAAAAACATGAATTTCTCATTTTTTATGGCATACCACAATGCATCAACTTTACAACTCTTAGAAAAAAGAAGTAAAAGGCAATTGATATTATTATGAGACACTACCATAGAAATCGAATGGGAATTCCCTTATGTATGATAAGGTTGTGTGCACCAAGATGGTGTACAATCTAGTGGACACCAAAAAAGAAAACTAAAAACATCAATAAACCAATTGGGTTATTCATAACCTCATCAGGTTATATGAAGTTTCAAAAAGAGGCTAGGCTTGGTTACCAAGCCTAGCAAAAATAAAGAAAAAAATAAAACATGATTAGGTTTATAGGATGAAAAATCTCTTCAAAACTAGATCGGGCTATTCAAAACTTGCCTAGGTTTTGAAGAAATAAAAAATAGGCTCCACTCTAGAAACCATAACTTTCACATCTGGACTTTGATTGAATCCATTCAAAATGTGTTGGAAAAATATTGAATAGATATTAAAAATAATGCAACTAAAATAATAGTAGGAAATCAAGATTTTATTTTCCATCCATTATAATAAATGATTGTCTAAAATAAGTAGTCATTATTTTCCAAACATGGAGTGAATAGGTTGGCAAGAGTATTATAATAGTTTTTATCTTTATACCACATGTCTCCCTCCCTCCATATCTTTCTCACACACAAACTCACTCACCCATTCACTCACTGACTCCTAATCTCTTTCATACTGACTCTTAATCTCATTCTCACATCAAAACTCTCTCTCTCTCTCTCTCTCTCTCTCTCTCTCTCTCTCTCTCTCTCTCTCTCACACATGCACACACACACACACACACACATAAAAATAAAAATAAATCCTAAGATGTATCTCTTACTAACTCTTAAAACCTCTCTCTTCCATACACCCACATACTCATTAAACTCCAATATTTCTATCTTACTAATTCTTAACCTCAGTAATTATCTTACTAACTCCTATCGATCCCTCTCTCTCTTATTTAGAGAAATAGAGAACTTAAGTATTACAAGTTAGAGAGAGAGAGAGAGAGAGAGAGAGAGAGGGGGGGGGGGGGGGGGGTAATTAGTTCATGATAGAATGTAAGACATTAGGTTTTAGTAAGAGATAGAGCAAGGGATTTTGTGTGTGTGTGTGTGAGAGAGAGAGAGAGGTGGGGTTTAGTGGTTATTGTGAGAGAGGGGGAAGTTATGAACTAGCCATAGAGAGGTTATTATTTAGTGATAGAATGAGGGGAGAGAGAGAGAGAGAGAGAGAGAGAGAGAGAGAGAGAGAGAGAGAGAGAGAGAGAGAGAGGGGGGGGGGGGGGGGGGGGGGGAGTTAGGAATTAGTAAGAGAATGAGACAAGTTATTAGTTAGGAATTAGTAAGAGAATGAGAGAAGTTATTAGTTAGTAAGAGATATTTTTTAAGTGAGTGAGTGGGTGTGTTTGTGTGTGTGTTTGAAAGAGAGAGAGGGAGAGGGAGAGAGAATTAAAAATATGTTATCATTCATGTCTACCTATTGGTTGCATATTTTGGAAATTAGACCATACTTAATTCAAATTGATAGAAAATTTAATTTTGGATTCATAGGATTGATTTATCTATATTACTTTGTAGATATACTCAATATCTTTCCAATGCATTTTGAATGGAGTTAATCAGACTATGTATGTGGGTAAAAGTATAAAGTTGTGTCACCTTTCAGGCTGACTTATCAAAATGATTGAGCTTGAGTATTTTGATCTAAAAACCAATTTTATTCAAATATATGATCTACACAAATTCATTCTGGCTATGTTATATACGGTCTCACACTTTTCCAACTCGAAATGTCTATTAAAAGCATATTTTATACTAGTTTGTATCCAATTACTAAAGAAATAAAATTATTTAAGAAAATTGACATTTCAATAACCCTCACTATTTCTTATGATATGTTTTTAATAACATATAAACACCATTTTATAGAGCTCGAAGTCAAGAATATTCTCATATAGATTGTATAGTGTGTTAATTAGATATAATATATTATAATTAAAAAATTCTACAAGTAAGTATTTTAACACTCAAGAAGATGTCAATTTTGAGAAATGAAAAAATATTAATCACATTTTAAAAAATTAAAAATTATACAACGTTCTAGAGGAGAGATTCATCTCCAAGAATGTAATTTTTTTCTTTTGGTCAGAATAGATTTCTTTTGAAAAATGTGATGGGAGATGAAAACTATCAATTTCAGGTGAGTCAAAATTTAAATCACTATAAAAGATAAAATATAGATCTAAATCCAACTTCTTTTTTTATTTTTCTAGCTATATATGTTATCTATAAGATAATCTAAGATCAGAGGAAAATAAGTTTATTTCCATATAGTTTTGTGGTTGGAACTAGACCCCTAATTTTCAGCATTTTTCAGCAAGTAAAAAATTGTATTTAAAAATTAGGAAAATATATCAATTCTTATTTCAAAAAATTATTAAAAATTATAATCCTAAGATTCATTCATTGCTACACATTTCATTAGTTTACTTCATTAGAAAATTATAAATAATACTACCAATTTTATGTCATTGAAGATGAACAATTATGCTTTTTCTACCCTTTTCCTTTATAAAAGGGTGACACAATTTGTGCTTTTACCCATGTGAAAGTTATAGCCTCTGGAGTAAAGCCCATTTTTATTTCTTCAAAACCCAATCGGGTTTTGAAAAAGTAATTTTTTAGTTTATCAAAACCTAATTGAGTTTTGAATGTGTTTTATGATTTTCATAAGCCAATCAACTTATTTAAATCTTAGAAACCTAATCGGGTTATGGCTTGATAAAATCCTAGGGAAATGACCCCATGGCTTGAGAGGTTATTTTCCCTCCATTTTTTTCCATTAGACATTTTTCAATCTTCTAAGATGAATTTTCATCTTTGCATTGATCTAGTTTTCTAATGGTGAAGTGGGTATCTCTAAACTTTCTATCATAATCTTACACATCTTCTTAGCTTTCTAACCATATAATTTTCTATATTTTCAAACAACATTAACATGGTAAACTTTAATTAATTTTACCAATGCCTTGACAAATTTGCCATTTTTTTAATAACTTTTGATATACTAAAAATAATTCAAAATAAACTATATATTATTATTCTACACTTGATTCTATACACATTTGTTTTTAAGTTTACATTTTCTATTATTTTCGTGCATGTTATGCTCAACACACAAATAGGTACTACCAAAATTTTGGGATGTAGTTACTTTAATAACTCATAAAAAAATAAAATACTCAATGAAAGATTACCAAAAAATGTAACTTCTAGATATAACTCTAATCTATCATCCTACCAAAGGAATGTTCGAAATAGTGAATATAACTATGTCTTTTGTGTTGTACATGAAAATAGCTATGTTATATTTTCTAAAAAAGTGATGAACTATTTTTTATGTGCACAATGTTTGATCCACCTAATCTTATCCATTTTTTTGAAACTCTATTATTTTAAAAATTAGATTCTGAGTACTACAATTTATATGTTTTACATATCTTGTAATTTTGAGTGGATGACCCTCAAAAGTCTCATCCAAGTTAAGGATTATTTTATTTTAGGAAAAAGGTGTCTACTTATACCCCACTTTTTGTACACCATCTTGGTGCACTCACCCATAATTCAAGGAGTATTGCCTTAGTAAGGTTTTAAAATGCAACTCATTTTTTTTTCAACAAATGATAATGTTCATAACCATAATATGAGAATGCTATATTCTTCAAGGCATCATATTGCACATAGTCTTTCACCAAACGAAATGAATGGTAATACAATAGAATATTTCTTAAATCACAAAGTCAATCTAGAGTTATTCACCAATAAGGATTCAAGTGTGATATTGATTTCAAATCTTTTGATACAAGTCACTCTTGTGAATAGAGCATTGATATATAGCAAAAATATTATCTACAAATGAGGAAGTGCTCCACTAGAACCACCATCCTACATCATGGTTAATTTTGATAATTATTGTGGAATAACATTTCATAAGAATCATGCAAAATTAGTTCTAATAGCACTAGTACAAAGGAATGAAACATTTCAATTACCATCAAGATTGGCATGATGATTAACAATACATAAATCTTAGTTACCAATTTTTTTAAAACACATAGTTGTTATAGGCCCAAGAGAGAGATTGGGATTGACCTTTGTGGAAATATCAGATATAAAGTATCTAGAAGGATTGAGAAAAATACCACCATTCACTTATGATCGGTATTAAAAAATGAATAATGGGAAACAAATTTGCAAGAGAAAAGGAGAAGAGATTAGACTTAAATATCTAGAAAATCATTGATGTACTATAACTTGGTTTAGAATTAATTTGAGCTATCTATTAATTATAATGAAGGGTGATCCCCTTAATACTACAAATACATAATAGAAACAAAGAAATAGATTTAATTTTCAAGAAAAAAAATTGGCTTCTTATTATCGATGCACATGTCAAATTACTAAATTTTGGAATATAATAAGAAAACCCATATGGGCACCTTCTTTACAATAGTTTATAACACAGAGATGCAAACTATCACCCAGAGTTGTCCTAGACAATATATATGCATTTTTTATGTAGGCTTTTATATACCACCTGAGAAGTTTCTAGAGACCAAACCTTAACCCTTGAGACTAACCAACCCTAAAATTTCATATAGAGTCAACCTATTGTATCACGCCTATTTTTTTTTTAGGTAGGAATCAAAAATTAGAATTTAGAATGGGAATAGGAATGAGGACTAGGAATGACAATTGAAAATTACAATTCTGGACTTATTTGGTTAATGTGGAATTTGATTGAGAATATGTTAATCGCATATTTGACTATACTAAAGTGTAATTCCAATATGTTAATCCCAATATAATTTCATTATAGTCATTAATTGAGAAACATAAAGTTTTTGAGAAGTATCCATTTACCCTACATTTCATTTTTCTATTCAAAGAAAAAATAATTGACAGATCTGATCTATCTTGCATTCAAGAGAAATTGATGTGAAATTTTGCATAAATCTACTCAAATATAATCATTTTGATAAAATATTTGAAGAGCATGAGCGTTGAACAAGAAAACTATATTTTTCAACTCAACAAACTAACTGATTGTGATGATAGTTACATTATGTACATCTGTCACATTAGCAAACACAATCTAACTACTTAACTTCTAGACTTGTAATGTTTTTCCCTTTTATTTGTTATTAAATTAGTCTTCTACTTATTTGTCAATAGTTTAAAAAATGAGCATAAATCCAAAAGATAAAAATAGAAATATTTATTACATGTTGAGATTTAATGTCAAGATTGGAAATAATGTATATGATAGGAAAATAGAGTGAATCAATTTTCAAAAAATGGAGAAAAATGACCTAGGCATTAGCAAGAGGCTTATATAGTGCATGTCTTGGTCATATGAAAATATAGTGTAGGACAGAGCCATGATCGACCAAGTGATCATAAAAAGGGCACAAAGATATATCTCAACTACATAGTGAAGAATTAGTAGAGAATTATCTACAAAAGCTAAGTCAACTATCACTTGACCTCTGTGATCATAGTAAAGAAAAATTCAAAAGGTTCTTGGAAATGCAAATGAATGTGCTTAATGAACAAGTCAAAGAATTAGATCATAATTGTTCTTGTGAAATAGACATCGATTATGATCCTCCTTTTTCTCCATTTGAAAGAAGAAATGAACTTATAGATATAGGATAAAATGTTAATCAAATTTTCATCCAAAAAAAAATTGCTACCAAGTAAATATTGAAAGATAAGGACTATTTTTTATATTTTTTATGGTTGGTTATGAATTTTAGTTATCACAATGTAAGAAGAATGATTGCAATTATTATTAGTTTTATGAATTCTAATAAATAGAAACTTAAAAGAAAGAATATGCATTTCACATCTATAGTTTCTCCATAGACGCTATTTATGAAATGGGAAAATTTTAATATTTTTAGATCCACAAGAAGCCCCTAAAATGGAAATAGACACAAATCAAACAAGAATAGATGTCACCCCAATTGAAAATGTAGCAAGTAACTATGAAAAAGACATTACAATAATTTAACATTAATATTACTTATCAAGTTGAGAACATAGATCCTTATTCAATAGAACTAGATGGAAGCCACCAAAGATCCTACCAAAAAAAAAAAAAAAAAACTAGAAAAATTGGATTTCTATTTTACCATTATCTGACCAAGTATATGGACTATATTGATGATTAAATTAAACATTGCTCATATCTGGAAACCTACATAAAACCATGGATCCCAGAAAAGTATTAAATTTGGGAAAGTTTGATTGAGAAAAGGAATAGCCTATTCTAACAATAGGTTTTTTTGGAAATAGACATATGCTCATTCTAGGGTAAAAATGGAAATACACATTCATATTCCTAATTTTTATTTGACACACCAATTAGAGAATACAAAACAAATTCTAATTTTCAATTCCTATTTTAGTTATATTCTAACAACCAAATGGGCCCTTAGTGTAATGTAAAATATTGGCATTAGGAGGATACATGCACATATTGTCACTTGAAAAGATTGATCACATTTTTTTATGGGTTCTCCAAATTATTATTTCATCCCCTTTAAATTGACGAACACTACTTCAGTTCATTTATCTAAAGTGTTAATGTTGATTAATACTAATAGTTGAACAACTTAGAATTTATATTAGGTATTTTGTTTGGTTGGTTCATGTGAGACATGTGGTCATGCAAGTTAAGAAGTGATGACATCTAGAAATAAATAAATATATATAAACTAGCATACATATATTTTTTAAAACAATAAGGATTTTTTTTTTAATATTCAACAAAACCCTAAATTATTTTAATTTTTGGTTTGAAGATAAAAATTAGTGTTGCAAACTAATGCATGCATGGATTTTAGTCTAAAGAAAATTTATTATAAATAGAGCACTATTAGCATGTAATCAATGTGTCATCTTGATAAAGGTTAAATTAGGGGATGGTATGATGGGAAGAGGACAGAGTGAGAGAGACATGAAGTAGTGATAGTATTTAAATTAGGGGATAATATGGTGATAAGAGGGAGGGGGCGAGTAAAAGAGGGTTTCTAAGGGGGAGATACATATATGAGAGAGCATGAGAGAAGGGGGAGAGGATGAGAGGGTGAGAGGTAAGAGGTAGAGATATCTTATAATTAGGGGGGATAAACAACCTAAGAGTGGGAGGGAGATGAAAGAAGGAAAGAAGAGAGAGTGGAGAGATGAGGTGGTGAGAGAGAATATATAATGTCAACACTAGTAAGGACAATAATATCAACAAAACCAATGTTACAATTTATACAATAATAATTTATATTTCACTATTCTACCCTCTATCTTAACCTAACCTTAAAGATGTCTCCACATTAGGATCAATAACCCTATTGAGGATCCTTAGATCCTCAGTTACTTCTCTATCTTCTATGAAGTGCTCCCTTTAAGGTCCTTCCTAGAAGAGACTTTCTCTATCTAGGGCCCTTGACACATATGCATACATTAACATCTATGAAATATTCCAACCTTATAACTGAATTAAGATCACTCTCTTCCTAATGGGACTATCTTCATCTTAAGCTATTAAGATCACTCTCTTCCCTCAAAAGGGACTCTCTTGATCTTAAATCTTTAACTATTAAGTCATGTGTGTTATCCATTTTAAATAAATAAATAAATATATAATCTACAAGTATGATTAATTAATATAAATAAATTGATAACTATAATTAAGAAAATATAATCCATATACATATGTTGCTTACCTTCCTCTTTGTGTGGTCCATTTGGATCCTTATTTGGCCCTTTTTGTTTCTTTATCAAGACTCGCAATCTTTCATAATAGAAATAGATTGAAAAGTCACAACACCTCATAGTTATAATCCTTTCAAAAAGTCACAACACTTCATAATCAAGATCCTTTAGAAAAGTCAAAATAGTTTATAATTAAAACATTTTTTGAATAGTAACAACTATTCATAATTATGACCCTTTCGAAAGTTCACATCCTTTCAATATCATTGATACCTTTTCAAAAGTCACTTTCTTATTTTCTTCATATTATATTCCTCTTTAATTTTTCCTTTTCGAACTCCTATCTTCTCCTCTTCCTTTTTTCTCCCTCTCTAAAATAAACTATGTTCCCTTTTATATCTTAATTTTAAGGAGTCATGTCTATTTGTTAAATATCTCTTGACTTTTCATTAGGTTTAGTTAATTTATATTATTCTAAGTTATATTATTTATTTCTATTTAGAAAGTTAACATACTTTTTACAATATTGTCTCTTGTATTTTATTTTATTTCTTTATTTATTCATTTTGATTTTATTATTTTTTAATTAAATTTAAAATATCACACTAATTATGATTTCAAAGATAATATATATTAAATAATAATTATCTCCTATATTTAATATTTTAGTATTAGTTTTAATATAACTCTCTTATAATAATTTATTTACTAACATTGTATAATCTAATTATTATTTAAATTCTATCTCAAAAAAGGGATATGATAGAAGGAGGGAGATAGATGAGGTTACAATTAATACAATGAGAAATGATCATTGGAACTTCATTAACAAATACAGGGCTTACAATTATAAGCAATAGTCCACTAGGAATCACTATATGTTTATAGGTCTTGTAGAAAGAAAGATCATTGTAAATTGAAATAAGGCCTTTCAACAATTACAATTCTTATTAAAATAGAAAGCCAATTTTTTCCATGATCTTTATGGTCATCTCTTAAAAATTTCTATCTTAATGGTCTATATGAAAGAAAACCCAAAAATACACATTATTTTTGTATTTACAAAGTTCCCAAATCAATTTTTGATAATGTGAATGTCAATGAACTAACATTTATGCTAATCAAATAAACATAGTCATGAGCAAAGAGAAATAAATTTTGGCCACTAGCACTCATTTGTTATATAGCTTAAAATGAGACCTGCAACTCATTTACAATGCCTCAAAACCCAAAATGCATTCATGTATAATATTCTAAATATAAGCTTGTACCTATACCTACACCTACACACTAGCATAAATTCTTACCTCTATTCTTTAGTGAGAACATAGTACAATGTAATAAAGCCTTTAAATTTTTACATCAATGTTGATTGCAAACTGATTTTTTGTGACTAAAGAGTACAATGTATTCAATTGGGTCATACATTTCAATTAAAACCAACTCCACTAGGTAGTCATTACTTGTTTTATCCTATAATTTAGGTTGTACATGCCTGATTATAAGGGGACTATTTTTCAAATAATAAAATAAAGCAAGAGGTTAAAAAATTACAAAAATAATAATAATCAAAAAAAATTTAAATAAATTTATTTATTTAATCAAAGATAACAAATTTTGAATGCTAATTATAGAATTCATGCCAAAGAGAGATGTGCTAGAAAGGGGTGTAATATTTATGTTTATGCTAATATTAAAATATTTAGTAACTAACATACTGTGGAATAAAGTATGTGTGTGAGAATTCTATATATTAGAGATAATCATTTATATTGTAAATGAATTGATGTTGATATTTTGAATGTTCATTCATGAGAGTTGATGTTGATTTAAAACAAATTGCTAAATCTTGTAGAACAATTCAAACTTATCAATCAATATTTTCTCGAATTACATTTAATAAATTAAGGGATATAAATATAAATGTATACATACAAAGTGAGTAGAGATGGGGAAATAATGAGAGGGACAAAGAGATGAATATAGAGAGGGGTGCACGTATATAGAGATAGGTAGGTGAAATTGTGTGTGTGTGTGTGTGTGTGTGTGTGTGTGTGTGTGTGTGTGTGTGTGTGAGAGAGAGAGAGAGAGAGATCTACAAAGATAGATAGGGACAAAATATGAGAGAATAAAAGATTGAAAGATAAGAAAGACAAGAGATCACTAGAGATGTATAGATGGTGAGACAAATTAATAGAGAGATCAAAATATAAGGAGATGTATGAAGAGAAGATAGAGGTTGAGATAAATAGATAAATAGAGAGACATTAAACATAGATACGTGCACATATACAAAAACATTGGGGAGAAATAAAGAGTAGAAGAAAAAAAGGGGAGATAGATGGAGGGGCGGGGGGGGGGGGAGGGAGGGGGGGATAGATAGATTTATGTGAAAGATAAATCTAAAGAGATCTTACCATCTAAATTTCAGAGATATACTGTGGATAGAAAGAGATGGAGAGTTTTTTTTAAAATAGAGATATTGATAGAGGGAGATATGGTTGGAGAAATATAGAGATGTAGATATTAAAGGTAAATGAAAGAGGATGATGAAGAGAGATGGGTGGATAGAGAGAAGGAGATATTTTGAGATGCAGAGGGGATAGGGTCAAAGATATAGATGGAGATGAATATAGAATTAGAGAATGGGAGAAAAATTGATAGATAAATAGAGAGAGGTTGATGGGTAAAGATATAAATAAATCTAGGGAGACACATGGATACAGGTAGAAATAGATATCAATATGTTGAGTTGATATATTGTAAAGAGATAAGGAGATATAGATAGATTGGTAAAGAGATAAGGGGATAGAGAGAGGATGAGAGGGAGAGATTAGATATGGGAGAAATGCTTAATTGATCTTCAATTATGAAATAATGCAAGAATTTTGTATATTAATGGATTTTATTAATAGATGCTAATACCCCATAAAGAAAAAATTAGGTTCTTGTTCACTTCTAATACAAAATTTAGTGAATTTACCCAATCAATAGTGTGCCATTTAGTAATAAATATTAAACTTGTAATCTGGGCATACAAAAATAGTTTTTATATTGACCATGTAGATAGAAAAAATGTTGCCTAAAGAAACTAGTACAGAACATTATTTTCCCTCTCCCTCCTTAATTGCAAACATAAACATGAGGTTGTTAGTGATGGATAGTAATATAGATCTAATTTCATGATTATCTATTTAAACTATTAACCACCAATGTCATGTTATGCTTGAAATATGAAGGGAGGTCTAGATAGTAATAGAAATACACAAATTAAGAGAAATATGTGCAATAGGCCAAAGTAATTGAGTTTTTTAATATTTTCAGACAAATTGTCCTTGGAAAAAACCCCCAAGGGAAACCCAATTCTACAAATAAGGAATTATATTAAACTTCAAGAAATCAAGAGATACAAAATTCCTTGCCTCTCACTGATAGAACTTTGACAGCCTCTTAATTTCTTCCACTGATATTTTCCACTATTATTTCCATGCTAACATTGTGCCCTTGCTAACACTACAAGACAATTTTTTGTCACTACAAATGCTTCTACAAAACTTGTCTTTCCAAATGACCCAATGACCCCTTTTTATACTACTCTATTGGAAAATCAACATTTAAGATTAAATCAAACCAACGGCTAAGATTAAGACAACTGAATAGCCAATAATAGAATTTCTTGTAAGGTGTCCAAAAAGGAAATCACTAAATTAGTAAATAATTATCCTTGCATAACAACCATTTACTAATTCTCAGCAAGTGGACAAACAACTATCCAAACTACCCATAACTAATGCTACTATTTTTAGGTAAGGATGAATAGCTATCAAAGCTACCCATAAATACTATTGTTATTTCTAGGTTAGACATAACAACTATCCAACTACCAATAATTAGCACTGCCTCTTAGCAAGGAAGCTATTCTGCATGACACCCATCTTATCTCTGAAGAAAATAAATTTGGCCTTCCCCAAAGCCTTCGTCAGAATGTTTACTACCTACTCTTCTATAGATATGTATTGTAGCTGAACAATACCTCATTGTACACAATCCCTGATGAAGTGATACTTGATATCTATATGTTTAGACCTATTATGAAACATTGGATTCTCAGACAACTTGATACAACTATGATTGTCACAATGTATCATAGTAGTCTCAACCTTCTGACCAAACAAGATTACTAATAACTTTCAAAGCCATATAGCTTCACATGTCACCATGCTAGCTACTATGTATTCTACTTTTGTTGAACTCAAAACCATAGACTTCTACTTCCTACCGAACCAAGATACAACTCCTGATCCCAAATTGAAACAACACCCTGAAGTGCTCCTTTTTTCCATTGTACTTCCTACCCAATCTCCATCAGTATAGCTTATCAGCCTGATACCTTCAGCTTGGACATATATGATCCCATACTCAACTATACCATGCAAGTAATGCAATACATGCTTGGTTGCTACCCAATTCATTCTCTTTGGTTCAACCCTGAACTAACTAAGAGAGTTTACGGCAAATGCTATATCTGGCCTAATGTTGACCAAATACATAAGTGAACCAATCAACTATCTATATAAGGCAGGATCTACATCCTTCTCCTTAGATGTATCTACCTTCCTCCAATTCATGATCATGGGTGTAGACATGGCTTTGCAATCCTCCATCCCAAATATATTCAAGATTTCAATGCAATATTTCCCTTGACCAAGGAAAATCTCTCTATTAGTCTACCACACATCCATGCTTAGAAAGTAGTGCATAAGTCCCAAATCCTTCATCTCAAACTATTCATCAAGGTCCTCTTACAATCCTCTATGAGCCCTAGTGAACTTGTAAGAAACAAGTCGTCCACATAAAGAAAAAGAATGAGAATCTCACCTCTAACCACCAAGTAGTAGAGCTTAGCATCTGCTTCACTCTTCACAAAGCCCATTTCCTACAAGTATGTATTAATGTTCTCATACCACACTCTAGGAGCCTACTTGACTCTGTACAAGGGTTTCTTTAATCTACACACATGGGTCTCTTTGTTGTGTGCTACAAAGACTTCTAGTTGCTCTATGTATACCTCCTCCTTGAACTCAGCATTAAGGAATGTTGTCTTGACATCCATTTGATAGATCTACCATCCCATCTATGTTACAAACAAGTTAACAACTCTTATAGAAGTATACCTAGCTACTAGAGAAAATTTCTCCTCATAGTCTATTCCCTCCTTCTGAGAGAACCCCTTGGCCACAAACCTCACCTTGTGTTTCTCGATGCTACCATCTGCACCATGCTTTATCTTATAGATGCAGCATGATCCAACTACTACTCTATCTGTTGGTCTAAGAACTACCTCTTACTCATCATTCTGCATTATTGAGGAATACTCCTCAACCATAGCATCACACCATATGTGATGCTCTGCAACCTCCTGATAGCTAGAAGGCAAACTATCTACCAACTAAACATCATTGAACCTAGTTGATTGTCTCCACTGTATAGTACTCTTCCTAGGAGCTCCCATAAACTCCTAAGTATCCCTCTATGTATCTAGAACCTCATTATTCCTATTGCCAACTATAGAGGATGAAATGTCAACCTCTAAATCCTCTAGATGCATTTCCTATTGCACCTGTTGCTCCATACTCTATGAATCTTCACTACCTAAGCCCACACTTGTACTAGTAATTGTACTTGAGCTTTGTTGCCCTTGGCTTGGCTTTGGAGCTTCTATTGGCTGCTCACTCTAATCATAAATAGAAAAATCTCTACTGATCATGTATAGGAAAATCTCTAGATCTCCTGAATGTCTTTTCCTCCATGAACTTGACATCACATCTGACTATAATTCTTTTAGTCCCTGTGAAAGCCTCCTCTGGTGGCATCTTCCCTAGCACCTTATGTGGAACTCTATTCTGAATGTAGATTGTTGCACTACATGCCTCTTCCCATAAGTAATAGGGTATGTCCTATTCATGTAGCATAACCCTTGTTGCCTCTGATATAGAACAATTCTTCCTCTTAGCACTTCCATTCTATTGTCAATTGTAAGGAGCAATCCACTCTCTCTTGATTCCTTCTCTGGTACATAACTCCTGGAAGACTTTCCCTTTGTACTCGCCTCCATTTTCTGACCAAAGGACCTCTATCTTCCTTCTTATTGAATTCTGCATAAGAGCCATGAACTCTTGGAATCGCTTGAAAACCTCATCCTTGGTCTTGAAGAAGTATATCCAGGTCTTCCTAGAGAAATCATCAATAAAAGTAACATAATACTCATATCCTTTGAGACATTTTTTCAACATCAATCCACAAACATCTTAATGTACTAGATCAAGAACACCCTCAAATCTAGTGTCACTCCTTGGAAAAGATGCTTTTGCAAGCTTCCCCAACACAGATCCCTTACATACATCATCATGCTCTGTGCTCACATTTGGCACACCTATCACTATCTCACAAAGAAATTTAGGTGTTCCATGATGAATATGGCCCATCCTCCTATGCCATAGCTCTCCAAGATCTCTAGGATTACTACTTCTCATGAGTTCCTTAGGAGTATTAAACTACAACCTATAAAGGAAACCACTCCTAACTCCAATAGTTATGGGTGATTTCCAATACTTGTGCTTAATCAACACATTTGTCACTCTAAAGAGTACATTATACCACCTATCCTGAAGAATGGATATGAAAATCAAATTCATACCTAAGCCTGGTGCATGCAACACATCATGAAGTGGAAGTATCTTTCCATTTTCCCTCTAAAACTGAATAGTACCTTTCCCAATTGGGTTGAGTTTAGACAAGTTTCCCATAGATATATGGATATTGGTGTCCTCCTCCTTGTAACTGGAGAAGTATTCTCTAATTCTTGTCATATGAAATGACGCCCCACTATCTATATACCAAACACACTATTTGGTTGAGCTAATCATACAAGCTATGAGTACAAACTCATCTTCCATTCTTCTAAAGAGTTCTTCCACACTTGTTGAATTTGTTGCTTGCTTCTTACCCTTATTTCTCTCTAGGCAATCACTAACATAGTAGCCAAACTCATGACATCGAAATCACTTGACCTTAGAAAGCTTCGTCTTCTTCTTCTCACCTTGTGAATTTGATCCTTTGCTAGATCCCTTCTTTGCTTTCCCTTTACTCGCTAGGGCAATGTTTTCCTATTACACCTCACTTTTATGAATCTTGTTGGCTCCATTAACAAGACTTAGACTAAACTCCTTCTGAGTGAAATCAGTTCATAGTCAATCCCAACTTGGTAAAGTATCTTGTCCACTAACAACTTCCATTTTTTAGTAAACCCATTTAGGGCTATTCTCAGTAGCTCATCATCACTAGGACTATCTCCAATAGTTTCTAACTCATCCTTGACAAGTCTAAGCCTAGTGAGGTAACTTGTAATGTCTTCTCCCTGGTTTATCTGGGTTTTTTTTTAGCTTCTCTATGAGAATCGTCTTCCTATTGGTGGTAGCATTCTGATACAAATTCAAAATGGCGTCCCACATCTTATTCATTGTATCTAGCTCTGAGATATGTAGAATAATATGATCTTTGACACCATCAAGGATAATCCTCCTCACCTTGGCATCATCCTTCTTATATGTTGCAAGTTGTGTTGCATCCATTGGTACAAGTACAACACTAGTAGCATAATTCTTGATACCATTCTCTTCCAACAATAAAGAAATGTTGGCCTTCTAGACACCAAAATTTGAGGCACCATCCAATCTATCTTGATCTCTCAAACTAGCTAAAGCCATCTCAAGGGATTAAAGCAATAATAAATCTAAAGAGATCAGAATTCCTTTCCCAGAGAAAAACTCTTCTACCCTCAACAATGCTTTGATACCATGTGAAAATGAACACTAGTGATGTCACTAATCATTAATCTCATATCGTAAATGATTATTAAACTATTGGAAATAAATCCCCAACTAATATCGAAAAATAAAACAATTGCAACTTCAAAAATAAAAATATAGAAAGAAATTCACGATATAATGAACACAATATTTTCAGACAAATTGTCCCTAGAAAAAACCCCTAAGGGAAAACCAGTTCTACAAATGAGGAATTATATTAAACTTCAGCAAATCAAGAGATACAAAATTCCTTGCCTCTCACTGGTAGAACTCTAACAACCTCCTAATTTTTCCTACTGACATTCCCCACTATTATTCCCACACTAACACTACAAGAAAATTTGGTATCATGCTTCTACAAAACTTGTCTTTCCAAATGACCCAATGACCCCTTTTTATACTACTCTATTGGAAAATCAACAGTTGAGATTAAATCAAACCAATGACTGAGATTAAGACAACTCAACAACCAATAATAAAATTAGTTGCAAGGTGTCCAAAAAGAAAATCACTAAATTAGTAAATAATTATCCTTGCATAACAACCATTTGCTAATTCTTGGCAAGTGGACAAACAGCTGTCCAAACTACCCATAACTAATGTTGTTATTTTTAGGTAAGGATGAACAACTTTCCAAGCTACCCATAAATACTACTGCTATTTTTGGGTCAAAAATAATAGTTGTCCAACTACCAATAATTAACATATGTGGCCAACAAATATAGATTTAAAAGTTTAACATAATCAACATTTTAATTCCAATTGCCTACATTTTGTAATTCACGTCTCTTGTCAAAACATGCATAAGATGTTTGTTTAATTGATCATATTGGAAGCATTTTTTTCAGCCAAACATTAGGTTGCATGAGGGATATATTTGTATTTCTCATCAAAAGAGACAGGCGTTGTGGCAGGGCTTTTGATTATGCCAAACTAAAATCCTTTCACTTTTAATTTCTTCACATCCTATCTTGATCTAGGAATAATATCCTTTGATTGTGCCTTTCAGTCTACTATGTTAAAAAAAAATTGAATTAAAGTAAAAATCATTATCAACAAGGTTGAATAATTTTTTGTTTTGGAAAAATAATAGTAAGCCATGTTACTCTAGAAAAGAGAAGCTAAGGAATTCCAGTGCACAAATACAATAGTAAACTTTTCTTTTAAGAAGGTTCAAACTATTATTAATATGCCTATCATTCCTAAGATGACTTGATCTCAAATGTTTGCATCTTGAAATCATATTTAATGAGATGGGCACAAATTTAAGACCAAAATGATTGAAAATGGAAACTCCCTTTATCGAAGTCACAGTTACATTTACAAATCCAATTTTGATCCCTAATAGAACATAATTATGAAGATGATTCTAATTCAGAAATCTTTCTTTTAAGTCAAAGTTAAATTTACAAGCTTATTTGTTGTCATTTAAATTTATCATTTTTTTTATATGGTTGGTGAATCTTTCTGTTCAAACTGAAGCAAAATTTAGATGCTCATTTACTGCTACTCCCAGATTTATGAATATTTTTGTTTAAAACTGAAAGAAATTCATAGGCTTTATTTAGTATTGCTTTCAATTTTCTTTAGTTTGATCTGGTTTTGAGTAATTGTTATTTGAAAATATGAGTGGATTTTTTCGATAGACATTGCTCGCTTGAAGCTAGATTTTTACTCAAATCAATTGACATCATTGTTATATTCCATCAACTGGTTGGTGAAGCTCAAAGTTCTCAATGTTCCTGGCAATATGGATGTTGTGCTGCCTGATGAAATAGAAGTTATTTAAAATATCACAAACACATTTTGTCATTTTCTTCTTCTAGTATATTTTCCCTATCTTTAAATTTATTCAAAAAATTGTACGTACACAAACTCATTTCATTCATTCCTTCGCCGTGATCTTTGACTTGTTATTAAATGTCAGTGCCATAGAGGAGCTGATTGCAGATTTCAACATTTATGTTATTCTTTCCTAAGAATTGTATGAGCTGAAGGCAATTGTTGTTTAGAATTTGCAAATTTGAGTGTCCAATGGTCAGCAGGCTAGCTTTCATTTATGCAGAGTTGCATGATAGAATATACAGGTTTTGCGTTTTTTGATTGTAGGTGTTATGTTCTTCCCAAACTTAATGTTCACGAGTATTTGTATGTTTTGCATTGAGGCAAGGGCACCCTTTTTTTTGTGAGTTTTCCACAATTCACCTTTATGCATTACATTGAAGCTCACGGACCCCTTATTAATGGCCGCCTTGTGAGCCTGATGGAAAGATTATGCATTTGCATTTAATACAATTTCAGCACCATAGTCTTTTCAATTGTTTTCATTTTGATTGGGGAAGAGGTTAAAGCCTAAGCCTAACACATTTCAATGCATTTGAGAGCCATTTGAGGTAATTTATAAGGCCAGAAAATTTCAAACATTAAATTGGTAAAGTTAATAAAGATGTAAAGTAGAACTTTTTCTATAGATTAGGTTTTTGGGATTTCTTCCCCCTTTAAAGAATGTAATGGGGTTTCATTTGGGAGAAGGAAGTTTAAGCTTCAGAGCATGTATGCATTGTCTTGGAGCCGTGAGCTATGTTGATGATAATAGTTTTGATTGTCTAATAAATAGAGGTGATGTCATTTATTTTCAAAATCATATATATTCCCTTTAATCATTTATTAAAAAATATAATAATATTCTCATATTTTCTATGCAAAGTATCTTCATAACCGCACTTCTATCAATGCTTTTACATACTCCATTTTCATTTTCTCTCTATTTTTTATCTTTAATCTTTCCTATGAAATCATATTCTCATTCCTACCTTAGACTAAATCTAAATCTTTGAAGCGTGTACAATTTTAATATTATATCCCAACAAAGGTCTCTCATTTCACAGTAGACATAGATATGAAAATTATTGATCTCAATTATACTCTTGACCCTTTGCTTAGCACATTAATTTTATTGTGTACGCAAATAACTTCCTTGACCCCTCCATCCTTTCCTAGCTCTGCTAACACTTCGCAGGAACTATGCTGCCCTGCAGCTCTTGATTAATTTGTTCTTTCTTTCAAGAAAGTTGTCCAAACAATATAGGAAAATTTAAAATTATTATCTGTAAATGCTCTGAATTACTAGATCCCATTGTCGTTATTGACAAGAAATTTTTCATGTTATAAACGTTTTGGAATTACAAATTGTCCCTAGAAAAAACCCTAAGGGAAAACCAGTTCTACAGATGAGGAATTATATTAAACTTCAGCAAATCAAGAGATACAAAATTCCTTGCCTCTCATTGGTAGAACTCTGACAACCTCCTAATTTCTCCTACTGACATTCCCCACTGTTATTCCCACACTAACACTACAAGAAAATTTGGTATCATGCTTCTACAAAACTTGTCTTTCCAAATGACCCAATTACCCTTTTTTATACTACTCTATTGGAAAATCAATAGTTGAGATTAAATCAAACCAATGACTGAGATTAAGACAACTCAACAACCAATAATAAAATTAGTTGCAAGGTGTCCAAAAAAAAAATCACTAAATTAGTAAATAATTATCCTTGCATAACAACCATTTGCTAATTCTCGGCAAGTGGACAAACAGCTGTCCAAACTAATGTTGCTATTTTTAGGTAAGGATGAACAACTTTTCAAGCTACCCATAAATACTACTGCTATTTCTGGGTCAAAAATAATAGTTGTCCAACTACCAATAATTAACATATGTGGCCAACAAATATAGGTTTAAAAGTTTAACATAATCAACATTTTAATTCCAATTGCCTACATTTTGTAATTCACGTCTCTTGTCGAAACGTGCATAAGATGTTTGTTTAATTGATCATATTGGAAGCATTTTTTTCAGCCAAACATTAGGTTGCATGAGGGATATATTTATATTTCTCATCAAAAGAGACAGGCGTTGTGGCAGGGCTTTTGATTATGCCAAACTAAAATCCTTTCACTTTTAACTTCTTCACATCCTATCTTGATCTAGGAATAATATCCTTTGATTGTGCCTTTCAGTCTACTATGTTAAAAAAAATTGAGTTAAAGTAAAAATCATTATCAACAAGGTTGAATAATTTTTTGTTTTGGAAAAATAATAGTAAGCCATGTTACTCTAGAAAAGGGAAGCTAAGGAATTCTAGTGCACAAATACAATAGTAAACTTTTCTTTTAAGAAGGTTCAAACTATTATTAATATGCCTGTCATTGCTAAGATGACTTGATCTCAAATGTTTGCATCTTGAAATCATATTTAATGAGATGGGCACAAATTTAAGACCAAAATGATTGAAAATGGAAACTCCCTTTATCGAAGTCACAGTTACATTTACAAATCCAATTTTGATCCCTAATAGAACATAATTATGAAGATGATTCTAATTCAGAAATCTTTCTTTTAAGTCAAAGTTAAATTTACAAGCTTATTTGTTGTCATTTAAATTTATCATTTTTTTTATATGGTTGGTGAATCTTTCTGTTCAAACTGAAGCAAAATTTAGATGCTCATTTACTGCTACTCCAAGATTTATGAATATTTTTGTTTAAAACTGAAAGAAATTCAAAGGCTTTATTTAGTATTGCTTTCAATTTTCTTTAGTTTGATCTGGTTTTGAGTAATTGTTATTTGAAAATCTGAGTGGATTTTTTCGATAGACATTGCTCGCTTGAAGCTAGATTTTTACTCAAATCAATTGACATCATTGTTATATTCCATCAACTGGTTGGTGAAGCTCAAAGTTCTCAATGTTCCCGGCAATATGGATGTTGTGCTGCCCGATGAAATAGAAGTTATTTAAAATATCACAAACACATTTTGTCATTTACTTCTTCTAGTATATTTTCCCTATCTTTAAATTTATTCAGAAAATTGTACGTACACAAACTCATTTCATTCATTCCTTCGCCGTGATCTTTGACTTGTTATTAAATGTCAGTGCCATAGAGGAGCTGATTGCGGATTTCAACATTTATGTTATTCTTTCCTAAGAATTGTATGAGCTGAAGGCAATTGTTGTTTAGAATTTGCAAATTTGAGTGTCCAATGGTCAGCAGGCTAGCTTTCATTTATGCAGAGTTGCATGATAGAATATACAGGTTTTGCGTTTTTTGATTGTAGGTGTTATGTTCTTCCCAAACTTAATGTTCACGAGTATTTGTATGTTTTGCATTGAGGCAAGGGCACCCATTTTTTTGTGAGTTTTCCACAATTCACCTTTATGCATTACATTGAAGCTCACGGACCCCTTATTAATGGCCGCCTTGTGAGCCTGATGGAAAGATTATGCATTTGCATTTAATACAATTTCAGCACCATAGTCTTTTCAATTGTTTTCATTTTGATTGGGGAAGAGGTTAAAGCCTAAGCCTAACACATTTCAATGCATTTGAGAACCATTTGAGGTAATTTATAAGGCCAGAAAATTTCAAACATTAAATTGGTAAAGTTAATAAAGATGTGAAGTAGAACTTTTTCTATAGATTAGGTTTTTGGGATTTCTTCCCCCTTTAAAGAATGTAATGGGGTTTCATTTGGGAGAAGGAAGTTTAAGCTTCAGAGCATGTATGCATTGTCTTGGAGCCGTGAGCTATGTTGATGATAATAGTTTTGATTGTCTAATAAATAGAGGTGATGTCATTTATTTTCAAAATCATATATATTCCCTTTAATCATTTATTAAAAAATATAATAATATTCTCATATTTTCTATGCAAAGTATCTTCATAACCGCACTTCTATCAATGCTTTTACATACTCCATTTTCATTTTCTCTCTCTTTTTTATCTTTAATCTTTCCTATGAAATCATATTCTTATTCCTACCTTAAACTAAATCTAAATCTTTGAAGCGTGTACAATTTTAATATTATATCCCAACAAAGGTCTCTCATTTCACAGTAGACATAGATATGAAAATTATTGATCTCAATTATAATCTTGACCCTTTGCTTAGCACATTAATTTTATTGTGTACGCAAATAACTTCCTTGACCCCTCCATCCTTTCCTAGCTCTGCTAACACTTCGCAGGAACTATGCTGCCCTGCAGCTCTTGATTAATTTGTTCTTTCTTTCAAGAAAGTTGTCCAAACAATATAGGAAAATTTAAAATTATTATCTGTAAATGCTCTGAATTACTAGATCCCATTGTCGTTATTGACAAGAAATTTTTCATGTTATAAACGTTTTGGAATTATTCTCTTCTATAATGAAAATGTTTGAAAAAACAATACTTTGAGGAAAACTATTGTCCTATAATGCATTTGAATCGCCTGCTTCCAGTAAGAAACTGAAATTGATAATGCAAAGAGTATAACGGGTATATATTTTCCACAGCCCGTGAAATGTAGACGCAGATAATGTATGAAAGTTAAAGATAATTTAAGATTAATAATTAGTGCAAATATTTTCAATATTTACGTTATTATGTTTTATCTATAAAAATTAATTTTGAAATAAATTGAATTTATTTTTTTCAAAATTGAATTTATTTTTCAAAGTAGATTAGGTGTTATCAATGTAGTTGCAATAGTTAATATTAAATTTTTTTTTAAATTGTATTTAAAAAATTATTTAAACTTTATATAATATTAGATAGTGAAAAATATATCTAATGATTTAATATTGTACATGTATAATTAGTATATAAATAGATTATTTATTTTTAAAGATAGAAGTTTATATTTTAGTTAAAGTTATTTTATTTTATTTTATTTTAGTGAAATTATTTTTAATTTTATTTTAATAAAAATACTTTTAATTTCAAAATATTTTCAATTTCAATAGTTGAAACTTCCAAACTACATTGGGAATTTTGAATCTATATTAGTACTCTTATAACTTATATTTGAATTTTAGATCCATTTCATGAAAAACGAAGCTTTATCATAGGAGCCTTTACTTGAAAGATTGCACAAGATTAAATTTAAGAATATTATTATGTTAAACAATTGTATATTCTTATTTTTTATTTTATATGTTATATATTAAGTATTTTTAGAGTAATGCAAAAGTTTTAGAATCTTGTTTTTTAAGAACCTTTGCAATATTTTATTTTCACTTTTGTAGTTTGCATTAAAACATATTTTAATTATTATATCTATTGTATTGCATTATAATTACATGAACAATTCAAACTTTAGTTATATAGTTATATTAGATTAAAATTATAGGCAAGAGCTATAACACAATGGTAAATTCTAAGCTTTTTAATTGGAAGGTTTTGGGTTCAAATGAGCTCTTACCCATTAAAATTAAATAAATATATTAGATTAAGATTATTGTACAAAATATTAATAAAACTATAATTACAACTAATTCAATTTTTATTATAATTATTAAAACAAAACTTTTATAAAATTATGTATTATTCTACCTAATTAAATTATAACAATTATGACAAATACAAGCCACTATGTGACAGTTGTTTATATTGATAGTTACGATAAAAAAAAGGAAAATACTACCATTATAATATCTAGCAATTAAATTAATTTCCCTTCCATTCGATCCCATTTTTGTGTGTATGAAATTTTTTTAAAGTAATGAGAAGATTAATCTTGCTAGATATTAAATGATTATTTCTTCTAACGATGAAAGATTAAATGTGATTTTGTTATTAATATATATGAATTCGCTTATGTTTATAATTGATTGAGTTTTTTGTAATCGTATCTAATTTGATTGTTGATGGATTACTAAATTTGATACTTTTAAGACATATAATTTTTCATAGGTATAAGTGATATCATTTTTATGCATATATCAAAATAAATAAATAATATGATTTGATTTATGATACATATATCTTTGAATGAAGATTCTAATCATACACCAATATTATGTTTTTTAAATTATAAATTATATGATTTGATTTATGGTACATATATCTTTGAATACATATTCTAATCATAAATCAATATTATGTTTTTAAAATTAGATAAATGAATTTAATTATATAGTAAATATAATAAATACCTTATATTAAATTATCAAAAAAAACTTTACAAATATGTCAAACTAAAGCTATTGTTGTATTTGCAGTAGGCTATGCTTAATTAGTAATTAAAAAATTTGATTTCAACGTATTTTTATATTTTATTGTCACTTTTCGTTTTTCTAAAGTATATATGTAATTTTTTTAATTTTTAAAATCAATAAAATTATTTTAATGCGATTTGATTGGCTAATATATTTGAGTGTTATAGGAGTGGATTTCTAGGAAACACTACTTGTATTATGAGGCAACATTATAGAATGTTTGTAAATGTTAAAATATATGTAAACCTTATTTACTTAGGTTAATTATCCAAACATAAATCACAATAGTTATTCCAACAATCAAGTGGTTAAAACATTATAAAATTCTAACTATGAACCTTTGTTTTCCATTACTTAGATAATGTTTAAACCATATAAATTGTTGTTTTACAATAATAAGTAAAATATTAGTTACAAAAGCTTTTTCACTTAAATATTTGTATCTTTAATTAAATTTAAAAAATGATAGTTATTTTATTTTTTATTACAAATGTTAAATAATTTATTTTGTTTAAGTTAACAAAATTGCAAAAATAAATGTTGTCTCATTAAATACTTTTACTTAGATTTATTAACTAGGTTATAACAATGTCTCATTTTAATGTGTAATGTCCAATTTAAATTTAGTTCATGTAATTAATAACTATCTTAACAATAAACTTAACAAAGTTATTTAAAAGTTCTTGGTTCATATTTTTTTATTAACTATTTCATTCTAAACTCTAAAATTATTTTTTGTACAAATAATATTCTAAACACTAATTCATCATTTTTTAACAATTATATTTTATATATAAAAATAATATTACAGCTTGCTTTTATTTATTTAATTATTTCAAACTTTATTTTTATACTATATAATTATTTCATTTAAATAATTCTTTATCAAACTTTTATTATCTATATATATTTTATGACAATTTAAAATGAAACGTGTCAAAATATAAAACTTAATTACACTTTTTAATTGATAAAACTTGATTACACATTTTAATTGACATTGACTTTAATTTTTCATTTGACCTTATAATTCTACAAATAAAATAAAGTCAAAATGAAAAATGACAAAACTAAAATTTAAACATTGACGAAGAAGCTTAATTTTTTTAACTTGCATAAATTTCAAGGCACAGAATTATTAACTTGCATAAATTTCAACGCAAAGAATCAGCAAATGGCTACAGTAGTATTGCTATTTCAATTAGATATGTACTTCAAAAATCTCTGAAAAAAGTTGAGCAATTTTGTAGACTACGTAGTACGTTCCATACAAAATTCCAAACTCTTTCGTCTTGTGCGGGAAACGTGAAAGACCAACTGATAGTTATACGAGTTTTGATTAAAATAGTTGTCCCATCACCACGTCAGGCCTATAGATATTTCATATTCCATATAGAATATTATTACACATTGTTAAATATTATACTAAATACTTTTTCAACCTATAATATTTTTCTCCTTAATGTTAAATCCTACAGCTTAAACATCACATACTAAAGTTTCATTCTTTTGCTAAAAGTTTTTTTTTTTCTTATGGATAATGTTATGTTAACCTCTGATAAAAAGAGGTCTTCAAAGTATACTTCACCTTTTAAAATTTAAAGATTTTCTTGAACATGAGATTCTGAAATATGAGTATAGATAGAAAAAGATGTTATTCAATATAATTCAATATGACATATATTTTAGTTTTTATGTTGATAATTCTTAAATAAATATTGATAATGACTATTTAAGATGTTAAGAGTTTAGTACATGAAATTGAAGAAATATCTGAAACTTGTTTTTACATTCACCAAATAAATTTGATATTAATTATTAATATCTTCTAAAATAAATAAGAAGAAATCAAGTGTGCAATTCATCTTGTAAATAGATTATTGAGTTCATATATAATTTGTGTTCTAAATATTGAAGTTGTTTGAGAAAGCTATCATAATTTTAAAAAACAAGAATGTAAATCTTTAATTTCATATTTAAGAAACTTGACTTTTCTCTTTAAATCAAAAAAGTGATAGAAAAGAATATAAATAATTTATTGGTTATTAATTTTGTTGAATGTTATTTTCCATCCAGTTATTATAATAAATGACAATGTCAACACCATCTCAATACTTACTAAATGAACTTTGCAATTGCATGACATATCTTTTAATTATGTGTTAAATATAAATATTTTAATTTAATTTTTTTAAATATAAATACAAAACTCAGATATATCACTAAATAAAATTACAAAAAAAAATATCATTATGCAAATAAATAAATAACTTAATAAAAAAATTAAAAATCGCATCCAATCTTTAGAAAATAAGCAAACTACTTTAAAAAAAATTTAACAATTGCATTCAATCTATAGAAAATAATATTATATCAAACTTAATTCTAATTATATTATTAACTCTTATGTTTTCCACCAACACCCATTACATGGAGTCATGAGACTATTAATGGAGTTTACCACTAAAATCTAATTGCGCTTCTCAACCATATAATACTATGGTTTTCTTTTCTTATTTTTTGGTTTCTGATGAGAGGGGTAAATTGGATCCAAAAAATCTGACAAATATAAAAATACAACGTATGGACTGGCTAAGTTCAAGACAAAAACCTAATCTTTAACTTGAAAATACAATCAATTTGGTTATAAATTTTATCATTTGTTCTTATCTTTGCTGCATTTTGTGTTCAACGTAACCCAGCACGTGATTTACCCAATCTAACTTTGTTTAATTACCTGCGTTGTACGAGAAAATACATTATTAAAAAACTGATGCATTGCAGCATAAACATTGAATTGATAGCTGAAATTATCGCTATAATCTACGTAGGAACTAATTACTACTTATTTTAATTTGCTCTGTAAATTTTTTTAAAGACTCTAGACATTCCTTTTATTATTTCTTATGCTTGCATTATAAACATTTAATTGAAAAATGAAAAAACAACAGTAATATAGTTTACTTTGAATAGAATTTTCATTTTTTTTCAGCAAAAGCTCATAGACCTATATTTAGAGTAATCAGGAGAAGATTACAATGGATCTTCAGTAGTACCAAGCGGGAGCCCCAACTGTCCACCTTGCCCTGCTCCTAATGTCAACTTCAGCTCCCTTAGCTAAGGGAGACCCCTTTGAAAGGGATACTTACATACTTCCACTTATTCAAAATGATGTTATGCGACAATGAGAATAGAGAATATAGATTCTTAGTCCTTGTAAATGCATTCAAATTCTCAGCCACGGATTTTTCAATATACTCGTGGAGACCTGGTCACTGAATGAAACTTCTTTCTTGAAAAATCCTCTTATTTATTTCTTACAAAAGGCCCCAAACCACCGCTATAGGAATAATCCTCCAAATTGCCGAAAGAAAAGGCCAACCCATAAGTAATTGAGACAATATGGGACAATGATTTAGGAAGGGAGTCAAACCAATTCAGTTTATTGGCCACCCTTAATTATTCTATACTAAGGGAAGAATTAAGTTTGGAAAAAAGAAAGTTAATTTTGACTATTTAATACTTTTAGTCTAAAAATCAAGTCTTAAAATGTGTGATGTTTAAGCCATCTGTAGTTTATCTACAACCTTAGTGCAACAATCATGAGAAAACTCACAGTTTAGTAGTAAGTGCTCTACATTTTCCTTGGCTTTATCACAGAAAACACACAAGAAATTTTCAGTAATATTTAGTTTATAAAGTCTATCTAAAGTGAGGAATCACTTTCTCAAAGCCACTGCCTTAGGGGGGAAGAGAGGTATGTCAATAGAATGTGTACTCTCTATTCTGAGAGACCATCCTATATACTAACAATGACTGATATCCATATTTTATAGTATCCTTGCCACTCTTATGTTTTAGCCAAATCAATCTATCATATTCTTTGCTTAGATAAATCATCCTTGACTAAAAATTACTGATAAGAGTTTCCTTCTCATCAAGGGGAGTTGGGATATCAAAGAAATCCATCTAGTGAACCCTATCTACACCATTAGAGGTGGAGATACTCACATAATCACACACCTTTGTGCTGAGTAACGAAGTACAGTAGAGTTGGAGGCCTCACCGTACAGTGGAAGCCATGGGGTGGAAGTGAACTCTAATCGTACAGTGGAGCTGAACTCACTGTACATAATAGCTATCTACTTACCTAAATCATATCAAGTACATTGTACTCAGTGAAGGTGACACCGTACGAATCACAAAGTCCATTGTGCGGTGTGAGACATATCTACATATGGTGAAATATATTTATGAGATTAATTGGTATTATTGTATGTATGTTGAAGGTGGTGTGTAGAGTCATCTTTGTATGGTAAAGTACTATGGAAAAGTTGGTATGAGTGACCGAGGCCCAAAGGGAGTGTATGAGGCCTCGATGCCAAAGGAAGTTTTGGAGGCTGAAGGCAGTGATCCCATGGCGAAGGGAGTTTTAGAGGCCAAAGGGAGTGATTTGATGTTGAAGGGACTATGAGTTGGAGGAGTGATTATCAGATGGATGAGTGACCATTGGGAATGTCAAGATTGTCAATAACCATTTTTGTTTAGTGACAGTTAATGCACCAGATTCTATAACAAATTGCAAAGTGTATAAATGTATGTGGGATTCATTAGGTTGATGAGTGGCTATGAAAGTTAGGTTGATTGTAAAGGAAATCTAAGCTTGTGAGCCTATCTAGAAACCAAATTTTATTGTATGTAAATTATGTATTGTAATACAAAGTTTCTCAAGGGTTTTGGGTGGTTAGCTATTCCCGAAAGGGTTTCCCACATTAAATATAATCTTTTGTGTTTATCTTGTGTGAATATTATTTTTCAATGTTCTCATTTTTCCTATGCATCTCAATGTTTTAAAGTAGATTTACAATCTTTAATATTTCTCCTATAAATTGGCATTTAGAAGGCATTTTCTACAAGTAGCTTTCCTAACAAGTGGTATCAGAGACTAGGCTATCCTTGTTGGGTAGAGTTGTTTTCTATGTCGATTTGGTTCCAATGGGAAAGTGTTTATCTGGTAATTGAGATGGCGGGTATAGGGAGAGTAGAGATTGAAAATTTCAATGGCACAACCTTTGAGTTCTGGAGACTTAAAGTTGAAGATATAATGGTTGATTAAGATATGTGGATTGCTATGTTTCGTAACAAGCCTTCAGGCATGAAGCAAAAAGATTGGCATCTAGTAGATTGAAAGGCTAGAGGACTGATAAGGCTATATCTTGCAGATTATGTTCATGAGGAGAAAATTGCACATTCTTTGTGGAAGAAGTTGGGAGATATTTATCACAGAAAAATCCTTGGTAAAAAAGATCTTCCTAAGAAAAAAGTTGTACTCTTTGAAGATGGATAGATGAATGGGTGTGGCAAATCATTTAAATGCGTTCAATATGGTGATTGCACAACTGACATATGTTGATGTATCTATTAGTGAAGAAGAGCATTGCATGCTACTTTGGTGCTTGTTGCTTGATTCATGGGATCATCTTGAGATGGCCATTGGAAGTACTGCCACCCAATTAAAAATAGATGAAGTGGTTGTTGCACTTCTGTCAAAGGAGATGTGGAGGAAATCTTCTAAGGTGGCTAAGGAGGCTCTTATCGTTCAAAGTAGATAGGAGGAAAAAAGAAAGGACATGAAGTCTGAATATTCTAGGAAGAAGTCCAAAGCGAAGTGTTTGAACTGTGGGCATACCAATCATATCTGAAATGATTGCAAAGAGAAGAAGAAGAAGAAAATAGATAGTTCCACCAATTCTAAGTCTTCTTAGAATGATGATGAAGATGCAAGCAATGCTTCTTTGGCTAATCGATCATTTGATGATGACTGGTTAGAGTAATTCAATATTCATGTGGAAGATGTTTGTCATGATATCCTGTGTGACTTGACACCACTGTACAGTGAAAGTAATTAGTTATGATGCCATGTATGACTTGACATCACCATACTGTGGGAGTTCTTAGCAGTGACATAGATGCCATTTGTGACTTGACACCATAGTTTAGTGGGAATTTTTGGCAGTGATGTATTAAATGATCTTCATTAGTATTGCAGATATTCAAGGTGTTAGATTTTGATGTTGTAAGGATCTTTTCATATTTTCTGAAGTACTTTTTGGAGATGTTAATCTTCATATGACTAAAGATGATGATATCTTGAGGGCTCAACAGAGTCTTTGAAAAAGGTGTAGGTTATGGTATGTTCATTTGGAGCATGCTATCTTTTTGTTTGAGATGGTTTAGATCATGTTTTCATGTTTATGTTTGTGAGGCCATGGTTGGAACTTTGACATTGATATTGGTTTAATTTCTTTGTATTGAGTATATTGATCATTTTTTGGATACTTCATGATATTACAATGTTGTATTCAAAGTTGGCATTGACTGATAGTTGCAGGTGCTCATGAATACTTAGAAAGGATGGTGATGGTTTCTCTTGTGATTAGAGATTTGTTTGTTGGAATGGTTAGTGCAAAAATTCTAAAAGGCATTCATTTGATATGGACGAAGGAGAATTTTCTTAGTTGAGTCTTGGTTAGAGACTTGGATATATTGATTAGTATTCTCATCTTGGTCTTAACTTTGTACTTTGTCAAGTGGGAGATTGTTAAGTAATGAAGTACAGTGGAGTTGGATGCCTCACCATACGATGGAAAGCGTATGGTAGAAGTGAAGCCATTGAAGTTAAGTCTGATTCTATAGTGGAGGTGAACTCACCATATATAAAATTTGTCTACTTACCTACATCACATGGAGTACGTTGTACTGAGTGAAGATGACATCGTATGAATCACAAAGTCCATCGTGTGGTGTGAGAGATATCTACATATGGTGAAATATATTTATGAGATTAATCGATTGTGTTGCATGTATGTTGAAGGTGGTGTGTAAAGTCATCTCAGTATGGTGAAGCAGTATGGAAAAGTTAATATGAGTGATCGAGGCCCAAAGGAAGTTTGAGAGGCCTTGATGTCTAAGGTAGTTTCAAAGACCGAAGGGAGTGATCCCATAGAAAAGGGAGTTTTAGAAATCAAAGGGATTGATCTAATGCTAAAGGGACTACTAACTAGAGGAGTGACCATCAGATGGATGAGTGACCGTTGGGACTGTCAAGAACATCGATAACCATTTTTTTCTGACAGTTAATGCACTAGATACTATAAAAAATTTAAGAGTATATGAATGTCTATATGATTCTTTAGGTTGTTGAGCAGTTGTGAAAGTCAAGTTGATTGTAAAGGCAACTTGAGCCTGTGAGCCTATCTAGAAACTAGAGTTTTTTGTATGTAAATTATTTACTATAATTTTTTTAAATTTAGTTCATGTAATTAATAACTATCTTAACAATAAACTTAACAAAGTCATTTAAAAATTCTTAGTTCATATTTTTTTATTAACTACTTCATTCGATTTAAACTCTAAAATTATTTTTTGTACAAATAATATTCTAAACACTAACTCATCATTTTTTAACAATTACATTTTATATATAAAAATAATATCATACCTTATTTTTATTTATTTAATTATTTCAAACTTTATTTTTATACTATATAATCATTTCATTTAAATAATTCTTTATCAAACTTTTATTATCTATATTTTATGACAATTTAAAATGAAACGTGTCAAAATATAAAACTTAATTACACTTTTTAATTGATAAAACTTGATTACACATTTTAATTGACATTGACTTTAATTTTTCATTTGACCTTATAATTCTACAAATAAAATAAAGTCAAAATTAAAAATGACCAAACTAAAATTTAAACATTAACGAAGAAGCTTAATTTTTTTAACTTGCATAAATTTCAAGGCACAGAATCAGCAAATGGCTACAGTAGTATTGCTATTTCAATTAGATATGTACTTTAAAAATCTCTGAAAAAGTTAAGCAATTTTGTAGACTACGTAGTACGTTCCATACAAAATTCCAAACTCTTTCGTCTTGTGCGGGAAACGTGAAAGACCAACTGATAGTTATACGAGTTTTGATTAAAATAGTTGTCCCATCACCACGTCAGGCCTATAGATATTTCATATCCCATATAGAATATTATTACACATTGTTAAATATTATACTAAATACTTTTTCAAGATTTTTTACTTATACTTAAAGTTTTCTTCTAAATACTTTCCCAACTTATAATATTTTTAAGATTTTTTATTTATTCTTAAAGTTTTCTTCTTAATGTTAAATTCTATAGCTTAAACATCACATACTAAAGTTTCATTCCTATGCTAAAAGCTTTATTTTTTCCTTATGTGTAATGTTATGTTAATCTGTGATAAGAAGAGAAGTCTTTACAGCATATTTCACCTTTTGAAACTTAAAGATTTTCTTGAATATAAGATTCTGAAATATGAGTATAGATAGAAAAAGATGTTATTTGATATAATTCAATATGACATATATTTTATTTTTTATGTTGGTTATTCTTAAATAAATATTGGCAATGGCTATTTGAGATGTTAAGATTTTAGTGAATGAAATTGAAGAAATATTTGAAACTTGTTTTTGTCATCACTAAAATAAATTTTATATTAATTATTAGTACCTTCTAAAATAAATGAGAAGAAATTAAGTGTGCAATTCATCTTGTAAATAGATTATTGAGTTCATATGTAATTTGTGTTCTAAATGTTGAAGTTGTTTGAGAAAGCTATCATAATTTTAAAAAACAAGAATGTAAATCTTTAATTTCATATTTAAGAAACTTGACTTTTCTCTTTAAACCACAAAAGTGATAGAAAAGAATATAAACAATTTATTGATTATTAATTTTGTTTAATGTTATTTTCCATCCAGTTATTATAATAAATGACAATGTCAACACCATCTCAATACTTACTACATGAACTTTGCAATAACATGACATATCTTTTAATTATGTGTTAAATATATATATTTGAATTTAATTTTTTTAAATATAAATACAAAACTCAGATATATCACTAAATAAAATTACAAAAAAAATATCATTATGCAAATAAATAAATAACTTAATAAAAAACTAAAAAATCGCATCCAATCTTTACAAAATACGTAAACTACTTTAAAAAAATTTAACAATTGCATTTAATCTATAGAAAATAATACAATAGGAAGCTTAATTCTAATTATATTATAAACTAATTAATAAAAAGATTAACGATTGCATTCAATCTATAGAAAATAATATTATATCAAACTTAATTCTAATTATATTATTAATTCTTATGTTTTCCACCAACAACCCATTACATGGAGTCATCAGACTATTAATGGAGTTTACCACTAAAATCTAATTGTGCTTCTCAACCATATAATACTATGGTTTTTTTTTCTTGTTTTCTGATTTCTGATCCAAAAAATCTTACAAATATAAAAATACAACGTATGGACTAGCTACGTTCAAGACAAAAACCTAATGTTTAACTTGAAAATACAATCAATTTCGTTATAAATTTTGTCATTTGTTCTTATCTTTGCTACATTTTGTGTTCGACGTAACCCAGCACATGATTTACCCAATCTAACTTTGTTTAATTACCTGCGTTGTACGAGAAAATATATTATTAAAACACTGATGCATTGCAGCATAAACATTGAAATGATAGCTGAAGTTATCGCTATAATCTACATAGGAACCAATTACTACTTATTTTAATTTTCTCTGTAAAAAATTTTAAAGACACTAGACATTCCTTTTATTATTTCTTATGCTTGCACTCTAAACATTTACTTGAAAAATGAAACAACAACAGTTTACTTTGAATAGAATTTTCAATTTTTTTTAGTAATCAGGAGAAGATTACAATGGATCTCTAGTAGTACCAAGCGGGAGCCCCAACTGTCCCATTAGGAGGACACTTACATACTTCCACTTATTCAAAATGATGTTATGCAACAATGAGAATAGAGAATATAGATTCTTAGTCCTTGTAAATGCATTCAAATTCTCAGCCACGGATTTTTCAATATACTCGTGGAGACCTGGTCACTGAATGAAACTTCTTTCTTGAAAAATCCTCTTATTTATTTCTTACCAAAGGCCCCAAACCACCGCTACAGGAATATTATATGGGACATAGAATCTATATTCAAACCCATTCAAGTCTTTAACCCATAAGTAATTGAGACAATATGGGACAATGACTTAGGAAGGGAGTCAAACCAATTCAGTTTATTGGCCACCCTTAAATATTATATATTAAGGGAAGAATTAAGTTTGGAAAAAAGAAAGTTAATTTTGACTATTTAATACTTTTAGTCTAAAAATAAAGTCTTAAAATGTGTGATGTTTAAGCCATCTGTGGTTTATCTACAGCCTTAGTCCAACAATCATGAGAAAACTCATAGTTTAGTAGTAAGTGCTCTACATTTTCCTAGGGCTTATCACAGAAAACACACAAGAAATTTTCAGTAATATTTAGTTTATAAAGTCTATCTAAAGTGAGGAATCACTTTCTCAAAGCCACTACCTTAGGGGGGAAGAGAGGTATGCCAATAGAATGTGTACTCTCTATTCTGAGAGACCATCCTATATACTAACAATGACTGATATCCATATTTTATAGTATCCTTGCCACTCTTATGTTTTAGCCAAATCAATCTATCATATTCTTTGCTTAGATAAATCATCCTTGACTAAAAATTACTGATAAGAGTTGCCTTCTCATCAAGGGGAGTTGGGATATCAAAGAAATCCATCTAGTGAACCCTATCTACACCATTAGAGGTGGAGATACTCACATAATCACACACCTTTGTGCTGAGTAACGAAGTACAGTAGAGTTGGAGGCCTCACCGTATAATGGAAGCCATGGGGTGGAAGTGAAGTCTAACCGTACAGTGGAGCTGAACTCACTATACATAATATCTATCTACTTACCTAAATCATATCAAGTACATTGTACTCAGTGAAGGTGACACCGTACGAATCACAAAGTCCATTGTGCGGTGTGAGACATATCTACATATGGTGAAATATATTTATGAGATTAATCGGTATTATTGTATGTATGTTGAAGGTGGTGTGTAGAGTCATCTTAGTACGATAAAGTACTATGGAAAAGTTGGTATGAGTGACCGAGGCCCAAAGGGAGTGTATGAGGCCTCGATGCCAAAGGAAGTTTTGGAGGCTGAAGGCAGTGATCCCATGGCGAAGTGAGTTTTAGAGGCCAAAGGGAGTGATTTGATGTTGAAGGGACTGTGAGTTGGAGGAGTGATTATCAGATGGATGAGTGACCATTGGGAATGTCAAGATTTTCAATAACCATTTTTGTTCAGTGACAGTTAATGCACCAGATTCTATAACAAATTGCAAAGTGTATAAATGTATGTGGGATTCATTAGGTTGATGAGTGGCTATGAAAGTCAGGTTGATTGTAAAGGAAATCTAAGCCTGTGAGCCTGTCTAGAAACCAAATTTTATTGTATGTAAATTATGTATTGTAATACAAAGTTTCTCAAGGGTCTTGGGTGGTTAGCTATTCCCGAAAGGGTTTCCCACATAAAATATAATCTTCTGTGTTTATCTTGTGTGAATATTATTTTTCAATGTTCTCATTTTTCCTATGCATCTCAATGTTTTAAAGTAGATTTACAATCTTTAATATTTCTCCTATAAATTGGCATTTAGAAGGCATTTTCTCCAAGTAGCTTTCCTAATAAGTGGTATCAGAGACTAGGCTATCCTTGTTGGGTAGAGTTGTTTTCTATGTCAATTTGGTTCCAATGGGAAAGTGTTTATCTGGTAATTGAGATGGCGGGTATAGGGAGAGTAGAGATTGAAAATTTCAATGGCACAAACTTTGAGTTGTGGAGACTTAAAGTTGAAGATATAATGGTTGATTAAGATCTGTGGATTGCTATGTTTCATAACAAGCCTTCAGGCATGAAGAAAAAAGATTGGGATCTAGTAGATTGAAAGGCTAGAGGACTGATAAGGCTATATCTTGCAAATTATGTTCATGAGGAGAAACTTGCACATTCTTTGTGGAAGAAGTTGGGAGATATTTATCACGGAAAAATCCTTGGTAAAAAAGATCTTCCTAAGAAAAAAGTTGTACTCTTTGAAGATGGATAGATGAATGGGTGTGGCAAATCATTTAAATGCGTTCAATATGGTGATTGCACAACTGACATATGTTGATGTATCTATTAGTGAAGAAGAGCATTGCATGCTACTTTGGTGCTTGTTGCTTGATTCATGGGACCATCTTGAGATGGCCATTGGAAGTACTACCACCCAATTAAAAATAGATGAAGTGGTTGTTGCACTTCTGTCAAAGGAGATGTGGAGGAAATCTTCTAAGGTGGCTAAGGAGGCTCTTATCGTTCAAAGAAAATAGGAGGAAAAAAGAAAGGACATGAAGTCTGAATATTCTAAGAAGAAGTCCAAAGCGAAGTGTTTGAACTGCGGGCATACCAGTCATATCTAAAATGATTGCAAAGAGAAGAAGAAGAATAAAATAGATAGTTCCACCAATTCTAAGTCTTCTTAGAATGATGATGAAGATGCAAGCAATGCTTCTTTGGCTAATCGATCATTTGATGATGACTGGTTAGAGTAATTCAATATTCATGTGGAAGATGTTTGTCATGATATCTTGTGTGACTTGACACCACTGTACAGTGAAAGTAATTAGTTATGATGCCATGTATGACTTGACATCACCATACCATGGGAGTTCTTAGTAGTGACATAGATGCCATTTGTGACTTGACACCATAGTTTAGTGGGAATTGTTGGCAGTGATGTATTAAATGATCTTCATTAGTAATGCAGATATTGAAGGTGTGAGATTTTGATGTCATGAGGATCTTTTCATATTTTCTGAAGTACTTTTTGGAGATGTTAATCTTCATATGACTAAAGATGATGATATCTTGAGGGCTCAACAGAGTCTTTGAAAAAGGTGTAGGTTATGGTATGTTCATTTGGAGCATGCTATCTTTTTGTTTGAGATGGTTTAGATCATGTTTTCATGTTTATGTTTGTGAGGCCATGGTTGGAACTTTGACATTGATATTGGTTTAATTTCTTTGTATTGAGTATATTGATCATTTTTTGGATACTTCATGATATTACAATGTTTTATTCAAAGTTGGCATTGACTAATAGTTGCAGGTGCTCATAAATACTTAGAAAGGATGGTGATGGTTTCTCTTGTGATTAGAGATGTGTTTGTTGGAATGGTTAGTGCAAAAATTCTAAAAGGCATTCATTTGATATGGATGAAGGAGAATTTTCTTAGTTGAGTCTTGGTTAGAGACTTGGATATATTGATTAGTATTCTCATCTTGGTCTTAACTTTGTACTTTGTCAAGTGGGAGATTTTTAAGTAATGAAGTACAGTGGAGTTGGATGCCTCACCATACGATGGAAAGCGTATGGTAGAAGTGAAGCCATTGAAGTTAAGTCTGATTCTATAGTGGAGGTGAACTCACCATTTATAAATTTTTTCTACTTACCTACATCACATGGAGTACGTTGTACTGAGTGAAGATGACATCGTATGAATCACAAAGTCCATCGTGTGGTGTGAGAGATATCTACATATGGTGAAATATATTTATGAGATTAATCGATTGTGTTGCATGTATGTTGAAGGTGGTGTGTAGAGTCATCTCAGTATGGTGAAGCAGTACGGAAAAGTTAATATGAGTGATTGAGGCCCAAAGGAAGTTTCAGAGGCCTTGATGTCCAAGGGAGTTTCAGAGACCGAAGGGAGTGATCCCATAGAAAAGGGAGTTTTAGACATCAAAGGGATTGATCTAATGCTAAAGGGACTACTAACTAGAGGAGTGACCATCAGATGGATGAGTGACCATTGGGACTGTCAAGAACATCGGTAACCATTTTTTTTTGTGACAGTTAATGCACTAGATACTATAAAAAATTTAAGAGTATATGAATGTCTATAGGATTCTTTAGGTTGTTGAGCAGTTGTGAAAGTCAGGTTGATTGTAAAGGCAACTTGAGCCTATGAGCCTATCTAGAAACTAGAGTTTTTTGTATGTAAATTATTTACTATAATAAAACGTTTCTCAGAGGTTTTTGGGTGGTGGGTTTTTCTCGAAAGAGTTTCTCATGTTAAATATGGTCTGCTACATATTTATCTTGTGTGAATATTGTTTTTCAATGTTCTCATTTTTTTTTCCTATGCATCTCAATATTCTAAAGGAGATTTACGATCTTTTATATTTCCCCTATAAATTGGCATTTGGAAGGTGTTTTCTACAAGTAGCTTTCCTAACGCTTTGAACCTCACTTTGGCTCCAAAGTTTCTTGTGCCCCATCCAAATTACCTATTGAATTGATAGGAGGGAGCCCATTCTAGGAATCAAACCAAAAAGAAGATTGATCACCCAAGATAGATGAGGAAGTAGTACCACATTATGGAACATCTGGGCAGTTTGTTCATGGTAAAGATTCTATTTGGATCATCTAATTCTAGATACTTGACATAGATGATTTTTCCCACAAAGCATTATATTTATCATACATCTTCCATGTCATTTTTTCTCCAACCACCATATTCCTCTCCGTGAGGTTATGAATTCACACCTCACCACAAGCCTTTGAACAACACATATTTTCCCAAGAGACCAATGCCAGCTTTCTCTTATCTTCCATATTGTCACACCAAATAAAGTCTTTGAAATATTTCTTTAAATCTGCGAGGAAACCCTAAGGAGCCAATAAAACTAACATTACTTATATGAAGGGAAAGAAATATTTTTTTATGATATTAACTAGAAAATTGGACATGATCTATTACAAATATGAGTAAACTATCTAAATCCAAAGTAGAATAGAACTAGTTTCAAAAATGAAAAAACACAACAACAAATCAAGATTAAAGGCTAGAACTAATCTTAGAACAAATTTGTTTTAAAATAAAAAAATTAAGCTAAAAAACCTCTAAAAAAATGGAAATGCCTAATGGAAATAATTTATTTAGTTTCAATGAGTGGGCCTAATTGGACAACCTATGACTTTTAGGTAAAAAGACATTGGCCTTTTAATTATTTTTTCAAATAATTATCCATGACATTGTATCCAACTTTGAGGAGGTAAAGGGTATGGTGTTCAAAGAACCATTAGGACTAGCAAACAAGTCCAATATGTTGGCTACCATTCCAAGAAGAGTAATTGTGCATTCTTGACAAAGATATATTGTAACCATAGAAGGGACTAGGCCAATGCTCAAGACAGGAACAAAATAAATCAATGGATTGGAAAAGATGAATTGTTCCAAGGAGATCACTAATACCTAAGATTGTCTAAAGAGGGAAAAATTCCACCCACTAGACAATACTACTGAGTGTCACAACAAGAGTCAAGTCATCATGAACCATTGAAGCAAGAGCAACATTCTAAGAAGAGGCATAAATAAAATCGACCTACAAATCTGAAAAGGTGTCTTAATTTGTTAAAAGGGAAATATATGCTAATAAAGATGGTGCAAGGGGTTATTCAAATAATCAAAGTTTTGTATTAAAAAAATTATATGTCATTTAAATTTATTATTATTGTAAATTGATCAATGAAGAATAAAAGATCCATAAATTAATATGTTGCATTTTTTAAAACAAAACAATTGTTTAGTTTAAGGGAGTAAATATTGGTTGTATGTTATTATGCATAATTAATTATTAGCATGACGTATTATATAGTCGAGAAATGTGTATACACATGTGATTAATTTTTATACAAAACTATCTAATGAAATATTGATTAACTAGATTAGTTACGAAAGGTATGTAAAAATTTAGAGATTTATCTCTATAATTTAAGATGGATCCAATGGAAATATGTTGTTCAATTTTTGTAAAATCATTAAGATGGATTGTTTCAATATGTTGTTTAATCTAGTATAAATATTGTGAAAGAATAGAGTTATTCTATAGAAAATAAGGAGGTTATTAATGAGTGGTATAGTATTATTGTATATAAATATTTAAACATACAACAAAATTAAAAGATCATTGATGAATTTGATTCCGATCGTGCTATATCATTCCATGTGACATATTCTCAATATTCTAAACTTCATAATAAATCAAATATCTTTCAATGTTAAACTCATTGGCATAGGACATGAGATTAACATAGATATGACCTTCATCTATCATTGCAAATCAAAGGATCAATAATGCAATTTATATATCACATAATAAATAAAGTATTATTACACCATCAATTAGATGAGAGTTTCTTCAATTTTCTTGATTTGTTAAGGGAGCATCAATTTTTTTGATTTTTTAAGGGAGCATGTAAGGATGAAAAATTTAAAC